>RXPK01000208.1:0-61316 GCA_004143645.1 Protaetia brevitarsis
TCAACCTCTGAAATTACACTAGTTCATTCACAAAAAGAGAAAGCTGGGTACCTAAAGCCACCACTCTTCATACGAAAAGATACAAAGCAGTCAAGAATCAAATCCTTAGGACTGTTCTTGACTCGAGGCTAACTTGAATCAACATGTTGACCATATGAAAACATTAAAGGCATGAATGACTACCTTTAGAACAATTCGAAACATGGGGATAGACACTCGTAGTCTTTTGTTCCCCATGGCTCCCTGATTTGGTGGAAAAACAATTATTAAACCGCAAAGGAGCAAAGATTAGCGTGTGTGCATCACTGGAGCTGATAATCAGCTGGAAAACGATGTCAAATCTGCTCCTTTTGTTTACATTAAAGGGCGGCAAGAATGGAAACATATAGATACTCCAGGAAGTCAATAAACTAAACATGAACCGCGTCTTTAAAATAGGCAGTGTACAATACCTCAAATCTCTTCGACAAACCCCAGATTATCTGACAAGGGATGGTTGGACAGCAAACCCAAACGGTATGCAAGCCTGATAATATCTTCAGACAATCGAACCGCTCTAGAAGGAGTATTCTATCAGGTAACCTAAAACTAACTGGAATTGCTGGTAATGTTGAGCTACTCGACTAAACTCAATAAAGCTACTTTGCGTGTGAGTGCCAGGGCAAAGGGCATAAACCATGAACAAACTTGCGAACGCTAACAAGGACTCTTCAATAAATTCATTGGATCTGCCCAGCGCTCCGAGATAACTTAAACAATCAAATGAGACACCAGGTTCACTGAAACAGCTAAGGACAGACAACAAACAATCGGATGATGAGCAAACATCTAAGGCAATTTAGCAACAGATGTGCTGGCTAACAACCGAATAGAGCTTGGAACGGTACCGAATCTATGAACATGATACGGCTGCCTAAGAGATGAGTACCCACATAGAATAAGCGTCTTTAAAGATGGACTGTATGTAGACTATGCAACAAGGAGGAGAAGGTAGCCCACCACGTTGTTTGAGAACGCGTTTCATTGGAATGGCAGAGACTGCCATTGCGGGAAGCATACAACTTAAAAGCTGATCTGTCAGAAAAGTACCACACAGGCTGCTAAGCCTAATTAAGGGAATTAGCACCTTCTTTATGTAAAGAAATACATTAACTACGGAATATAATACAAACGGTGGTGTTATTGGATAAGGATAGGAAAATGATTTATATTCAGTGCTCAAAATCAATCAGTTAAGTCTATTTAATCTAACATATAGTAATAGTGCTGATTTATCTGAAATTTACGCTTGATTTTAATTTAAATCTTTACATTATTGCTTTGTATAGATCACTAGTGCTGCGAATCCGAAATCCGTTTTATGTGAAACCGGATTTGGACGTGGCAATTAATCGCTATAAAATCAGAAAGTGTAACCGGAAAACGAGTAATACTGGTTTCGAAAAACCAAAACAGGTTTTTAAAATGGGAAGAACAGGTATTTATAACGGGTACATTAACGTCTCAAAATGCACACATTTTTTTTTGACCTCAGGTTGTAAAATGTGTTTTTTTACTGAAAATCGATTAACCGGTTTTCGATATCTGGGGATTTCTGCAATACTAATATCTATCGTTCCTTAAAATGCATCAATATACAAAAAAAAATCTGTTTTAGGCAAAAATATGTACATCATATCACCGCTATCTATTTACACGCAAAGGAATGACAGGTCCATAGTATATAGCATATTCAAGCAGTGATAAGTAAATCGCACAACGTTAACTAGATAAAAAAACTTAAGGAGTCACCTTTGTGGGGATGCTATGCAAATGTCATGTTCAAAATTCAACTTGATAAGAAAATATCAGATTATGAATACGAGATAAGAAGGATCGAAAAGGCACTCCAGTGAGAGCGGACTCGAAATAGAAATATACGAGAACGCCTCTGGACAGGCTACGGCATAGGACCTGGAATATATGGAAGAAGCGTAGAAAGACTCTTACGGTAAAGCTTCACCAGAGATACAACGGTATAGTTAGGCGGAGGTTGTTGCCAGCAATTCATCATTGTGTCCGAGAAAAAGAACCAGCCCGCACTTAAGACGTTAGTTCCCTTAAAGTGCTGAGTCAAAGTGATTTGGGACTGTGCAAGCGCCCTAAAATGAGGTGGTACCCGATCAACATCAGCTTAGGTTCCCAACACTCGAACGTGAGGAAAAACGAGAGAGCGGATGATCTTTCCAGGCAGAGCTTGTCAAGGTCATTCGTCAGAATGGTCCTTCTGGGCATTATCAAATCGCCAAATTTATTTATTTATATGACCAACATTTAGAGGTAGCCACGCTTTTGGCTACATTCCAAGGCTTGGGAGAGATACTAGTGTTATGTTCATCCTCCGAAACCTGGAAAGAGACACATACTACATCCTGAAATCATTCAGAACCAATTAATCTCACATCTCTTTATAACTGAAGACTATGGAAAAAATATACACCTCAAACATTACAGAAGGAGCACTTGTTAGATATTCTCGTGCATCCTTCTGCAATGAGCATACCAAAGGACTCGAAAGGAATATGGACGCAGGTGTACGCTGATGAATTGTCATGATAGCTAGAGGAAGTTCCCAGGCGTGGTGGCGGCATCATGCGTAATGCACTGCGAATGGTGGTGGAATAGTGTCCTTTCTCAAGGACTCTCAGTTAACCACAAAAACAAAGTTGGTTGCCTTTACCAACATGAGGAAACTCAATGAACTAGGCGGCGTTAGATTGTTTGAGCAGGGGTTACAATAACCAAAAGGAAGTAAAGTATCTCGGTGTTACCCTCCGAAACCTGCGAAACTAAGCTGAACATTTAATCAAAACAACGGCCAGGGCTATGCAACTATTTTGGCACTGCAGGAAAGTTGGCTGGCAAAACTGGGGATTAAAACCGAGGGTGATGCATTGGCTATATACTGCCGTGATAAGACCAGCGATAACATACGAGGCAGTAGTCTGGTGGAGGAGGACAGAAGTGTCCTCGCAGTGAAACTGCTAACCGCTGATCCAGAGGCAGGCATTGCTGGGAATACTGGTGCAATTAAAAGCACAGAGACCGCTCTTGGAGATCATTGTAGCCTGCCCCGCTGCAGCTTTATGTGAGAGCGGAGGCAATGAATTGCGATCTTTAGACTGAAAGCCAACAACTTTTGTGGCATCCCAACTTCAGGGTGGGAGGGCAACTTGCTGGACGCGCCACTGCTGCAAATGCTCAACAACAGCATGGCACCCAAATTATCTCACTGGAAAGGTGAAATCTCCAATACCGGAACAGAGACCAGGCGCAGCCAGGGCACAGGAGCGGTATTTCTGGGCCCGTCCTAATCAAAGGATATCCATAAGCCTGGGGAAACATACGCACGATTCTTTCAGGCAGAGGTATTCGCCTTGCAGCCTGTGCAGAAATGATTGCAAAAGGGGGCTACATGAGAAAGAAAATTAATATATGACTGAGAGCTAGGACAGCCAGGCTGTCATTACGGCAGTCTCGACCCCGTAACTAAGGTCAAAACTAGTTAGAGTTAGCAAACAATCCTTCAATGCATCTGGCACGAGACTACACGGTGTTTCTGATTGGGGTGCCGGGATACTGAATATAAAGGGCAATGTAAAAGCCGACGAACTAGCCAAGGAGGGCTCTAAGAGACTCTTCATGGGTCGAGCCCGTATGTGAAATTACTAAGGATTCCGCAAGAAGGGAGATCTGACCTGGTTGGATAAAGAAATACAAAGAAATGGAGGTCGACCGAAGGTCAACTTTATACCAAAGCGCTGATAGGGGATGGGATGTTAGTTTCTTTGATAACCTACTCAGGCGCAATAAGGAAGAAGTTAAAACCATTACTGGGTTGGTAACTGAACACTGTCCCCTGAAAAAGCATCTATACAACACAGACGCGGGTAAGCAAACCGTGGTGTACGAAGATGCGAACTACAGAAGGAAACGAGTTTACAAGTAATCTGCACATGTGAGGAACTGAAGGTACTCAGGCAGAAATATGTCGGGAGAGATGTATTGGAGCCCTCGGAAGATTCTCAAGATCCCACTGGGCAAGATACTGGGGCTTTATAGAGAACACCAAGCCTGCTCGAGTGGAAATAAGAGAATTAATAGGAAGGGTAACAATGAGCAACCTAGCTCAAGTGCCCGGACATTAAGTGCCCAACCTGAACTTTATGAATGAATGAATGAATGACTGAATATGACCACATGATACACCTACAGGGGATCACATATATGTACATAACAGCATATTAAAAATTAACAATTGAGATATTATATAAACAACAACAAATGTCCTCTCATCTGAAGCTCAGACTAAAAGCTATGAACTAGACGCAATGATGAGTCCAGAGAATAGTGGGAAAAAGTGAGCAGGAGAAAGACAGGCAAAAGTAGTTTCTAAAGGAACAAAGGTGTGAATTTTACTAGAGACATACTGAGTTAAAGACAGGAAGACTGTAAAATTGTAGTAGGTTCTGCTGACTGGTCATTGCAAACTAAACGGGCATATTGTACAACATTGGCCTGGCAGATGATGCTATTTGCATATTTTGTCAGGAGGAGGGAAAAACACTCAGTAGACCTAATTGAGACGGCAAAATTAGAGTGCGTCTCCTAGAAAAAAGGTGACCGCATAGATCGAAAAGGTTGTGCTGAAGCTGTGTCCGTCGGCCACCTTAACCCTAACCCAACTTACCTATGTGTCGGTTGAGGTCGATGCAAGAAAACACTTTATTATTGTTTAATTGATATAACGACAAATGTAAATAGCAAGGTAAAAAAGTGTGTGCTTTAAATGAAGAAGGATTCTCAGAGTTTAGTATCATCCCAGAAATCAGATACCCAAGCTAAATGCAAGTTTTTGAATATTTGAACTGAAAATCTATTTTAAATGTTGATTACTCTACTTATTGGATAAGCAAGACCATGAACATGTTTTTATTTTGGTGGAGGCGCCAGGTATACTTCAAGCTTTGTAGTTTCTTCCGTACTGTTTTCTGATATACCATACCATAATCAATTGAGAAAATTGGTAACAAAGTATGGCCGATTTCCACTTTCCTTTTGGCAAAGTGTTTCTGAAATTGAAAGTTGTGTTTTTGATTCTAATTGATCTGTTATGTGGTCTGTACATAGCCGAGACTTTTAGTGCAGAGTTTAAATCTGTCATAATGATATCCATTTTCTGGAATTTGTTTACTGTAACTTAAAGATAGTCCGTTGTGACTAAATTGGATTTTTGTAATTTTTAAGTTCTAACAAAAAAAATAATGGCAGATATCCATGACATTCTATTGAACTAAAATAAAGTAATGGGAAGAAACCTAACTGAAAAATTATGTAGAGGTATTAAAAAAAGTAATACTTGGAAGAGAAACGGTAATATACGTTTAAATAATTATAATGTCTGGTAAATATTACATTTTGTAATGAAAACATCTATAAAAAAAAGTCACGGGCACCTCTTACTAAAACGACACTTTTCAAATGCTTCACAATGTAATTCATTAGTCAAAGGAAAAGAAACACTTCTAACTTTTTTTTAAAATTATGTCATATATATGCCTACTGATTTACAATCACTAACCTCATCGGTTCTTCTATATGTGTGCGACGTTGCCAAGTAGAAGGACGCAAAATAATGCGCGGTATGTAATAAAAATATACGGCATGTGTATATTATTTTGGCTCTAACTCGGCATTTCTGTGAACTAAATATATAACATGAATTTTACATATGCGCACTATTTTGCTTCCACCTATTTTCCATGCTTAAGATACTAAACGGGTTGGAATAAAATATGAGAAAAGAACCGGCAATGGTGGTGGCATGACCAACGGGCATGTACGGACTTTTTTTTTTCTTAGCGGTTTACTCGATTAATAAGGGCGAAACTATTTGCGTCCGGTATACGGACGCAATATAGTCGAGGACGCAAATGTAATGTAAAATGGGCAAATGCATGGACGCAAAATAGTGGGGGATAATATATATATATATATATATATATATTATATATAATATAACTTGAAATGCAAAATGGAAGATATAATGTTTTTATAATTATAATTACATTATTTACTTGCTCATAAATTAAAGTTTAAGATGTTTTATGTTTTCAGAAAATTCCCCTTCTGCTGATCGCTTCAACTTCTTATTTCTGAGCTACCATTCTACAAAAATAAAATTAACTTATTACTTGATAGTTTGTAAACACAATACACCTTCAAACATTAACAATAATTTAGCATTTTCCAGATACATTTACTATATCATACAACAACCTAAAATTAAAAGTAGGTATATCGCTTCAAACTAACAACACCAATCTCTGAAATTGGAATCATCCAGATCTTCTACATTAATAAACATTCAACGAAAAAACAGGTCAAAACACAACACGAAATCTGACAGCAAACAAATCCCTTCTGGTGACAGAGAGCAGTTCACCATTACACTGTTAACACTGAAAAATGGATCTAAACTCCTTCACATAATAAACAACTTTACGTTCAATTAATTGATAGGTGTAATGCAATAAAAAAGTTCTGTTTAAGAGCTGGAAATTGATCAAGTTTAAGATCTAAAAAAATCCTAAATTTATTGATAAGTGTAATACGAAATCAAGTTCTAATTTTAGAACTAGAAATTGATAAATTCAAAAGTTCTAGATTGATATAGAATTGATCAAATGTCAGAACACTTGAATAGATGTTCTTTTAGCGCATCCGTCCAGGAACACTCATTTTGCAATACTACCGCAAAAATGTTACTAAAAGTTGGCCACACTAGATTCCACATGCCAGATGTGTAATAAATTGTCATTAAGCTACTGCTCAACCATATTAAGATGAAATTGGTGTCTTCATTGCACTTATTACTCATAAGTAGATAATTAAACTACAAGAAAATTAACAGAAAAAGAATATTTTCGGAAACGTCAAAATACTAAGGTGTGTAACATGTGTGCAACTTGTAACTGTCAACTCTCTATAGTCTGATTCACATTGAGAAGGAAGTATTACTCTTATGGAGATAGTACCGCACGATGCCAAATCTATTTAATATTAATATTTTCCGTATGTTGTCACGACTGAACAACTGACGAAATTCATGTTATCACTTATAGATATCAATCCTGTGAATTTTGTTTTTGTTTGTATTTATTGATTATGTCCCACTGTGTACCATTAGTATGAAAAGCGATAGAATAATGTTGATTGCATTAATATTTATTCCACATCATAATATACAGCACAAATAAGGTGATCTGTTTCCTGTTCTAGTGTTTATTTTCAGGGCAATATACATAGATGTATAAGTATTTCATAATACATTTACAAATATTTACAGAGGTATGCTTACAACAACAAAAATCTTTCTAAATAGCCATAAATGTATGATTAACTTATATCGGATGACAAATATAAAGATGATGATGAGATGTTATAATTAAATATGCTCTTGGGCTCATGGTCCAATTTCACATGAACTTTCTTCAACAAAAAAGGAATAACTTAAAACCACAATGTGTTCAATATTATACAGTGAGGTCGTAAATGGTTAATGGGGTAATGGAATTTTTCTTCTAAACCTAAACTTAAGTTGGCAGTATAAGTTTCAAAACGTTGTAGTGGTGGGCACAAAGTATGTTTATTCTTTACAAAATATTCGCTACTTCTTAATACTCAAAGTAACGAATAATGGATGATTGTAGCAAATGGAATAAAAATATTCGAATATTCAACGAGTGTAGCGAATATTTACCTTATATAGATAATGGATATCAATGGGAGTGGTTTTTTGTAAATAAAAGCAAAATTCTTCAAACTGCAAAGATAAAAGAAGATATCTTCGTAGGGCTTCAAATCAAGAAGTTAATAAAAAATCCACTATTTGAAGAAAAATTGAGCCATTCGGAAAAACTAGCATGAAAATCTTTTAAGAATGTTGCTGCAAAAATCTTTTGGGTAACCATAAGAGTGAGAGCTACGGAGAATTGGTTACCAGGCTATTGTTGGCTTATCAACCATTGGATTGCAACATATCACTCAAGATTAATTTTTTAAACTCACAGCTGGATCTTTGTCCTCAGAATTTGGGAGCTGTGAGGCATGAGCACGGAGAAAGATTCCATCGGGATATTTCTAAGTTGGAAAAGCGTTACCAGGGCAAATGGAACCCAAATATGTCGGCAGATTACTTCTGGACAATCAAAAGGGACCAACTAGGAGCTACATTTGCTAGAAAAATTTAAATCGTAACTTCATAATAAAACTTTTTTAGTTTTTTTTTTTGGTTCAGAAGGTTATTGTTTTTGCAATATTTTAAATTACTTAATAGAATAAAATTTTGGCTTACAATTTTTTTTTAATATTTATTTTTACAGCCAACCATCTATTAAGGTAAAAAATATCATAAAAGTCCATGTGGCACGACAAAGTTACAATTTTGTTTGCCAGTGTTATTAAACTTACATAGTACTGAACTGAATAATTAAAATTAATGAAATTCTTCGCTAAATTTATGTAACAATGTTTGTCGTTAAGTTTTCGTGTTTGCATGATGAAGGTTAGCCGTGAGAATTTGTTTTTTTTGCTCTATATATGTGTTGTACTTCTGAGTATGTAAGTGTACTATTTTTAGGACAACTGATATACATCTAGTACTTTGCAACGCTTATAAACAGTTTCATTTCAACCTTTGGTTGCGATTTTATAATATTTTGTTGGAAATAAATTACTATTATTAATAATTATATCAGAATATCAAGATAGGATAACCAAAAAATTATGAGTCAAAAACGTAATGCAAATAATATAGGTTAAAGTCTTATAAAATGAATGTGGGAATTTCATTTTACCAAAGTACAAGATCTACATCAGTTGTCCTAAAACTAGTACACAGACAGAATCGTATAAGTCGAGAACCACCTAGACAGCAACATAAATATCCAAGATGTTAATATAATATTTTTTATTCAACCCAGTTTGCGTATCTTATCTCCAGGGCAATGCAGATACGAATACTCAAATAATAACGAAACCCTATGTTGGCACTTCGGCGCGTCAAATAACTGGCGGCGGAAGGCGCACCTCCAAGCATGGAAAGACGCATTTTGTATCATCAACGTCGAAGTTATCGAGCGCGAAAATCATATAACGTGGGAACGCGACACAAAGGGGTCATAAAAATGTAACGCTCGACAAGAAAATGGAAGTATTCCGTTACGTAAACAAAAACCTATAATAATAATTGCAATCTAAGTGGAGGGGAGTAAGAAGCGGATACAGAAACCGATAGTGGACAGATATACGAAATATCTACCTTTTGCAAGAGGTTTTTAAATCCAATTGTAGTATTTGTTCACTTATTCGTAAATATCTTTCAAGTAAATATTAAATTCAACTAATTCTGTTATGTACTTCTGGGTAGGGCAAAGGTTTCTATATTGTTTACAAGATAGACGTATAACTTATAGCAACATTGTTATGGTTTTCCGTATTGAGAAGCACGATGTTTAAGCGATGTTACTTTTAATGAAACTAGAGATATTATTCTTAATCCAAACAATTTACACTCCACTAGGTGTGTACGGACTTAACCCTTGACTATTTATCATAATGCATGAAAGACTCTACCAATATACTTGTTAAAAATTTCAAGAAAACACGCTTTATTAAACGTTTCAATGATGATAAAATAATGAGCGGGACGCAGTATGGATTTAGAGAATCTCTATCAACTATAGACTTGACCTAGTTTCATTGAGGATGATTTTGAATAAAAAAAGTATGTCCAATTTGCCTTTTGTGACCGATTAAAATGTCATTGACTGTGTCTTCTCATTCATTGTTTAGATTTGTTACTAAATATCAAATATTTTCGCCCTAGATGTTGAATCTATCTGCTCTTATCTTCCTGATAAAATGCGATGTGTTGACATAAACAACGTATCATTAAATTTCTATAAATATTAACTATGGTGTGTAGCAAGTCTTAACTTTGAAGTCAGTTTTAATTCTAATATACAGCGTGGGCCACCACATCCGCGTCGGTTTATATTGAAAAAGCGGTAAGATATTTTCAATTTTTTTTTTTTTTTGTTAAGGGTTATACAGATTCAGGAGGAGTACATTTCAAAATTACTTTGAAGTATACAGGGTGACTCAAAGAAAAATTACACACCAAAGTTACGTAAAAATTAAATCAAACATCCTGTATATTATGACATATTTTGATAGTACAGACTAAATAAAGACAAGTTGGTGTTAGCTTTCTTATGTCTAACTCAACTCGTTTACGAGATCCTATCTATGCTATCCTTCAAAATGTAGACCAAAATTGAAGAGGCATGCCTGTCATATTTAGGCCAGATATTTTAAATTGTATTTATTTTTTAACTAAAGCATTAGACTTGATAATAAAATAAGAGTAATGCAAAAAATTATATGGAATTCTTTAAAGGCAAGTAACTTTTTTATTTTATATGGAACACCTTGCATTTATTACCATATTTAGATTCTAATTTTAACGGTCTTTAAGATTGTATTAATGCTTCCTATACCTATCTGTTATAGTTTCTTAGTAATTTATAATTTTCTTTTGCAAATATTAATTCCTAGCCATTTTTTTTTTTTGAAGTAGGCTTCAAAAAGGTTGCCCCGTGTGTGTATAGGTAACGGTTGCTTAGCGAATGGTCTGATTTTGAAACTCAAACTTGAGAAAACTCAATCGCTTACTTTCGTTCCCTTTTGGGCTGGTGGGATCCTCGTCATGTATTTTTGATGCTACTATCGCTAAACACGTATGTACGTTGCCTATCTGTGCCTGTTTAGGATGTATGGTGCTCATTTTTACGCCTTTGAACTATTTTAATCCAACTCCCTTATTATTACAACCAGAAAAATATGATTGCAACTCAGCTTGTTTTTTGTAAATGAAATTTTTAATTTTTCAACTTCTGCAGCCTTGATGCAGAAATGCCTAAGTTGCAGACAGGATCTTCAAAAACAAAGAACATAATGTTTCTTTGTCCATGGAATCGAAATGAAGGATACATTGGAAACATTAATGTTAAGGCAAGTATGAAATTAAATATATGAACAATTGCTAATGGTGCTTAAAGTTTTAAGATGCTTAGAAACTTCCATTTATAACGAATAAATATTAATTCACAGTAATTATAGCTTTTATTAGGTACCTAAGTAAGTATGTTAATGGCACAGTAATAATAAAACTATTATTTAATGCTAGCTAATATAATAAATAGTACACAGGTTATTTCCTCACATGAAAAACTATTATGATTTGGAAAAGTAAAAGAAAATCGATACTATGAAAAGAAAAATCACTAGCAGATTGCTATAACACTTGAGATGTTCCGAAAATTTTCATCTTTGTAACCCAGTAGCCTCAATTCAATAAATATAAAAACTACTAGGACTTCTCTCTCTAAACAAACTTATTATTAGTTGTCAGTTGCTACAACAAATTTACAGTACACAGTATAAAAAAAATACAACAGCTTGCATCCGTGTTTCCCAGTATTGCAAAAAATTAATTCCTCAGGGGATTTATGTCTTTATAATTTTATAACACCATAGTTTCTTGTTTCGTCTATAATTAGTTGAATAACCTCGGAATAAATCATTTTCTCGAATATTTGCATAGACGTTAAATTTCGATAAGAAGAATAATTTGCATCAGGAAAATGGACTTTGAAACCATAAATCTTAATTTTTCCAATTGAAATATTGTTTCTTATTTTTTTCTGTTTTGGCTCACCTACATTACCTTTCCCTGCTTTCTTTTCTATAATTCCATGGTCTGGCTTTCTTGTAGTAATATGAGCAGTAGTTTCTAACTGAAGTCCACTCATATTATCTATAAAGAGTCTTTCATCATATATCATTTTACTCTGAATGCCTAGCGTGTGCATGTGAATACACCGAACAAAAAGTAAAAAACCTGCAAAAATCGCTTCATAACAAATTTTGACAAACCTTTAGTTCTATAGCAAAATTTAATCTTTAAATTAAAGCAAAAATAATATCACTTTACTTACTTGATATTCAAATCCGACGTCAATTCTAAGTCAACGAAATTACTGGTGCTTGGTTCCATGGTAAATAGAAGAGTAATTTACAAATTAAAAGTCACTTAGAACCTTATTATTCGCATTACTAATGATGAAACTATTTCTTATAAAAATAAGCAGAAAAATATCTATGAGACTCGAATAAAAACAATAAACGTTTATCCTTGATCATATGATCACGCACCGCGCTAATGGGTTTTAAGAAAGGTCTTCCTTGTGTTTCTCTTTGAGCCAATACCGAGGCGGAAAACCAAGACTAGAGAAGGCAGAAAATAAGACCTACAATTAAGGACTGAGACCGAAATCGAGAACACAGAATTCAAATGGTATCGTTAGTGATGATCGACTAGGGGTAATATGCATATTTAATGTATTGCGAAAACATGGTTAAATAAATAAAAATCATGCAACTTATTCATATTACTATTATTAATAATAAAATGAAAGAAATAAGTAGGTATCCCTGTATTCTCCATATTATTTAGTGTGTTTTAATATAGGTATTAATTACTTTGATGCTAGATATATTTATATAAAACAATTATGACTGATCCAATTACAAACTTCAACAAAATGTAATATGCATTTGCGTAATTTCGTTTATGAATTTGGATATATAATCGAATCTATTTTATACGCACCTTTCCCTCCAGCGATTTTATTTTACTTCGATAAATAGATTTATTTCATTTTCAATCAACAACGTTAGGACATAATTCACAAATTCCCACCGCAATTCGGTCAATTTTAATCGAATGGACAATAAAAATGGCAATTACTCATTTCCCTTTGGTCGTACAATAAGTTTAAATTCGCCGCTTCGCCGATGGGATCAATATTGGATAAAAATTACGATAAATTACGGCAATTATGCGCAGTTGAAATTTATTTAAATCAATGAACTAACTGGCGCGCTATTGCTAGTCAATGTTGAGAGAATTTATTGCCTAGGGGATTGAATGTGGACACTTTGGCGGCGACGTGCTTTTACCATTTGCACTCGCATTCACTGACCTCAATTTGACTGTATTTTCGTAAAAAAAAAGCATTAGAATGTGTATGGGTATGCTACATTGAAAAAAAAAACCAAGAAAATATTTGAATAATTTAGGAAATATAAACAATCAGATAAAACTATACAAAATAATAGTCGACATTATTTAATAAATGCACTTTAATTGGTAAAGTAGCAGTTGGTTTTTTTTGTTCTTAAGAATGTTAAGTCTCTTAAGTCTCTACGTCCTTTAAACATATTCAGCATGTACTAGAGGATATCGGTTTTCCCACATTTTTCATCCTTGAAAAATATAGATATTTTGAATTAGATTGAATGTGTTCAGACTTCCTTAAATATGACATAGATCTGGGATATTTATTGCACTAAAGCTTATTTTGATTGTATACCTCTTCAAGAAACTGTACAATATTAGCTGAAAAAAATAGGGCACAGGGTTACTAGTTATATTACACACATCTCAGATGGCAGAATGACGTAAAGTGGCTATACTCTGTTCGGTTTCCGGACAGGAGCCGGGTCCTGCATCTCTTTTTAGCCGACGTTTCGTCCAAAATCCCAAGTAACGTCCTCAAGGCTACTGCTGTTGCTGTTGAACTGAAAATGAAAAACTAATATTACATGCAACACGAACCTTGTTTGGTGGACACTAATGTAATATCTGCCATATGAGTATGGAATTCGATAAACATCAAACCAGAAAGGAGTTTCAAAGTTTGCAGTTAGGTAGAAAATTGTGTTGATGTTATGCTTGGCTAGCATCTTATCCTTATGATCGGTAATACCTGGGATGTTAGGGATATTGTGTCGGTTTATAGCACGCTGGATCTGCTGTCTAGGATAGCTACTGTTGGTTAGTGTTTCGGTAACATGGGATAGCTTTCAGAATAAGAAATAATATAACAATAGCCCTTTGGGCCAAGCAATATATGACAATCTTCTTCTGGGCAGGATGGTGGTGTGAAAAGGCATTTAGATAACTATTGGAATGTTTAGACTTGTGGTAAACGGAATGGCCTAAAAAACCATCAGAGCGACATTTCACTAGGACTTATAGGAAAGGAAGTGTATCGTCTGACTCAACCTCCATGATAGATTTAATGGAATTACATTAGGAATTGAGGAACGTAGGGAAATTGTTTAAGAAATCAAGTCCATGTGGCCAGATGACGTCAAACTTATTGGTCCCAGAGACTTTACTCCATCTTATCCCGTTTCGTCATGTTTTGGAATAAAAGTAGCTCTGATCAGCCTCCAGGCCATTGATATGTATCCCCTAAGTAACGTACTAAGCTTTTGCAACAACAGTTCCGGAAGTGTAGAATAATTGGATAAATGGATTTATGTGATTTGATTGAGTTAATTCACTACTTTCTTTGCCAATTGCCAGTGCTCTGTGGATGCCTGCCTAGCAGGTTCCAAATCTGCTTTATTGCAGTTTTATGGGCAATTCCAATGAGTTCTCTTACGGTCTCATCTCATCTTCCGTCTTAGTGTAGCCTTCGTTTTCTATTTTCAGAGTATGTATTGAGCTGTGATGTTCTTTGGATAAAATCCTAGTGAATCTGACACATGCCGGGACATTTTAAATGTCATCGCAATGCCTCTTCCACCATTCTCTCTTTGAATACCTCAAAGCTTGCCTTATATTCATGCCAGACCGACGTTTCCTTAGCTCTGTTGAAAAGTTTCAAATACAAGTTCATGATCCCCTATATTATAATTAGTGTGCCTACGATCTGACAACTCTCCTCTTTAGACACATGCCAACCATGAAGGTTGCTTCCTATGTAAGTGGCTGCTAACGTTATATCTAGGACTTCTTTCCTTCCTGAGTCCATGAAAGTAGGTTCGCTACCGACATTTAGTAAGTTATTTGCCATAATTAATTATAGTAAAGACTCCTCTCTCGAGTAGTTGCTGGTACTTCCCCAGGTTACGTGGTGTGCATTCGTATTGCAGCCGATGATGAGCTGCGAACCACTAGCTCTGCTAGTAAGATCTTCCACTTGGGAAGGTTGGTGGTAGCTCAGGGTCATCAAGAGGAATATATGCGGATATCATAGTTAAATCCCTCGACACATCCTTTTCCAAACCAATATACAGGTTTTGGATACTTCGAAGTTTCTACTATCCCCACAGTGCGGAATTGGGTATCAAAAAGTGGCCAAAATAGTTTTCTGATATTGTATCAATGATATTCTCTTTTTAAACGTAGGTAACGTGTTTCTTATCAATAAAATATACAGTTTAATGCAAAAATTATATAGTTAATAGATAAAAAAATTATTTTATTGGTTTTCATCGGATATTTTGGATGAGAAAACACTTCCACTTGGTCACACGTATTCAAGATATGAACCAAATGTGGTGCACACCTCGAACCCTTCTTTCGCAAAAGATTTTCTCTTAATGTTTCCCACGGGCCCCGACTAGCATAAAAATGGATCAGAAGTTACTAATAAACGATTGATCACTTTCCTATTACACTCTTCTCTATTAAACTTTCTAGCATAATTGGACCTGTCCAACTGGAAATGCTTATTGCGGATCTGGGCAGCTTCCTCCGACAATGGATTGATACAGAATGCTTTGGATATTTTCCTTGGGGCCATATATCGGTATCTTGTGGACCGTAGTGGACCTCGGATACTAAGAATATAATGGAATATATGATTTAGCTTTATCCATTATACAATACGTTTTAAATTTGTCTATGTTTATTTCATGTCCACTGGGAAAGGATTATTTTGAATCGATTAATTATATCTATATTAATGTCTGTTATATTTGAAGGAAAATCAGGGTCCGCAAAAAACTTCCGGAAATGTTCCCATCGTTGGTATTTTCGCCTTGGGAACATCTACCAGAAGGCCAAGCCAGCAACGGAAACGGTCTTGAATTCATTTTTTTTTTGTTGAAGTAACGATTTCTTTGTCTTCCTTTCCGTACGATTGCTATTTCTTAATAGGAAGCTTATAGGCTAAGTGCAAAAGATCTTCAGAAAAATGTGGAGAATAGGGAGACCAACATTTACTACTTCCGCATTTACATCACTATCATTTTACTCCAAGGTATTAAAATCCTTTGACGATTTGCCCCAAATATAATACATTATTGTTGATTTTGTATTAGTTTCCGCATTACATACCTTACCATCAATCATTGTCAATAATAGGGTGTGCTCAATTACTATATTTTCATTAACTGCAGTTTTCTGTAAAACCTATTCCTGTTGTTTGATGTAATGCATCTCTTCTTTAGTTATGTCCGCAGTTTTGTGAACAAATCTAATGCGAATGGGCCAACAAAACCTGGCTGGTGAAGGCGTAGGGTTCTAATCTCAGAGGAACGAAAAAACTTTGAATGATATTGGCATCATTATCTGCGTGTTTTTCATATTTTTGTTCATATATTGCCTGCTGTGAGCCAGCACAACACCACTTAGATATTAATTGCATATTTCTTGTTTGCTCCAAAGTTAAACCTTGTAGTACACCAAGCAAATACAGAAGAAGTCGTGAGACAGTGCAGTTTGGTATATTTTGGAGCTTCAATTCAGTACAAGCTTGTATTATATGATATCCATCAAATATTTGGATAGCAATTCTTCTTTGTTTTTTTTTGTACAATCGAATAACACGTGTAGCTGTATTTAGCGGCTGATTATTACTTAATACTGCCTTCTTAACAATCATTAGTTCAATTCATTAGTTGTAAATGCTTTTCGATATTTTGCAGTTTGATTTGAAGAATTGCTAATGTCTATCAAAACTTTTGATGTATCGAATTTTCCAAGATGGCTCATTTCTGTGGCGAAGAGCAGTTCATCAGCTGTCACTTCTTTCCTAAGTTATTGTGTTTTTCTTGTTTTTTTTTTTGTTCGTGAGCTTTACTCCTCAAACGATTTCTTAGCACGCTCTGCGGTTTTGGAATTTCAGATATAGAAAAAGAAATAGTATCATTAAGCCAAGTGTAATTATTTTTGAAAAATGACGCTTCTCCTTTATGTGCAGTTTTCCACTTATTTTTAAACTGTGATCTAATATGTGACATTTTGTGCGGCTAAATTGATAGTTATCTTCTTCGGTATGTTCCACAAACTACATAACTCGTTGTTGTATGTTTAGAAAAAAAATGATTCAGCAACGTCCTATCTTATTACTTACCCACATGACCTATTAATATTACCCTAAACACGATTTTGTATATTTGTATTTCGACGACATTTTGCTACCCTGTACTTCACCGCGCGCCCTCTAAACCTATTACCTTGCCCCTATAAATCCAGGTCGAAATTCTGCATCGCCACAGCAAGTGTTGCCGAAATTGCCTTACTGTGTTGAAGATTCGCCTAGAACAGCCTTAGTTTCACCATATTTTTTCCATTAATTTATATGTCAGTTAATTTGGTCATTCTATCATTAAACATAGTTTCAAATGGTCACCGGACTATTACAAATAGATTGATACTATAATATTCGTAAAGTATAATTAATTTTGCTCTTATCCCAGACGTCGTTTCGTTAGTTTATTGATCTATTGAGAGCAGAAACTTGCCTCATACACCAAATGTGTTTAAAATGTAACGGAGGCTACGGAATAACGTGACTACAATGTACATACATAGTACTTCGAGAACACACGTGCTGCTAAAGTCCTTATATATTTGCCCTTGTTTCTGTTATTGCACTGTGTGGTCTGATAAACGTTCTATTTTTATAAAGTGCCACAGTTAACGGGGAACAATATAAATTTCCGTTAAACGCGTTGACGGTAGACGGCGGGTCGTAACCGTTACTCATACTAAACCTAGTTGGTTTGCCGAGCCGGAAGAAAGTGTGATTTAAACTTAATTAAGTTGATACCGTGTTGGACATAATTTGCACTTATATTTATACGCGTATGTAATTATGAATGCCAGTCGCTATATTTTATTTGCGAGGGAGTGCTTTGATAAAATGAAAAAAAAAAAGATACGACAGTCGTTTTTTATACGACGCCATCGCAAAATAAACGTTTCGAGGTTTCGTTAGAACGCAAACGTGAAAACGGCGCACAATGGAATTATGATAAATCTTTTTGTATGCGTTGACTGCGATTTATGTCATTTTATCGCCCGTAGTATTACCTCAAGGAGTTAACGTTAATGCTCCGGTGGTTAATTAAATTTTTGCCGTGATTATTCATTGCGTATTGCCCGAAACCACTGCGGCACATATATTTTCGGGAAGTTTGTTTATTCCCACCTTTATAAAATCTAAGCGATTCATCGCTTTGTTAATTAGATTACGACCCCGCGTAATTCGCGTATAAATTTAACCTACCAGCTTAATTATAATTTAACTCACGAGAATTGCGCAAGTTCATTTTGCATGAATAAAGTAACGCAGTACGGGTAACCGCTTAGGGAACTACTTTAAGCGGAAAATTCAGATTTACGGAATAAGTGACGAAAGAGTGACGGTGTAACGCAATATAGAACATTCAAAATATATTGACATATAATCGTATGTTGGACGTGGTGCTTTCGATAAAAATAGCAAGCTACACATTCACTCACAGCTTTGCCTGCAATTTCTGTTCAGATTAATCTGTTTTTAAATTCATTTTTTTACGATATAGTTCCCAATTTAGGAAATACTGCTAAAAGCCAATAGCAATTTGTTAACTTTAAAAAAAAAATACACTTCAGATGACAAACACGACTGTAATATGAATGTAACTAATGTGGAATGATTTTATAACCATGCTGGCTGGCGATAGCGCGCTTTAAAATTTTAGCCAGACATCAAAGGATTCATTGTAGAGAGAACGGGAAGTACACAACAATTCTTATGTGAGATCTTCATTAAAAAAAAAAAACAAGCAGGAAAGTAAGTGTATAAAAAAAAAATGGTGGATGGACATCTGGCACTTTCATTATTGAATGATAAGATTGAAAAGTGTTACCGAATAATAGAAATTATAAAATATGCATTAATTAAGCGTCAGTCGCTACAGAATCATTCATGAAGAATTTCTAATTGAAAATATTCAATAATTCCATACATATTCCAAATATTATTACTGTGGTTAGGTATAAAATGAAATATCAGTTTCTGTCGGATGACGTTCTTTTGAGGTACAATCGAAAATAATGCAAATAGACTGTGAATGTTCTTTACTAATCAACTTCAATGTCAAACACAACGGCGTTGCTTACTCTTTTCAATTCCTACATTAGTTATATTTATTTTTAACCGCTTGTAAGTAACATTACATATCGACATGGCAGCAAGGCATTATAAAATGAAATCTTTCATCGGAAGAAATCATTTCTAATTTTCCATCTAAATCGCAATAATACTTTCAAAGTAATGTTTTATTATTTCATATTTTGGATAGAGAAACCTTTATGAATGATTTTGTAGCGATTGAATGCTTAAGTAATGAACATTTTGGTACTTTTCATATGATAAGGCTTCAATAATGTTAGTCCTAATATAATAATTAGTCTATTTACATTTGCCAAATTTATGCAGTCACATAGTAACATACCTTAATAAAAGTTTCTGTAGTGGTATAACCACAAATATAGAGTGACCGGCATAAATATTGTAACATATGATACAATTTTTTATTATTAAAATATGTTCATTTTTGTTTTTTGGGGGAGAAGGATGGGCATGTCTAGGAACCCCAAAATTTCTTTTCATGCCAGTCACGTGATCACCAGTATGGCGGTAAATTTAAATAATATATCACGAGTGTGCAGAAGTGAGGTTAGATGACATGATATCCAAAAAAAAATATTTGATAAGGTTTCTTAGAATTCGATTCTAAGGCTGTATGCAAGTTTTTGTAAACATATTTAAAAAAAATAAAAATCACATTTTTTCCAATTATTGTTAAATTAATATTTCCACTTTCTTTTCGTTTTTAGCAGCTGAACTGCAATATTATTTCTAAATTTGGTTGATGCTCAAACAATTTGGTCAATTTTTGCATAATTAAGAAAGCGAAAACTAAAGAGTACGTCTTTAGTATGACAATTATTTTAAGGGACTGTAGCTAGTAGTAATAAATGCTTTTTAACAAATTAATATTAAAAAAAATACTTAGCAAACATTACTTTTATTGAAGATTATCATATTTGTTGTTTTCTGGATTTTGTTGTCATAATTCATTTAAACACACCTTCTTTTAACTCACTATTATCTATTTGTTAAAAAGAACAAGTATATAAAAATATCACAACATAAAAGATAAACGATTCAGGTGCTGGAAAACACCTATGCAGTTGTCAAACTTTTCAATGGTATTTCTTGATATTTTTCCCTTCAGGAAGTAAAGTTGATCTCTAATAAGACACCTGCAGCATCGAAATCAAATATTAGAAACAGAATATTTAATATATAAACAGCCGTTGTTGGTCTAGAAAGATGAGAGAAAAGGTTTCTGATTCGGAGAGGACCAAGGTGCTAACTGGACTGGCTTAGACTGCTTTCCAAATTATAACGATCCGCTAAGAGGAGATGCAACCTCCCACATAGATTAAGAATAAGCATTTAATTTTCTACAGATTATGTGAACCCGGACTATGCTCTCAGAGTAAGGTTTTCGTGGTTTCTTTTGCTAATATACTGAGAGAAAGATCTGAAACTAATCTTTCTTTTAGTCAATTCTTAGGTGACTGAATGCATGTTAATATATGTTAAAATAACCTGTTTCATTTCTTCACGCTGGAAGTCGCCCCACGGGCGCAATGATTATCGATACCACCATCACTAGTTCCGCAATCGTAATTAGATAATAGTTAATTAGAATATGGACCACTGACATGTTAGCAACAACGCGATAATTAGAGTAGGCAACCCCATATACTACCGTTTAGTGGAGTATGGGGTTTCAGGATGTATTGTTATTATTTAAATTTATGAATAAATAGTTTATATGGAGTAGGTTCTGACAGATCAAAGTTTAGATCGAGTGCATGTGGAAATGATACATTTTTCTTACAGTGCGGCGAATCTTGTATAAATTTAGTTTAGTGCGAATTTTATATATATTTTAATCCAATTTCATTCATATGCCAACATTAGAACGTAGGAAGGATTTCTGAAATTCGGTTTTGTCTAAAATTCACGTGTAATACTTTAAATTGTTATTTATATGAAGTAATATATGTATATTGTATTTTTTTATGATGTATGTATCCTTGTCTATATTTTGTGTAAGGTGGTTCCATAATTTGCAATAATAATTTTTCCTAAATTTAGTTTATGCATTTTATAGTCCCATTTGTTTCTGGATAGGCATTCTTAGATTTTAAATATTCTGTATTCCCCTCATATTAGAGTAATTAGCGAACCATTTGAGGACGCTTGGTCCCTTGCCAAGACTTGATCGAAATCTATGATCGCTACACGATTTGTAATTCGAATCAATCAATAGCCATCCTCCAAAAGAAACCGTGCTGTCTTAAGTAATTTTTATCAATTTTAACGGAATTTTTAATAGAACATCCAATTTATTCCAAATTCTAGTAACAATAATCCAGTATATATTCTTATGGCAAAAATCCCAATATTCAGTTATTTTTTAATATTAAACGCTGCATATGCTAGTATATCCATCACTAAGTATGGAATACAAATATCAGAGGAAAGCCAAATAGAATACTTTTACTGCCAATTAATACAATATCTATGTAAAATCAATGCAGGGATAATTAAATTCTTTTCACATATGCTGCGGAAAGTTTTTTTTTTTTGTGAAATATGTGTGTCCACGCTCCCAATGCAAATTAACTTTATAACGAAGCGTCCAATTAGTACTGTTCCGTTTATGTGATATTGTCGCTTAATAAAACATGAACTTGTTTTGATTTCAATTTTATTTACATTTGAAATCGATTATAGTCCTGCGTAAGAGAATAACGTTGAGTTTCAATACATAATCGAATAGTGTTCATAGCTTGTTTAGTTAGCAATAATTCATACATACAATGCCCGCTTTTCATATACACAATAAAAATTGAAACATTAATTTAATAAAATTAGTGAAACGTTAATTAAATTGAACCTACGAGTTTAATTATATTATTTAAAATTCATAGGTACAAAGGTCATTGTATATTGGGGAAACGATTTTGGGCAAACAGAAACATGCTTTGTAAATCAGGCCTTCTTTTTTTTTAATACTTGACGTTCTGGTGGAATCACATGGGATTAAGCGTAACAGCGTAAAAGGAGACGAACAAAAAAAAGTTCAAAAACAGATGGCAGGAAGAAGCAAAATGTATGAAAGCATTACAGATAATACCGACGAATATTTCGAGAATGACCAAATTGAGATTGTGTAAGAGCGGTAGTACAGCATAGTAGTGAATGGTGGATTCTGAACCAGTGACGGAAAATAAGTTGGGCAATTAATCCAATCATATTCGGCACCATACATTTTTATAGCTTTCTAGCAAATTAGTTACGATATCTTGGTAGTTTTCACTCTTAAAATATTTGCAAAGATTTT
This sequence comes from Protaetia brevitarsis, assembly GCA_004143645.1. Classification (NCBI taxonomy): domain Eukaryota; kingdom Metazoa; phylum Arthropoda; class Insecta; order Coleoptera; family Scarabaeidae; genus Protaetia; species Protaetia brevitarsis. The sequence goes on from RXPK01000208.1 coordinate 22,663, forward strand.
CGAAAAGAAGCTGCCAGCTTTAATCATTCATGGTACATTCAAAATACTCATCTTTAGGCACACTTCCTAACTTGTGGACTCACAAATATTTCTTCGCGAACGTTTGCATGACAGTTTTGGAATCTTATTGCTTAAGTACTTAAAAGACTTGCCTTCTTTTGCTAATGCTTTCACAAATTGTTTAATCAATCCTAATTTAATGCGTAGAGCTTGTAGAACCACCAAATTAGAATCCACCAACGGCTCAAATTTTATGTTAAATTTTCCAGAAACTTTTTCTATTCTTTTATTTGGTAATGTTGTTGAATTGCTCGGCTATCCCACAACACACAAAAAAAACAATATTTGGTAAACCCTCCTTGCAGCCCAAGTAGCCAGGGAAATAACCTTAAGGTCATCACAGATTTGCTGAACGATTGGAATATTAAATGAAATTTAATATAGTTCACATACTCCCACACAGCTTTTGTGTTTGTAAATAGAAGTGATTGTTTCGAGTTACCATCACAAAGTAAAACGGCTTTGAGATTTGTTTTCGACAGTTGATAAACAATGGCCATTCTAAGGGGTTGTATTCAGTACCCATTTCATACAGAAGTCCATTTACATCAGTGTAGTAACAGAAATGTCTTCCAAATTTGTAAAAATAACCGATTTTTTTGTGACAATTCTTCAATACAAAGATTCTTGCAGTGGAATGTGTGATTCTATCTATTATATTACTTTAGAGGTGTAATTTTACCTTACATTTTCTTTTAATGAATAGATTAGAGCAACAATAAAGAAATTAGAAATAATTGATTATTATGACCTTAAGGAGCGTCTTTGGGCGAGGAATCGAATGACGAAAAGCGCGATCTGCTATCTCTAACCGTTTCCGAGATATTTGGAGTCAAAGTTTTGAAAAATTAATTCGACCCTAGACGGTACCAATATAACCTATCAGACGCGCATTTTGACGGCGAATCGAATGACGAAAGCAGATCTCTACTTAACAGTTTCCGAGATATTTGAGGTTAAAGTTTTGAAAAGAAAACTCGACACTAGAGCCTTCTAATATGTCCTATCAGCACATTTTATCGGGGAATCGAATGCTGAAAAGTGGAACTCGATGTCTCTAACCGTTTTCGAGATATTCACAAAAAGGTGTAAAAATTGTTAAATTTCTTTATTTTTCAACCCCAAATCCTTAATTTGCGAGCGACCTACCGCTACGATTCGGTACTGCCGCATCCAACATGTTCCCCTGGTCGCGCCGGATCTTTTGAGACCAAGCGGAACTCCCTAGCTGCTATCGTTCCGGAGTTATGTTGAAGAGACGAAAAAAAAACACGCGTTTCTTGGGCGCTATTTCTTAATCTACGGACAATATATGCCGTTTCGGGCCGCTAGAAAGCGCCGTTACCCTAGTATTATACACTGTCGGACGCGCTTTTCGACGAGGATTCCGTTTCTGAAGGCACCATCCCGCTAGCGGTAGCCGTTTCGGAGATATCGGGAAAAAGCGTGAATTTTGATGGAGAATTTGAGCAAAATTGGTGAAAAACCTAAACGTTGAGATAACCCCAGTTCCCGCTAGTTCTTACCGTTCCCGAAATATGGGCGTTTAAAGTTTGAAAATTAAAATCGACACTACGGCGCATAGTGGACCGAAATGCGAAAAACGTGATCGAAAATCGATATTTTTACTTTTTAGTGCAACGGGTAAATTTTGGCATTTCAATATCAAAACATTGTTTTAATTTAAGGCTTATTAGTTTTGAATCAAGCTCATTACATTTAAAGAAGGAGACTTCTCAAATAGGGTAAATTGATGCTTGTTTAAATTATGAAATGGTCATTTTAATCTTATGTATATACATGCTCCAACAGGTACTAGATATGTAATTAATAAACCATCTTGAAGATGGTTATTAAGTATTAAACTTCAATAAATATGTATACTAATTACAGGATTGTGGAGAAGATAGTGAATTAAATCTCCGATTAAGGCATAAAGTAGTTTCTACAAAAAATGTTAAAACAAATTAACACCGCAAATCTGTTACATTCATTGTTTAAAGGAGGGAGTTGTAATAACACACATTGGGCTGCGTCCAACTGCCACCAAAATTATTCATAGTAGAATGCGCAGGTATGATAATGCGGTGGAACTTTATTTAATGATTTTTAAGGCTAGTTAATAAGTAAAAACAGTTTAAATGATGCAGTAATGTCACTAGTATACTGATGAGCAGTCTGGGAACGCCATGCGCAGACGTATAGGCAATGTTAACTAACTTTTAAGGTTCCTCGTTTCAAGAAGATGTACAGTAAGTAGCAATCAAAATGCATTCGTCAACAAATGAGCTTAATGCAGAATGCAGTAAGTTTGCGTATCCGTAAGATTGACACGAGAATTTTTTGTTTCAAAAAAACTTCGGCGGCAAAGTAAGAGTTTGAGAAAATTATAGGCGGTTTGTGTAAAGATTATTTAATCAGGATATAAATTATGGATTCACAAATATCTTAGAACAGAGATGTGTCATATGTTTATATATTGGTTTAATGCACTCGGTACTAAAATTAATACATGAAACTACTGTTATAACCTATTTCCACCCATTGGAAATTGTCGAACAAAGACGAAGACAATTAAAGCATAATCATAAAGAAAATCGACAAAAAATGGAAATAAATAAAAATTTGGTTTAAGAAGCTATTACCAATTCCGCTCCATTATTTAGTTCTAAAAAAACGAAAAGCAAACTAATGTTGCAGCTTACTAAACGGTACCAAGAAACATTTGAAAAAACTAAAGAACAACAAGAGACAAAGATGAATTAATGTGAAGAAATAGCCTAGTTGTGATTAATTTTTGCTTTTCTGTTCTTCTTTCAATAATTGGAACCATACACAAAAGAGAAATCATATTTAGTCTGTAATAAAATATTTTCTGCTAAAAAAAATAATTCATCAAAAATTTTTTTGAATAAGTGTTACTTTACAATTTAACAATAGCAATGCGAGTTAATATAAAGTAGTTGTAAAAATTCATAATGTGTTTTATATAATTTCTTTACATTGAATGCTATAATAAGCAGACTGATTAGATATGGAAAAATGTTGCGCTTAAAAGTGGCCATTTGGATGGCAATAGATGTCCTAGTGTTTTACATCAAAATGGGGGGGAAGGGATGCATATCTTAGGAAAGCGTGTTAAGGTGATGAGTTGAGCGCACAAGGGAGAGGGCATTTAGTCACAGAGCGCGGTAGATATAAAAAAATGATTTTTTTTTTTTTATTTAGCGTATTAATGGTAGTTTGTGCAGTGAAAGGCTGGAAGCATAAAGCAATATTTAATTGTGGGAAACTACCAATAATGAAGTTGGTAGTTTCATTTATATGTAAATGTAGTGTAAAAGTAACATCAAGATGTGTAAAAAATGTTAAGGGGATTATGAGGGCAGTGTGATGAGTGCGATGTTTACCAAAGGAATTTAAATTCGTAATTATTTTACTTCAAAATTGCGCTGCTTTTGCATGCTAGTCGAACTATGTAAAATGATATGACATTGATATTTTTGTAGGTGTTCATTAAATTTTGTTAAGAAATAAAAAAATGTTTTTACAGATTTAAATTTTCGTATATACAGGTGTGATTATTGTAAATAGCATTTTTGAAAAATAATTTTAATTATCTGAGGTTTATAATAAATTGATATGAATTTTTTTACTATAGGGAGTAGATGGATTTGCAGATTTCTGCTGATTATTAACCCATTTTTATGTTAAAATTCGCGATTTAAAATATTTTTTTTTATTTTATTTTCTTTTCTATAGTAGAATATCATTTTTTTTTCAACTTATAAAAGCAGTATATAATTTTTATCGTTTTTATTAGTATTAAAATCTAAAATAGTGTTTTTTTTTGTTTCTCTGCTGTACAAAATGAGTATATGATCAATTATTCTAGTAACTCAACATGAAAAAGAAATTACAATGGTTTTGTATTAGATTACTAGTTATTTGAGGTCTTCTGTTGAAGTACAAAAATAATTGTTGGAAATTTAAATTTTGCCAAGAGGGTATATTTATAAATATGTAAGTTTTAAAATTGAGAATATTGCAAAACGAGCACTTAATACCTAATTTTTATTCAGTTGAAGGAGCAAGCCTATGCGAAATCCCCATAAGAATATTAAAACTACATAATTTTTGTAACAATAATTTAAAAAAAGTTTTAATGTATTATAGTTTTTTTGTTAATATTTTTAAATTAATATTAACCGAAGCTTAAATTTTAAAATAAACATGTAATCAGCTTTTATGTAGAAATTACAAAAAGAAAGACAGGAACAAATAGATTGTAAAAACTTTTACATATTATGTGGTTCGGTGACGCGCGCATGTTTTTAGATGATAAGAAATACAGACAATAAAGTAAAATAAACACGTAAATATCCACCCAAAAAATCTGGTAATACAAAGCCATTGAATCGATAGCGTTAAGAGAACATATGGAGAATTTTTACAATATTATTTGAAGAAAACGTTTCTAATCCTATAACAGAGTTATAATATGCTATAAATTATTATTGTTACCTAGAGAATATAGAATTTCTAAACAGATGTTACAGAAAATAAAAGAATTTTGTACGTATTATTAGTACAAAATGTCTCATTATGTACAACCCATCTGTAGGTGTGAATTATGAAGAATACTTCTTTTGGCATAATGCCGTATGCTCTGCGTACTGCATATCATACATATGTATATTATTCGATTTCAATTACAATACAAAGAAGAAACGATTACATTGAGAGGTTATTTTGTTCATGACCATACTCAATTACTTACGACAATCGGTCTTTGCTTTGAATCGTAATCCAGTTGTTCGTATATATTTTGATTGATAATTCCGTGTCGCACAAGTAGAATTCCCGTTTTGATATTGCAGTTCTGATTTTTTAGGCGGTAAATACAAATTTAATACGTTTTGTCAATAAATTAAAATAAATGCACGATACAATAAAAATTAATTAAACTAAAGCAAATAAAAAAAAATCATCAATAAATTAATAATTCCTTGAAACAAAAGTTTTTTCTCTAAATTTCAAAATTCCCTCTAAAAAGAGATTTCCCCTCTATACGAGCACGTCGTATCGTAGGTTGAAAAGTTGATTTTAACATATTACTAATCGTAATTACTATGAGTAATATTTATTATTATAAACTATCAAATATTGTATGTTTATAAATACATTTGAAAATAGAAAAATGGAAATGGATTTTTATACGGATATTCACCACAATAAAAAATACTATACCATTGGTTGCTAAATTATTCCTAGATAGGGCTGACCCACTCCTTTATCCGAGAACTATCGAACTGCATTATATGGTAATATATGGATGTTATCGACACTATCGCAATTTTTAGAGTTATTTCGCTTTTATATGGATTGATCACGTCTATTATATATAGTCAATTGCCCTGGACGCAGCTTTCGCTTCTAAGGGTGCAGTTGCTATGCTAAAAATACCCTTAAATCGAATTAATAACCTAAGAGACATATTTGCACCAAAGCATATCCTCCCTACGTCTTTCACATTTTGGACCATTGTACGGAATTATTGCTGTTACACCCTGCATTTAAGGTATTTTACGATCGCAGTCATAACTTGCACGCCTTTCGTTCGTTTCGAATGCTTACAAAGAAGAATTATTTCTTTATTGATAAAACCCATGAATAAAACCGTAACACCCCACTTAACACAGAATCACACAACATCGCTGGTAGCTAAGCGAAAGTGGCGCATTTCAAACTCATCGCTCGCAATATCCTAGACACGTTATCGTTACCGCATAAGCTCTAATTGAAGTCGTAACTCGTTTCGACGTCCCTATATACATCGTCGTCGAGACGCGAACGTCGAACGTGTGACACCGGAGGCAGGCGGACGGATGATAGTTCGCCAGACGTATAATACGGCCGTAATTAGCGCATCGCGCCGTTTGTCCTTCGACTAATTCCGCGTTCGCCCTAAGTTATCGCAAAACTTAATAAGGGTACGTACACATTTAATTGTCGCATTTTGGGGGTGACGTCCGCCGAAAGGTGGCGCTTGCGTCGTCGGCGGGTTTGCTTAACACCGTACACACGGATATCGTGTGGTATCAGAGCCGGCAGTCGACATGCGGATTTAGGACGCAAAAGTGGTCGCGTGCGGGTCGCAAATGGGTAAGGAATACGCGCGTATTTCGATCGCCGGAATCGGTGTGATGCTGGTACTATTTGTGGGGTCCGCTGACATGCTGTTAGGTACGTTCCACACACATTTGCCGATTTATGATATGCAAAAGGACGAATGCGGAATAATTGAATGCGGTTTCGGATAATCTTTTGAATATTTTACGTATTGACAACCTAAGCAATACTACCGAGTATATGAAACATTAAATAACAACACATACCGTATGTGTGAATATTGTATAATACTGCTGAAAAATACCCCTTCCCTTTACGTTTATCTCTAGTTTATCATATACGTTTTCTCTACGTATATTATAGACGTATATTATTGGCACATCAGATACGTTTAAATCTTGTTTTACTTCCGATCAGCCTTAATTTATGTTTACCTGGCGTACTTACTTATTCATAACAAGTTATAAGTAATTATCATAAATAAAGTGAACCGCAATTCTGCTTCGAATTTATAGGCATATTTATTTTGTTCAACATAATTTCATGTTATTTTTCGACGCTAACAACGAGAATATAGTCATGACACTACAAGATGCATGGTTTCGTTATGAGAATTTGTGGAGGTTTCACTTCTGTTGTTGCCCTTAGAACCCCTATTTTTATTTTGTTTACATACAATGCCTTACCTTACAACTCATCGGTTTGGAATTCCTACTATGAAGTCTATTCTACTAGAATTGAGAGAACGCACAACAGATTCTTGAAATTTGCATTTTTTGTGATGTTTGAGTGTCATCCCGATCATATAGGTCACAGTGAACTACGCTAATTTTTAAGTTCAATTCTCTTTGCCACGAAAGAAAAGCACGCGACTTTGTGGAATGCAAGAAGTTATTAAAATCCATTTATGGCAGTCCTTACTTATCGTCACAGAGACAACTACGTACAGTGGTAGTCTTAATTAATGTCTCGTTAGATTGTTTAATCACAGAAAATGTCAAAACTGCGGTATCTGAATGTCACAGACAGTTCGGCTTCTATCGATTTGCACAGGTATGAATCTTACTTAGGCAGCATATATAGAAGCTTATGATTGCTCACATACACTACCACTTTTTATTAGTTCTCTATCGTAGGGGCAGACATTAATTAACACCACCACTGTACGTTCGCATGAATTACTTAAAGTGTTACGCTTTAATACGAACTCGTTCCACTCCTGTCCTGCAAACAAGTACAACATTCAATAAAATCAATGCTTATTTAATTGTTTTTATTATGAATATAACGCAAATTAAAAAGAGATGTTCTTGTCAGCAATGACACTATATTTCCAAATTGTAATTGTGAGTTATTTGTGTATACAGGTTGTCCCCGAAGACTAGGTCTCAGTGGCGGCTCGTGAATTATGAAAGAGGGTGGGCGAAAATAAAAATAGATAAATAAATTAAATTCGAAAGTGTACTTCTAATTCTTACATTAATATACTATAGGATCAAATTGTTTTAGCTACTAGTTTCTACATATGGTAGTAATTATCTTCTTCAGGTCTCAGTTTGTTCGCGCGCTGAAAACAATGCAGGAATGCAAGATTTTAACTGGAGACACGAAATTGCGTGCCCCAAAGCGACCGTATAAGCGCATATGGTGAAGATAAACGGAGCCGTCCGATTCATGCCCGAAAGGGGTACATCGGAAATAGTGCCCCGGAACATAGTTTTGAGCGTTCGCATATACGATAGTGTCTGTGGTGCGGAAGGAAACTTTGATATCATCGTTATAAAAATACGTAAAAATAATAAAATAAAATAATGCACTGAATTACATACGAATTTCTTTCTGTGTTTATGTTGGGAGTTGGGTGGGTACATGCCCTTGTGCCCTTCAGTACCAGCCGCCACTGCTTCGATTACGAGCGCATTTATTTATATTAATCCATTTTTAAATTCTACGTAGAAAAATAGCACCACTTTATATAAAAAATGGCTCTGCTGCAATTTTCGGTTAAGGTGGCGTAGTTTCTATATGCATTTGTTTTAGATATTCATTGTTTTAAATACGATACACACATACTTAGCTTCATACAACAATGAAACTAAAATCAGTATAATTATATACAGCTGTCCACTATAGTCCTGACCATTTGTTTAACTTTAGGCCAAGGTAATATTGTTTTTTTTTTTAAATAGCACCCAATATCTTTGCTAATACTAAATCAACCCTTACACACATTTGTGATACCTCATGCAGAATTTTGTAGATAATTAATGATTTTAAATAAACCTAACCAATTTTCCATTGATATTCATGTTGGCATAGTATATATTGAATAAAGCCTGCAGTTAGTAAATATGTATTATAATATATAATGAAAATATAATGTCAAATTATTGAAATATTTTTTGAAAAAGAAATGATATTTAATGGTGAATTAGGAAGAAATAATAATACTTAATAGTTTTAATAAGGCAGGCCAGGACAATTGTTTCATCAGCATAAAATTAAATGTCAAAACTGTCAACAAATAATTTAGTATATGTAATACTTCTCTTCTTAAATATCAGTGACTGTTTATTTATTTTATTAACAGATTTAATTAATTATTTAAATAGTATGTATTTTATTCATAAATCGTTAACATAAAATACTCAATGTTTATGTTTTACTTATAATAAAAACAAATGAACATTAAACCACAACAAAATACGTCCTTAACTAAAAGTATTTACATGTGACAATCATCCTCAATTATCAAAATTTATACCAGATGTTCAAAAATATATCCTCTTTCTGTTAAGTATATTTCTACCCTCCTTTGCAAATTTTGGGTATTTTTTTCAACAATCTAAGAAATGGATGGAATGCCTCTTCATTCTATTATTCCTATTTTCTTATGTGGATAGTTCTTTTTCATATACAAGTTTCTTTAGGTAGCCCTCAAAAATTAGAAATCACGAAAAACATATAACATAAAACATTTTACAAACAAACAATTATTTTTGAGAGTTTTGACTTTTAATTATTGCCATAGCCTACCAAACATCAGTGATATAGTTTCTGCTAATTACAGACGAATGACAGTAATGTAAAAAGTTTTTCTGGGCTGTTGAGCCGTGGTCTTGTGGAATTACTTCCGTCCACAAGACCACGGCTCAACAGCCCGGAAAAACTTTTTACAGTAGATTCCGGCCGTGAAAGCCTACGCAACACTTTGAATGACAGTAAATTTGTTTCTATTTTCAAAAAACGTATTATTAGTTTTGTATTATATGATCTGATAGTGATGTATGCTTACCTATTTGCGGTTTAATTTAGTCATATCGCATTTATATATTAAGCTGACGTGAAAATCAATGGAAAATTCACTGGATTTATTTAAAAATAATTATCTACGATAGCTTGCATGAGTCGTTACAAATGTTTAGTATGAAAGAGCTTTGCGTAAGAGTTAATTTGGCATACGCAAAGATATAGGCTGCTATTTAGAAAAATCAAGTTATTTTGAGTTTATTATTTTATATTTTTTATTTTTTTTTATATTATTTTTGAGTTAAGCAAACGTTCAAGACTATAGTAGACACCTGTATATAATTATATATATTGATTCTTACGGTAACATGGTTTTTAAAGTAAGCTTGTTGTATTTGTTAGGTATAGCTGTAAATTTACCAACATCAATATAATCGGATAAATTTATTTTGTAAATTTACTTCGCAATATGAATTACTATTACACTCTAATTTTATATTCAGGTTATTTATGATAGTAGATGGAGGGGAGAATTTGTTTCTGAACGTATCACAGGTACATTAAACTGACAGTGTCTTCTGTCTCATACGTAGATCAGTGTAATATAAATGAAACACAATTATTTTAAAACTTGGTACTCTCATATTTTTTCTCTGAAGATTTTGCCGATATTTTTGCAGAATTATCTCGTTATGACGTTTACTATCCGTGTTAAACGTTCAGGGACATGTTGGCAATTATGAACAGCAAAACATCGCATACAGACACATTAACCTACTCTGATGCAACCAGACCTTTGAAACTGTAGAGCAATTATACAGAACAAACGCTGAAATTTTAGCAAGAAGCATTAGTGTACTTTTACGTTCGTGACTGCAGTGATAAAATTGAAAATTTACAGCTTGATTTAAATTTCCTTAGCGACTTGCAAAATTACAGTAATATTTCATGCATAAAGTTACCTGGAATGTTACTATAATCATTTTTACTGTGCACAACAGATACGAACATACTCTAATTACTCTTACGCTTAACACAAATACGCTGTTCTCTGAATAAAAAATACAAAAAAGCTATCACTTCAAAATCAAATAGAAACTATTTTTTAATGTTAGGCGTTTTTTTTTTACTACGAATATTCTATAATCATATTTGAAAGTGGTTGAACCTGCGCATTTTCATTGTAAAAATTGTGACGTTGTAAGGATATGCAATATTTCGTGTTCAAAACCGCCCTAAACTGTTTTTAAAAATAGTAAGCAAATGGTAACATAACAGTCGCTACATATTGTGAGATGAAAGTGACATGAGGATGTGTTATTCTGCATGTTTGTAGTTTGTTGTATGAAAATAGAAACAAATACATGGATGCCTTTAAATTTTATGATTTTAAATTTAAGGCAGAAAAGAAACAGGATCATTGCGAGGGATATCTTTTTTTACGCAAGTTTGGCCTAATAAACCCTCAACAGCATGGCTATCGTAAGGTTTCTCGACTATAACGGCTCTTATTGACATTCTAAAAGAATTATATAAGTGGATTGATAATGAAAAGATTGTATTAACTACATTAGTAGATTTTATTAAGGCATTCGACAGCATAGACCACCATAAAGTAGCTGCGTTACTAGAAGATATTGGAATTAGAGGAAACTGCAAGAAGTGGTTATTATCTTATACTGCAAACCGACAGCAAGTAGTAAAATTTAATGACACTTATGTCCCAGAGTTGCTCGATTCAAATAAACAATATAGGAAAGTAGTTCTCCAAAAATGCCTTCCTATGAATCCAAAACCAAAACAATGGAGTTTCAACATCAAATACTCGAATCCGCAAAAGCGTACTTGTTAAAATGAGAGGCAAGTCTATTGAAAAAACAACGTCAGCAAAATTACTTGGTATTACTCTGGATCAGTATCTGAGCTGGGAAAATCACATAGATGCTCTCATCAAGGGAATAGCATGTTTGCATTACGCTCTGGGGAGACTTAGGCCTGTCTCAGACGAGGCGTTTTAGCTGATTCGACTAAGTTGCCTGGTTTACTCTCAACTAGTAGAAGCGGTCAAGTTGACTCCGTGCGAAAGGGTTCATATGAGTATGATCTTTGACAACCGTCCGTTCAACTGATGGAATCAACTAAGACCTAAGACCTATTGAAGCCGCCGAAGCGCACAAGTTGACTTCGTGTGAAAGAGTTAGGTTTCTTTCAGACAAGGCGATCAGTTGATTCGACTAGTAGAACGGACGGTTGTCAAGGAGCACACTAGTATGAACCCTTTCACACGGAGTCAACTTGTGCGCTTCAGCGGCTTCAATAATGTCTCTTTCAGACAAGGGGATTAGTTGATTCCACTAGTAGAACGGACGGTTGTCAAGGAGCACATTGATGTGAACCCTTTCACACGGAGTCAACTTGTCAGCTAGCTGAGAGTAAACCAGGCAACTTATTGTTAGTTGAATCAACCATACCGCCTCGTCTGAAACACGCCTAAGAGCTACGGCAAACACTAGCACCTGCCCAACATTTTCTCATACTAACTTCATGGCAAACGCGACATATGGCAATGTTTGCTGGGACGGTGTCTCTACATTAGATGCATATTTGGATTACATTATAGAGACAGTTGCAAACAGTTTTCCAACGACTTCATTTACTTACAATACCCGCCGTATTATATTTTGAAATGTATAGTATGCATTAAAGATCATATTGCACAATTCACACAATTGAAAGACATACACGCTATATATGATACCAGATTAAACATGAACCTGTAAATACCTAAGCATATATTAGTTTGCTTCGAAGCTAATCCAGGATACAAAGGCATTGTACTATATAACCATCTTCCAGCAGATATAAAGAACATCAATCCTATTATATTATTCAAAAAGATTAATTCAGAAAGCCTACTACTTGATAAACGAATATCTTAATAATAATTTTCAATAGATTATTTGTGTTTTCCTTTTTTCTTATTCTGTTAATACAATACATGGTTTATATTGTGTTCTATTTAAATTACATTACATACATTTGTTTATATATGTATATTTTTTGTATTCCATTTGACTTGACCCATATCAATGTATTTTGATCAAATCGATTAACAAATATTAATATTATTATTGCTATTATTAAAACGAATGTCGAAAATATAACAAAGAGAACTGTTCTAAGTCATGAGACCAGTTTAAATTAATAGTAGAGCCATTTTTCTGGAATGGATATGCTTTTAATAAACAGTATTCAACGATTATATATTGGGATTCAATTATTTACAGTCTAATAATTTAATATTCAAATTCGTCAGTTGATATCAGCTTTTGAATATTTCAAGTTTCACTCTGTCAAGTTGTTGAATTTAATCACTTTTAACATCATAAATGCATGAATATTTATATGAAATATTATTTTTCAATGAAAAATATCTATTTTAGGTAAAAGCGACAGGGAATTGAAATTCGTCATGATGTACGTGATGTAATGGTACATATATGCATATCTACGTCTAAAATTTATTGCCAAAGTCGTTGTTGCATTTTCACCACAGTTTGTTAAAATTACATTGTGTATACGAACGTCCCCTCACCCTATTCTTGTTATCCATTGTTATTTGCGGACAAAAAGCTGAAACACGTCAATTAGAAAATATAGCGGATAACTTTTGACGTAACTTTGATTCATGTTGGTTTACGCCCTCCTTGTGGGGATCCGATTCCCTACTTGCTTAAATACCAAGTAGGGTGCAACTGTATGGCATACAAAGATTTTACCATGTATGTGTCGAAACTTCATACATTCATTTATAAAGAATTTTATGGTAAACTGTTCATATAATAATAAATTGTACCAGCAGAATAAATCTCTTGTATTGCATCTTGTTATCAAGTTTATGACGTTTTCGTGATAATTAATAATCCGTTCGAATCAAGATTTCGTCAATATATTTTGAAGCTCTTTAAAAAGTTTTAAAAGTGATGAAGTCAGAGTAAGTCTTTATACATACAATTCATCGTTGTTTATCTTGATTCTATTATGCGATGTTAACTCGGTTTTATATGTAACTTTCGCTAAAATATTTTCCAATATTATACGTTCACATTTTTATATCAGACAAACTTTCGCACCTTTAAAAGCTTTTAAAATACTAAAAGGAAACTATTTTCTTTCCTGCTTAGTTCCGAAAACCTTCCCAAATATTACTTCGATCCAATCGTCGATTTAGTTGACTTTTTATTATACCTTGCTTTAATTTTTCTATATTCAAAGCATCTAAATTATTTTAACAAGATTACCTAACGCAGTTTATCCTCGCAGCCATTATTTAACCTTACACCTTACGCCATAGGACAATTAACTTAATTTTATCCCGCTACTAGTTAATTTTAATAACACCCTAATTATTCTGCAGACCTAAAATAAATTTTCTCAGCCGAGCTATACTCCTGTTAACTATACCTACCAAACATACATTTACGTATGCGTGGCGTAATGCCGTTAAGTTCCCAGGAGATTACGGCAACTAGGAAGCTCCGTATTGCATATGTATATGTGTTATTTAAATAAATAACTTCATTTAACTTTATCCCACCCTTGAAATTACTTATTTAATTACATTAAAATGGGCGATTTCTTATATATAGAACTATCCTTAGAGATATCATTACCCATTTCCAGAATATCCTTCTCGCAACTTTTGATGGTATTCCCGTCAATCTAAAAGTAATTAGTAGTAGCAAGTTTTTAAAATTACGAATCCATTAATTTTGGAATTAGCTGCCGCCTACAAAACTTTGCTATAGATTCGTTCAGTTAAGAAAGAGAGTAAATGAACCTTCCCATGTTATTTTAATTTGCGGTTTTAAGATAATATAGGAAACTGAATAATAATGGAGGTGTAAATACCGGCTACGATATTTTCTTTCGTATTCAAATTAAAAAAAAAAAAATTGTTGCACTTATACGCTAGTAAAACTTTAAGAACTTCAAAACATTTTCATGAAAATATTTATGAAAGGAAAAATGTGTCAAATAATGACAAATAAGATAGAGCCCCAATAAACTATGCAAAGATAGACGCATTCACACTTATGCAATTTCTTGCAGCACTTCTTATCTGAATAAAAGTTACTTGCAATTTATTATTCAGGTTATGCAATTCCTTCGTGCAATTTATCAGTGGGAGAAAATTGCACGCATTAGAAAAGATGTGTGCGAGATTTTAGTAATTTCTGTCCTCACAACTACTCACAACTGTGTTTATTTTACTAACTTTAACATTCGCCAATTACTCAAAGATTGTAACAAACAAAACAAAATTTTGTGGGAATAAAATTAACACTAGATTTAATTGAATTATATCACAATTAGTTTACGTCCACACTGAGAAAAATGAAAATGTCGGTATAACAAAAATTATTATTTTGAACTTTTTACATTCACTCAACCAGTTTTCGTTTAAATCAGCACACTTAAATTTTATTGCGAAACAGTAACCTCATTGAAAGAAAACGCCTATTTTAGTTGAATTATATGTGTTAATTCAAACAATTATTTGCTTTAACCGTCAATGGAACTACAAAATTAGTTAACTAAATGCATGTGCGGCCGATTTGGACAAACATTTATTTTAATTCAACATTAAGATTATTGGATGAACCACAATTGTAGATTAATTCAAAACACTAGTGCAACTAATTGATTTAAACATTCCGGTAGTTTGAGCATATTTAAATACAAAAATTTGTTGAGTGAACCAATTATTGGTTGAATCAACACATCTTTTTTTCTCGGTGCATTATTATATCTAATGTCATCCAAATAATAAAAATAGAAACAAAAGATTACATGCAGTGAATGACACAAACAATAAATTAAGAGAAAAGACAACATTCGCAGCTCAACAACGATGATATTAAGCAAAAATATAGAATTTACGTAGCCAATTTTTTAAAGAATTTGCAATTGCGCCTGTTATCATTGTCACTATTGCCATTTTCGTTCCACGACCTATTGCATTCATTTTAAATTTATATACACGTTATTACATCTAAATACACATACAAGGATATTTTTAATTATTACATTATATAGATTGGCATTACATACAAAAACTCAACACTGAGTGTTAGAATTGCATGTGCAACAAGCATAATATGAATTGACCATGCAATTTGTAAAAATCGCAGCGTCTTTGCGAATTCCTAAATCAGAATTGAATTGTGAGGAATTGCATAGATGTGAATCTCGTTTATTATACGTGACGAATGGGTAAAATAATTCAACATTTAATTTTTATATTTGAGAGTAAAATCAATTCACAAAATGATAAATTGCAAATTATGTCCTAAGACGTCATAGCTTTCTTGACCAATAAAAAACTGGCAATTTTAGGGTACCCCTGGTGTTACACACATCACATGATCATATCCTCAACGTGAAACAAAAATCATTAAATTAGATTTTTGGTTCACGTTAGTGTTTAAGTGATATTTAACGTATGTATTTGTTAAAGAACACATGTGTATGTGTAAAAGAACATGATATTGTAACGCGTAATCATTCTGTTTATATTTGACACGACCTTTGATATGGTAATACATTGTGCAACCATCATGCCACTAAATAGTTTGTAAAAATGCTGAGGTAATAATATTATTATTATATTGGATCCCGAATTTAAAAAGGATAGTAAGCAGAATTAACACCTATTGATAACTTTATAACCATAGAATATTTTCGAACAAATCTAGATTTTGAGCATGATGTTTTTGTAAAAACAACAGTAGCTACAAGCGTATTTTCAATTAAACACAATGCACAATTGACACATTAATTGACAGCGTAAATGGAGACACAAATTGTACAATTGGCGAACGTGAAACCGCATTTTTTTTTATTAGCCCGAAAGAGAATTCCCAATTTCTTTCTCTATGTGAAACAAATAAAGAAATCATATATATGCGCTTTCATTTTTTTTCTTTAAACATGCTGATGTCACAAACAGAAAACGTCATCCGCAATAATTGAAACCTTTCGATAAAAAAATTGGTTCCCGGCCTTATTATGGTAGAGTTTGGTTAAAATAACTGGCTTTACTAAGATCATTTTGGCTTAAATCAGATGTTATTACAATTTGTTAACCGTGTCAAATAAAGCGAATTTATTTTGAACAAAAGAGCTTAGAAGATGCTAAAATATGCTATATACCTACATTTACTATTTTAATATCCATTAAGACACATCTAGATTATTGTTAGTGAAATTTTGCTTCTATTTAAATTACAAAACTTTAAACTCAAACATTTTAAAGTTAGATAAAGATAAAATAGAATAAAGCATAATAAAATTTATTCTGTAAGACGTTAAACATGTTTTACAGAAGGGTTCGTAGCTTAAGTTAAGCTAAAGTTTCTTGGCGAGTATTTAAGCGTCGTCTAAGGGCGTTGCTTTTTGAGCACTGCATCTACCCTGTTGAGGAATTTATTTCTTTAATGTCAAATGTGTAGTATTTTAAATTTTGTATTTATTGTGCGATTGTACTTTATAAACGTTGACAATGTCTCTTCAGTATTTCTACTGGCATACACAATAAAAGCTTTATCTATCTATCTTAAATAAATAGTAGCGCATATGAATACAAATTAATATCAAAAAAGAAACCAGTTCTAAATTTGCCAAACAATATCCGTAAGGTACTAATTAAGAATAAATCATAGCCAAAAAGGGTATAATCTAAACTAAGTGCAAAAAATTGCAACACTTCGAAGAAGTCTGTCACAAAGCTGAAATCTTAACAAAACTACTGGATGCATGTAAAAAGTGGTTGATAATTAGCTGTCAACTTCATACGCGAAGAGGAAGTAGAAATACTCCTTGGCCTGCTCATTCTCCGAATTAAACCCGATCCAGTATGTGTGGGATATGATATGTCGGTATATAAGGCGTTTACCACAAACAGCAAACACCTTGCAGGAATTCGTCGTCACCTACAGCAAGCTTGGGATGAAATCCCACAAGTTGCCATTGATCATCTCATTCAGAGCATGCTTCGCAGAGTTAGACAGTGTATAAACAATCGTAGGGATGTGACATTTTGTTGATAAAGTTTTGCTAATTGTTGGTATCTTTTTTTTCTAATTGTTATGATTTACTACTGAAAACTAGTAGTTATGATTTATTACTTGAGACTTGCCAAAACTTCAGCTTTGTGACTCAGCTCCTTCAAGATGTTGCAATTTTTGTGGCAGGCGGTTTAGTATTACAGACGAGTCATCTGTTGTTCAACGCCTATTGTCAACAGTGATTTTATAGCTGGAATATCACCCAGATGTCTATACTAAGCTGGCTATAAATAAGACATTCATTATCATTAAGTCGCAATTTTTTTATTGGCTCCAAGTGGGTAATAATTATTTTTTTTTGGTTTAGTTTAGTGGTAGATCTACTTATTTCTCCCTTCGTTAACTTTTTTTTTGTCGCTTACATCTTTTTTTTTCTGGCGGATAGGTATGATGATTTCTAAATATGTAATTATAATTTAAAATGGCAGTTTTCTCATGTACATAATTCTCACATACATTCACGTTTACTTTCCTAGTGAAATACAATTGATATATCAACTATTAATTACAATTCGATCAGGATAATAATTAACTGAATTTATAATACGGAAATATACAGAGATTAACACAGTATCTTTTTTTATGAAAGATATTGTATGTTTATTTAAAGGTACAAAAAAATAAATAGGTTAAAATTTAAGATGAAATGCTTTCTCATTTAACACAACACGGTAAGCATTATTTTAAACTACGAAAATAATAATGCAAACTAAAAAAGAGAATATTCGCTTCAATATTATCAGGATACTACTAGCTACTTAGCATTGTCTTCAATGTCGGATTCAAGTTCATCAAGTACATTTCGAGTAGAAGACGCAAATGCTATTCGGCTCAATATTGCTTTTCGAATGCTAAGTTTCTACATAGGGCACGTAAACTTTTTAATTTGTTCTCCTTGATTGGCAAGGTTTCTAAATGTCCTTTCAATGTTGTAGGAATGGCATTCTAAAATAATTTACCGCTTATTAAATTATATTTTTCACTAGTTGAAAAGCAGGTCAAGTCATATTCAATTTCCAACTCCATAAAAGCAACCAATAATAAGTAACTAGAGCACTACTAAAAACTCTTATTAAACTAAATTCACGTAAGCACCACTTATTTATATTCACTATTTATTTCTACCTACATATATGTTATTTCGGCTTTCGCTATTCGCTTTCCGATAAATACTTTCTTTTTTCCGTTCGCATGCGCGTTTATATGTGGCTCGTCTCGGTCGAAAGTAATCTACATTTTTATCGAATGTGCGTTCGCACTAGAAATTTCGTCTGCAAATCGATGCGACATACAATAGTGTCCTCTATGAACAGTCTCGTTATCTACGTGATCTCCGCTCTAAAGAGCTAGCGCCATCTGCAGTTAGCAATTCCAAATTCAAAACTTAAATCTAGACGCACGTTACAATATCATGTTCCAATACCTCCTTTAATAAGTTACTGGTAGTTAAGTTCGATGCCATAATTAAATATGTATCAAATAAATCTTATTTTTTAAACGTTTTGCTATCTTCTTTGTGATTATTAGGCACCGGATAGACACCAGGCACTACTGCGCGCGCATTCATTGAATCGCCGTCGCTCTGCTGGCCCAGCTGCGGAATGTGAAATCGAGAGCGGCCCAAGAATGTGCTTGCATTATATGTATATGTTTGACTAACTGTTTCAAATTTCGACGTGAGCGACGCCTCGGCAAAGATTAACTTACCATTGGCGTAGCGGTATTATGTGGAAGAATAAAATCGGTTCGCTGTCGCGCGTTATAAATAAAATCTCAAAAACTACTGCACCGATTTACAAAATTCTTTTACCGTTGAAATGCTTGAACCTTTCTGAGAGTTAATATGCTGTATTTTAATAAAATCTGCAGGAAGGCTGCTATCTGCTGGACCAAAAAGTACAGCTCGTGGAAAAATTCGCAAAGCTACTGTATACGAAAGTTGTCGCTACTTCGTGTTATCTACAAAAAAGTCTGCGATGGACTTCTTAATGTCCAAATTTGAATACACATTTTTGTATACTTTTTGATGTACTTTATAAAATGGAATCAAGATACTAAATACGTATAAACTAAATTACAGATTAATACAGCACCATTTTTTTTGTATATCCTCATATTATAGGCATAATTTATTTATATTGATTATAAACATATCCTAAATTTCCTCAGTGAAATTGTGGCGCTTGTTTTTTAATATATCTTTAAATATAGCGAAACTTCTCTTGACATCGCAACTGGTGAGAGATGCATAACGAAAATAAGACCTAACTTATTGTTATCTTCCACTTTGCCATTGCAAAAATTTTGAAGTATACTGAGATCAGGATTTCGAGCAAAAACTGCGTAATTTTTTTTTGTCCAAATGAGCTCTAAAATCCCCAGGAATGCTTCGTAATTGACTTAGATATTCATTTAAACTTTTTGTTCCTTGTTTTAATTTTATACCTTGCGCTTCGAAATATTTTATCTTTTTAGATAAATTGCGAAAGTGTTCGCGAATAAAATTTAAATTACTTTGTAAACACGAATCTTTTAAAGCTGCTTTGCATTTGGTTACACTTGGCGTATCTTCATCTAGAATATCCATTACATTTGCAAGTTTTTTTACGTTATCAAAATAAAATGAGCATGCATCTAACCACGTTCCCCACCTCGTCATCACATGGAGGTAAGGGAAGAGACGGACATTTTTGTTTACATAAGGATAAATAAATATAAATACAAAATAAACAAGAAAAAATACAAATAGGAACCACACTAACGATTTTCCAAGAAAAAAGAAAGAAATATATATATGCAGATACAATTAATTCTAAATTTCCCCTTATATATAGATTTTATATTAAAAAAACGAGACAAGAAATTGAAAGTAACTCTAATATAAAATGTAATTCAACGATAGACGCAATATAAGGCAAGATCGGACGTGCACAACTGCTGACTGTCGTTGGCATACTAACTTGCAGCTCGCTTATCGGAGCCGTATAATGCACGAGCGACCCTGTTCGACCGCCTGCGTGACGCAATACTGCCGGCGTCTGTCCGATCACTGGTGATTATCTTAAAATATTGGAGAAATGTTGAGAACATATATTTTTGTAAAATGCATTTGATTACTTTTTTATTGTGATATGAGACTTGAGCCTTTTGAAATATGTATAAGCATTAGAAAGGCGTTACAGATATATAGTTGCTTGGGACCTTCTTGATTCTTTTGCGCTTTAATGTCACATACTCAATACGAACTATCCTCTGGTACTATTATTATTAAACTAAGTAGTTCTATGAACTTACCTTGTTTAAAACATAGATAAAATCGAGTCAAGTGTAACACATCACACAGTCTGAGGCTCCGGCGTATGCTGATTCTTAATTTTATTTTATTCCAAATTAGGATTCTCTCTTACGCTATCTTCGCCCCAATTCTAACAAATCTTATATTTTATTTATGAAAAGCTAAATAATTACAAATCATCCTAAGAACAGTGCTCCGCCTAAAGATACTACACGAGCTTACCTATTCCAAGTAATATATAGATTTCATAACAGTTGAAATGTTCATACTCTAACTAAATAATTTTCCTACGATTTTTAATCCAAATTCATACTGTTTTATGTGAAACGATGAAGTATGTGAATAACTAAAAATGTGATTTGTTTACATAATCGCGAGTCTACTGTAAATACGGTTAGTTATATATCAGTTGTTATTATATTTGCGCCCATAAAACGACTTCAGCTGTCTCTCAGCAACGGCAAAAGAGTAAAGGAAAGCCATGGAAAAACCTTATATACTCTGGAAAGAAGTCCCAGAGCTTTATGCAGGATAAATTCGGCCTGCTATAATTATAACTCGGCTATATAAATTATCTGGTTGTAATCTAATTTTTCTTGCCGTCATTAAATCTTGAAACACTATTTTATTCAGGTCCCGAAGATTTTCTCAAACGTAAATTTACTGGTAACGTCCGCGAAGTAACGCACGCCGCGTCCGCCGAAATAGATGAATACGCGTTCGTCGCCCTAACTGTTAACAATTTTGCGCTCCGATTAATTTTTTCGTTTCCTTAATTTTACACGCATGATATCGTCCCCGCGTGTAACGTTGCTGGCGCTATAGCGCGCTGGTAAATAATACTCACCGCGTTACCGTTTAAACCTCACGTGAATCGCCTAGATTCACAGCTCTAATTTTTGTTACTCATTTAGCGAAAACGTTAATCGACACGTAAAATTACTAAAAGAAAAAAACCAGTTTACGTAAAAATCTTAACTTTCGTTAATTGGCCCTTACGGATTTTCGTCGACATGAGTATGGTGATGCCGACACTTATCTGATGCATAATATATCTACATATGCACATAGGAGAATCTGCGTGTAAAGCTAAGGCTTCAAATTGTTAAGATGCTTTTGAATATTATTTTCTTCGTTTCTTCAGCTTTAGTAAAGACAAGCTTCTTTGAAGGAGATAGTTATGGGAAATCACAAAGGAAACTGCAACCCTTAAATTTACAACAAACGCAGCTGTATGAATCGATAAAGTGCTCAAACTATACGCCAGCATATAGATAACGTGTGGGTGCATGGAAATACCTTTTTGACAGGTATATACGTATACGAATCGATCCAGACCTTCTCTATACAAAGCGCAATCAGGTACTGATTCGAAAATAATGAGAAAATAATTGGTGCAATGTGTTCATATCGGACAATAATTTGTTGCATTGTTCGCTTATAATAGAAATGTTAATAAGCTGTAGATGCTCTGATACCCCCATAAACTTTGGTTAATTTGGTGGCAGATAATATAATTAATAAGCTAAAATGACATCGTGCAGTTAATTGTTAAAAGGGAAATGTTGTCCTTAATATTTAACCTAATCTAGTTAATTTAAAACTCAATTAAAACAGTTTCAAAGGATTAAAAAGAGGGCATTAAGATTTAACGTGCATGGTTGGTTGCATATTTTAAATGTCAAATATTAAACTGTTATTCATAAACATTAGGATAATCCATGCTAGATCAAAATGGTGTTTATGAGATTATAAACACTATTATGTTTACTTTCTATTATAAATTTAAGCGTACCTTACGTTATTTATCAAATAATTTCCGAGAAATTTATCTTTCTTCGGGATGTTATATTTTCAGTAATATGTTGTGTATTCACCTCCGTCTAGGGTAAATAACGGTTTTCTAATGTTTGTTATAGTCTCCGTCTATATTTGAGTTATTTGAGCTAGATAACTCTTACCTAAAACGTTTCGATATCATACCCATGTAGTACTTAAACTCACATTTACCTGAACGACCTTTACGATTCTGCTACGAAAGTTTCCTGAGCCCCAAATATGTCCGATGTGGCTAGTAGCTTTTCTAGACCCGCACTTGTGATAAGGCAGTTCCTATGCATCCACGTACTTTACCGATGATTTCCCACCTAAAAGTGAAAATCATTAGTTAGTTTTGAATCAATTTTAAACAGTTAAAGAATATTTTTATGTTGTTTGCCATCCCTTTCATTGCTTACTCTATTCAAAGGCAACTTAAGTATATATGTATTTGATCTAATTTGTTATATTGGAACACATTTGCTTTTGTAATGTTTCATTGAATAGTTGTGATAAGGTTAATTGTCTGCATCAGTTTATACATTGTAGCGTTTAGGTTGTGCACATACAAAGCATTTGTCAAAATTTGTGTGTTGTAAGTGTAGGTATAAATATTTTCAGAATCTACAACATTTTAGTAGTTTTTTGACTTGCTTATCTTCTCTTTTTCTTCATTCATATGCATTTATCGTGATAATTTCCTGTAATAATAATGGCAAAACATTCACAATAAGCCGCGAAAATAATTGGTCTTTTTGTACAAAATGATCTTTATGCAAACCGTAGTAGAGATATACTACTTTCTAAAACTCTGTCTATGCTAGTACCATAGAATAATATATTAATCTTTTAATATGGTAATTGATTTGGTGACCTTTGTTCAAGTGTTTACGAAGTCCATATAATACTATTATATGTTTATTACTGTAAATGAGCAGATAAACTAGCTGATATAGTATTAATGCCGCCCAAAGAGTTATATTTGAGTCAATGAGAGAAAAAAGTGTTGTTATGGAAATGTCACCTTTCGACACGCCATTCAGCATTCAAAATAAATCAGCCCCCGGTCCAAGCAATTTTTCTTAATACTGTAATACATCAACCTTCTAACCTAAATATACGACTGTGCGCCGCCATAGACTGCTACCCTCTTATAACAGCTAAGAAACACACAAACCTAGTTAAATGACAAGCACGCGAGAGTCAGATTTTCCACCGTGCTAAATTCAGAAACTCATTTCGATAATAATGATACCATTAAATTTACTATAAATTGCCATATTTGTCATTTTTTCGCATACGGTTATAAAATCTCTTTGTAGAGATCATCAAATTATCTAGAAGGTACTTATTAAACGACAAACAGGGCAGTTGGAAAGATATGTTGCCATGTATATCTTTTTTTCTTTGTAGAGGCATTTAGTTAGTATCGCAGCAATTAGTGATACAGAGCTAAATAAATTATAATGATGCTAAAAATTTAGGGTAACGAGAATGTTGGTGGCAATTATCCCTCTGTGTAAAAGAAAGAAGCCTGTTTGTTGGTTAAGCGAAACAGAATGCTTAGCACTAAAATATGGAGAGCCTAATTGTCGTGTCTTAACTGCATTATTTAACGCTACTTCCACCCCATGTGGCTTCACTTCTTATATTTATGTTTTAGAAAATTATTTTCATTAAAATATACTTTACTCCTGTACTTTCAGTGTCTTAGTATATTTGATCAAATTTTGCTTGGTTGCTTCCTAGCATTTAACGTTCGACAGCACCTGGCAATATAACAGCATAAGCAGTTGCTAGAAATGTGCATTTTGAGAATTTCCTCGGCCTAGAGACCTAGCGAAGACCCTAAAATACCCACCACGAGCCATGAAGAAAACCGTTGATTCAGCGAGGCAGTGTCAGGATTCTAAATGATGGTAACAGACAAGCGTCATCTGAAATAAACACTAAACCAAGAGCAGATGGATCTTTAAAAACGACTAGTGATTACAATGTACTATTGCTCGAAGTGGGAGCATCAATTTCGTGCAATTCACGCAGAATAAATCTTCACTGACTTTCCGCATCCAAAGTACAAGAACCTAGCTCAATGCAAAGGCATGCACAACGGATCTTTGACAGGACACAGATTTAATTACTGTTGAATTCAAGGACCTTTCAAAAAAGGGTATTAGCACTGAATCTGCAGGGACCAGTAAGGGCAAGGTAAGGAGTCTAGGGTATCTGGTGGAAACTGGTTTATAGTGGAACCTCGGAAGTATCTCGAACTACTTCAAAAATACTGGCACTAATCGACTTTGATCGCAGATTAAATAGGCCGTGGGACAAGGATATATCGAAGGATACAACAATTGGACCAGCATATTTCAGTTGATGACCCTAGGCTACCAAGAATTGACCAAGGAATTTACATTTATAGCAAAACTAGGCTTCAATCTATAAGACACGGATGTGGGAGAAATACATGCAAAAAGCCAAGAGGCTGCACTGTTTGCGGACAGCTTTCACCATACAAAAAAAATCTATCACTTTTATTTAAACCGATAGAATATGCCACCAAGCGGGGCTCATAGTCTATTGCAGGTTTCCCCATACTAGCAAGAACAATGAAAGCAGAATAACTATAGGAATGGACTCGAGTTTCTGCCCACCAGAAGTCAACAGCGTTCCTCCGAGTGTATAAACCCACTTTCATCACCATCACGTCTCAAGCTTTACGTATAATCACGCAGTAGGTAAAAGATTTCAGATTACGCGCCCCCTAGGAGCCACACGCTAAACCCTCACCCGCAAGCAACCGTAGCATAAAGCTGGCAATGCAATCGTTGATCTAGCTCGGATAGTTCATAGACTATCAGTCCCGCTAGATAGCTCGTAGAAATGACAATCCGACTGCGTATGATCGTGATTCCAAGAACGGCTAGCCATGGTGTAATGAAACATCACGGCATTTTTCTTTGATGTTTTATTGCGTCATGGTCATTATAAATGAGCAGATTCACATGTTTTAAGTTGTTTTTTTCCTCATTTTCACTTCAAGTTAATGAGAGATATTTCAAAATCTTTCGCTCCTGCAGTTAGTCTGTCTTATACTGTTGTGTATACGGATTTTATATTTTAGTTGTTTACGTCTTTCGCATCAAATATAATTACAATAAGGCAACATCTAAAGCGCGAGATATACGGCCAGCTTTCGTTTCCACCTATCAGCAAGATTAATCCGCGCACGACAAACATAGAAAAGGTTTCTACAAGAAGCAGGGCTTGGCCGAACCTAGAAATATTTAGGTGTGCACATCACCTAGTTACACAAGAAACCACTCATCGCGATTTATTTTATTTCTTTTGTATTGACTTTCCCCTTATTTATACTATATATGTATCTACTCACCCTTTGGTTCGGAACCTTATTCTCCGAAATCAACGTTCATTTCGCTTACTACCGTACTTTCTCTTATTTCACTGCACACAATTAAGAAGTGCACACGCGTTATTTACAAAGGGTAATTCAATATTGCCCTCACATTGTTACTCGTTAGGCCGATTTGTTAGGGAGTGTGCTTACTTGGCCAAAGACTTTCTTAATTGCAATTAGTGCGGCTTCATTGGGCTAGATTTATTTCATTTTCACCCTAGCGTTAGTTGTAGTTTATCCTGATCTTCTAAGGCAAAATAACATGAAAAAAGAAAACTAAGTATTAGAGTAGTTTACTACTATCACCAATTTGTGCATATATAAGGCACATAGAGAAAGAAAAATGTTGAATTAATCAAAATCACTTTGTTAAGCTCAAATGCGTTGATGTAACAATATTTTATTACTTTACATAAATTAATTGTTACAGTAAGAATTTCTTTTAGTTTCTATAGTTCAAGAAAATTTTGTTGAACTAAAGAAACATTTTAATTGTTTGACGAATGAAACGAATTTTCTGTTTATATTAACTCAAATAATTCTCTCTAACAAATACTAAATGTCATGAATCAAAACTAACCTTCTTGGTTTTAACAAAAAATTATGGTTAATCAGACACATACAATACATTAAATTAAGATTTCCAGAGAAGAAAATGCATTCCGTCAACCAATACCCTTTTGTTGGAAAAATATTATTGCATTACACACATTTTTAATCAAATTGAACAAAATATAAGGTTAAAATAACTGAAAAAAAATGTTGACAATATTTTGTTAGTTCAACAGTTGTTTGTTTGTTAGGGGTATCACCAACAATATATTTTGTTTGAACGAACTAAAAATATTTTGTTGTGTTTTAGCTACATCGAAATTGTTAGAAGAACACTTCACACTAGTATATTTTAAACACTTTTAATTACTTTAATAAAATTCGTTCTATTGATATAACTATATTAGATGTTCCGTAATGTTTGTTGCGTAAACCAAAATTTTAGTTAATCTCGCAAGAATCCGATATATATGAAGGCAACCTGACTTCGTTTTATTAATTTAACAAAGCCACATAGTAGCAAATACGTTAAATATAGGTAGGTATGTATTTCAGAAATCGCAGTGTCTACGTCGTGTCGATTTTTAATAGTGGTGACAAGACAATAAGTAAATAATCAAACAAATAAATAAATAAATAAATAAATTACGAACTACCGTCCTATTTCCACTCTGTGCACTTCAGCCAAAGGTTTTCGAATTAATTATTTATAAAATAGTTTTTAATGAACCTAAACAATTCATTGATGTTGAACAACATGATTTTTATCCTAGTAGATCCACCGAGGAGGAATCTCCTTAACATCTACTCACTATATTTTAGATAACCTTGGTAATAAAATACAGGTACATGTAATTTACATGGACTACAGCAAAGCTTTCGACAAAATAGATCACCAAATTCTTATCAATGAATTGTTAGGGTTGGTTTTGCGAGTGGACATTCTTCTGTGACTATAGTCATACATATCTAACAGGTTTCAATTTGTTAAATTGAATAGCTACACATCTAGAATGGTGGCTAACACATCGGGTGTTCCGCAGGGGTCCCATTTGGGTCCTTTACTTTTTAACCTGTATGTCAGTGATATATCCAAATGCTTCAAACACTCGCGTTTCCTTCAATATGCTGATGATTTAAAGACACTTAAACCTGTATAGTCGATAATCGATTGTGTGGAGCTGCTGCAGGATCTTGATAGATTGTGTGACCACTGCCTAAATAAAGAAAGAAAAACCATTTTTAAATTTCAACAACTGGAATTTTTTTTAACAGTTCACTAGAACCATCTCTAAAATTCAATTTTTGTATGCCTGAAGTGGATGTAATTGACGTTAATACGTGGAATATATTGTTAGTAAATGTACCAAATTGCTTGGTTTTGATATAAGATATCCAAGAAATCAGATCTCTTTTGTTCTCTCTATTTTGTACATATGTATAGCAAACTTGAATCCGTCCAGTGCAAATTATTAAATTTCTGTGTCACAATTTAGGCCAAAATTTTGATAATTACTGGGTTGCATGTAAGCACTTTTGCATTCTTCCATTCAGTAAGCGCAGATTACTGTCGGATTTAGTATTATTACACAAACTACTTAATAGCAGTATTGACTGCCCTAACCTGGTTCCTGTGATTTGCTTTCATGCTCCTTTTCGTCATACCCGTAACGCTGTTTTTTGACTTGCTTTCGTGTCATCTTCCTTTCAGAACTCTGCTATCAGCTTATAGGCACTTACAACGAGCTACTCGATATATATATATAACTCTTGTGATAAATGTATAGTTCATTGCTTTCTAAATTCTTTCAAAACTGTAATTATCCGCAGCTTATTTGACCAGCTTTAGTAAATTTCCTTGTAATAATTTTTTCCTCATAACTTCCTTCACCGGTGTAAACTTGGCAACCAATTTAATTTAAAAAAGGCGCAACACAGTAAAGTACTTCGTTAGTACCTGTTTATACAGCAGGAGAAAAAAGTTTCCGCGTAGGTTGGTAGAAAAGAACCAATATCTGGCGGTATCTACTACCGCCAGCCGAAAAAAATACCTGAATTTTTTTCATTTATTTTATTCAATAAAGCCCAATATTTACAATATATCCCGTAAAAGTTGTATTCACGTAATATTTTTCTTTATTACCAAGCTATGCAGAAACTTTTTTCTTCTGCTGTACCACCTTCGGTTTCATTTGCACTCAAAAGATAAAAAATGGAAAGGGTTAAAAAAATCAGCAAGCAAGTACAAGTTCAAAACGGGCAACATCATTCGAAAGAGCATCGTTGTACCTGTTTTTACCTCATTTGAAATCGTTTATACTTTAACCAAACCGCAAGTAAAAACATTTGAAAATAAGTAAATTTTTGAGATATTGCAAAAACGGTCGACGCTATCAGAAAGAGTATCGTTTGTACCCGTTTGCACCACTTTTTAAATAGTTTATACTTCAACCAAACAGGAAGTAGGGACAACTGAAAATATGTCAAAGAGAGATATTTGACTAGCTTTTGACATATCGCAAAATGGTCAACGTTATTTTAAAGAGCATCATTTGAACCCGTTTCAACCGCTTTTACATCGTTTTTGCTTCAATCAAACCGGAAGTAGGGACACTTATATGTCCGAGAGAGAAATGTCGCTAATGTTAGAGATATCAATTCGTAGAATGTGCCGCTACACGACTCAATTGAAAATCTCTTCATCATTTCCCTAGCAGGGTACCATAATAATTAGATAATAAGAAGTGTATACTTACTGTTAAATGCATATATATATAACCTGCATCTGTAACCAGAAGTATGTATATGTATATATTGGAAGGGTGATATTTCACCGCGACTTAAAAGATCTATTGTGTCCCCTGTTCTTGCTGTTTTATAGTTGGCCTTCCAATCCTATTACTTTCAGAAAGTGTAGGATATCAGAAGGCCCCAGGTTAGGTAAGTTTCCCTCTTCGATTTCACGTGGTCCCAGGTGCAACGCCCTTGAGTTGCATAGTGCTACGGAATTTGAGAAGGGATGGATGCTATCCTGTTCCCCAATCTGCTCCAGTCGTTTTGTTTCTCCCTTTGTTCCTCCTTTGTGAGGTACTCTCACTTTCGAAGCGGAAGACTGCTTATGGAGGTCCTGCTCCAATTTCTGTTTATTAGTGGTGTCGCCCCGCTAATAAACGTCGTTCCTCCATGGTTGATCCCACGAGTGGTAGTGGAAGAAAAGGTCCACCTCCACAGAACCCCGCATGCAGAGGTAAGGCTAAATACAATGGGGTGCGCCAGGTGCCCCAAAGTTGGACTAGTAGAACTAGTCCAACTAGACTGGATAGAAGACCAGTATAGGTCTTCTATCCAGTCACGCATCTCATCAGCCTAGTTCGCCACCTTAGGATTTAAGTTTTTGTTGAGGTTGTCTCCTCTCGGTCCGTGCAGTTAAGCCAAGACCTCCATCCTTTTCGGGACCTGGTTTAACAGTTGGACTTTCGGTAGCCGAAAGCAATAACTGGCATCGTTAGTTAGAAGTATAGAAATATATAATAATAGTTGGTTTGAAAACTACAGAATATATAGAATATAAAGGTCTCACAAAGTAACAATTAAATACATAGTTAATAAATAATGGTCACATTGCTAGGTTATCTGACTCAATTTTGAAAAATGCAGAACATTACAGAATAATTATTAATTATTATGTATCTCACACCTACTCTGGGAAACATATTATTCCCAGAGTAGGTGTGAGATGCTTGATCGATTAAGTCAAAAATGTAAGATAAATATTGGAAAGAACTACTTTCGGCTAGCGGTATCACAAAAATTGACGAAATTGCCCACTTGACATATTTTTCGAATGTCTCTACTTCCGGTTTCCTTTGAAGTACGAACGATTTAAAGAGGAGGTTGTGTACAAATCATTTTCTTTCGAACAACGTTGGCCGTTTTGCAATATCTCAAAAAATAGACAAATTTATCTCTTTGACATATTTTCAATTATACCTATTTCCGGTGTTGTTGAAGTACAAGTTAGTAGGTTAACGAATAATAACGCAGGTGAAAGTGGAAATCGTTCACAGATAAGTACTAAAAGTAATTACGGTTCCAAAATTGCTCCCTGCGGTACACAACGAGGTAGTTCAACGATTAACATAATATTCAGGGGAAACAGTATACCACATACAATCATGGTCAGTATCTGGCATACACAGATGACCTAGTCATACCAACTAGAAGTAAAAGATAAATCATGGAAACAAAGAAAAAAATGAAAAGCTAGTAGGGCAATAAGTTAATTAAAGCAAGACAAAGTGCAAGATTTTAGGTTGAACATGGGGTAGTTGAATAAAGATCTTACTATTACTAGCATTATAACAAAAGAATATACATTCAATACTATCAACAGCATCAATTATTTAGGCGTTTTAACAAGAACAGCACTGAGAGTGATGAAATTGATAAAGGCAAATAGAAGTGCAGGATTTTTCAACTCCAAATTCGATATGTGAAAAGACTACAAAGTAAGATTCTATTAAACAGCCATAAAGCCAGTATTTTTATGTGGCAGCGAAATATTAATCATGAACAAAACTGAAGAAAAGAAACTAGATGTATGAGACGTAGAAATCGCATGAAGGAAGGGAAATTGGTGACGAACGGGTAGGGCGAATTAACCAATAATTTGTTCGCTAAGGAGTATTTACTGTAGACGTTAAGTTCAAATAAAGAAGATGTTAGACCAATTCATTGTAAAAAAGGACTTCTCTTAGATTTCTTCACGACGGCTATCTCAATATCTGCTACATCTTAACCAAGAATTGTATGACTTCTTTATCTACGTGCATATTTTAAAATTATAACACCAGGAAAGTTGTTTAATCTGGTGATCGTATAAACATTATACTGACGGTGTTGCCACTACCTCGATTACAACCCTGGTGTATAAAATATTTCATTTAATTTTGTTCCATGTCTAGTGTCTAAAATATTTATTACAAAACATTTTGTAACAGCAGCAAACACAACTGTTTGTAATTTGAAAGCCTTTAGCAAATATTGTTATTAGAAAAAACAAATGTAAGGAAAACAAGCTTGAGAGAACACCAAAGGCGTTTTTTCCGTAGCTTCTGCATTTATGTTTGTGCTTGACTACAAGTCGTTAAAATATAGTTCCATAGCGAGTGTACTAAAACATAAATATACTCCTAATACTAGGTATATTCCTTATAATTTACCAAAGCGTAGTACCCATTTCGTACAGCGGCTTTGTTTATGATACAGGCTAATACAGTCTCATTAAATATATTATGTTTACACCTTCATTAAAGGGGAAGGGTTATCATAGATATGAAACGTATACCTGTTAATCATTTATATACTATAACATAACTTTGGGGTAGATCTATTATTTACGATAATAACATATTGTTTCGTTGACCTTCTATTCAGATTTGTAGGATTACAACTTGAAAATTATATAGTAGTTTTCGTGTAACGATAACAGACACCTGCTTTTCACTTGTAACAAGTTGGTCTATTTCAAAACTATGCTTTTTAAAATATATATCGTTGTCATCAAACACTTGTCTATGTAATCGTTTCAATCACTACGAATTTAAAATAATGCGAAATGTAAATGTTGTTTAAGCTATTCTGGTCCAGTTAATGCAAAAGTAGCTTTTTTTCTGTAAGAAATTTGTGCAAGCACTCCAAAATTATTTGTTTTCAAAACATTTCTATTCTCTACGGAAATGCGATGTTAATCTCTAAATATCTAATACGTTTATCTATGTACCTACGATTTCTCCATTCGCCTAAAGTACTTTGAAATAAGAAAAAATACATCTAGATGGTGCATAAAGACTATTGTATCTGATACAAAGTGTCCATGAAAATTGACAAAAGGAATTCGTTTCGAAAAATACACACAGTTTTCCTCTTCTATTGTTATTTTAACAATATAACAGGCAATTTATTATTAGGTTCTCTGTAAGCTCTTTGAAACTATTTAAATAAAGATACAGCCACGACATAATGATAGTTATCGACCTAAAGCTAAATTCGTGGATTTGCTTTTGCTATCATTTATATAGACGAATTGCTATGATGAAGATGGAATCTATAACATAGAAACGTTTTTAGTTTCCCTTACACTTGTGTGTTTATACTCTATTACGTAATGTAATGTAATGTTTCTTTACCATCGATCACAATTGATATCAATTTCGTCAATATCTATAATAGAGTTTCAGTTGAGATTAGCGGCCTCATATCAAGGATCTACACAGTATGTACAACATATAATACTATAAATATATACGTCTAGTACTTAAGCGTTTAAATAATCAGTGAAACTATCAAAATATTCACCTCAGAGGTACGCCTTAACTGAGGTCTTGAATTAATTAATATTCGTCATTCTTCTTATTTGTGAAAGCAATTTGTTGAATGCCTAATATCCTGACTTCAGGTAGGCGTTCGTTATAATGCGATTTATGAGACGGAATCCTCGACAAGCAGCCATTCCTCGTAGACATATTTGAGTACAGGTCAGCATTCCTAGTGAATACACTTTTATTTGTGATTACAAACACAATTGTTGAAAGAGATTCATTTGCAATGACTATTTATAGGTTTTTTTCTTATCTAATGCTAATATTATGAACCTTTCACAAAGTATTTTATGATCAAGTATATCAAAAGCTTTTGATAAATTATAATAAATTCCAACGGTTTCAATTTTATTATCTAAATTTTGATTTGAAATATATCGTTGCTTTCTTCCTTCAAGTCGATAACTTTCATTGAGTCGCGACTGTATATGCCCACATTCTAAAAGATGTGTCATGTAAGCTATGGTGGAGATCACATAACAGCAACGACAGCAGACGTCAATATTTCGCAAACCAAAATACCAGCACATCTTAGCTGCAGTAATGAAGACTATAAAAAATTATTTATTATCTACCGAAAATGTAATAAAATAATAAGTTGAACAACATTTATTTCTTTACTCTATGTTAAATGGAAATAGAAACAGTGCAAAACTGTTATGAAATATTTAGTACAAAATTCTAAGAGCAGCGCCTCAGTAAGTCAGGGCTATCACACTAAATTTTAAACTGGGTTAATTTCAATTAGACATATTTTTTTTTATAGAGTGCCGTTATATGGTTACATTAATTGAGCACACAATCCCTATTAATAAATAATTTGATTTTTGTTAAACAGGTCCTATGTCTGTCTCTGCTACTTCTTGAGTTATTATGGTTTCCATTAGTTTTTCGTTCATTCTAGTCGTATTGATAATTGTAGTGATGACGATTTTACAAATACCTGAAGGTCAGAGAATGCCTATTTAAAATAAAAATTTAAAAAAAATCAATATAAATAAACAAATCATTAACATTATCAAGTAACACATAAAAACTAATTAAAAGACGAGATATTCGATATAATTGCCATTTTATCTAACTCACAAGTCTATTTTCAAACAATGTATTTACATTCATCGACATTCTAGTAATAAATTTCAAATCATTTACAGTTATTGCAGGTTGTGTGTTGATAACTCTTCTTAATATCTCTACAATATAAAAGTCTAGTTTAGTCAGATGAGGATCTTGCTGGCCATCTATGGACCTCTTTTTCTTATCCATCTATTATTAATATCATTTAAATACGTAACTACACCTATAAGCAGAGTAAGCTGATGCTACATTGTGTTCGAACCATACTTGCCCTGTTACCTTAAGATATAAGTCATCCAGCAACTCTCTAAATTAATTCTCAAAAAAGTGTAGACGTAAAAATATTTTGCTGATCCTAACAACACGTAGATTAACTATGCCATAGTAAGCTGTTTTCAAGGAAAAGCACGCATATGCGTTGTATTTTTCAGAAACGAAAAAAATCTTTCTTAGATGACATAAAACTCAAAATATTAAAACCTTTCACTTATGACGGTTAACATGATAACTACATTCACTGTTAATAAGATTTTATTGAAAAAACTTAATTCTCTGTGCTTTTTTCTAACGTTTATTTATTGGTTTCAGTGACAAGAATACGCAGATCTTAAAGAATGTTAAAAATGTCGGTGGGTATAATCATCACTGTCGTCGTCAGATCTAAAATTTCGGGAAATTTCTATACTAATATTAGCCGCCATTTTTGAACGGCATTGGGAGTTGCGAGATAAAAAATAAACGTGTTTTATAAATTTGATGGTTTGTTTATTGATTTCTATCGAACAACAATACGTTACAACAATACAACTCTGGGAGGATGTTAATGATATCGGTAGATGTGGTTATGTTGCCCGTTATCACTAGCGATATAATAACATACAGGCGAAATTTGAGCTCCACATAATTTTCATCTATTAAACCTCGAATACGTACAAGGCCAAATTATAAACAACAAATATTGACGGACTAACTCGTTAGGTATAAATTAATTCAATTACTGTATTGAAAGTCTATAAAGATATTAAATCTGTTTTTGGCTAGCAACTTTAGTAAAATAATAGTTTATGTATTTTTGATGTATAGTGGATTTAGCAACGGATAAAGCTTTATTCACCAATGCTTGTCAAGGTTGCTAAAGCAAGTTAAATGGCGGCGACTTATACAATACAATTTTATTAAATAAATATAACATTTTGAGTTCGCGTTAATTTTTCATAGTTCACCAGCCAACATCTGCAACTTATGTGATATATGTTGATTTTTTAATTCCATATATATAACGCGTCACTATAAAAGAAATAGACACCTTTGGTATTGTAAAAAACAAAAGTTATTTGTGATATCGACATACATTTTGCGCTGAGGAACTATAGAAGTTTCGATAGTACAGTTGGTAAGTATTTGCGCAATATATATAGCTATGACGATGGTGGCAAACTCTTACTGAGAAAGCATATTGGCGTGCTTGATTTTGCCAAACGAACTCGTAACTGTGACCACAACCACATTTTTGAACAACATTGTGGAGAAACCCACCACCTACTAGACAGACGATCTACGCTTGGTACAATACATTGAAGCAAGGGTGTTTATGTAAAGGCGAAAGTTCGGGAAGACCTCGTGTGTCAGAAGAAACAGTGGAACGTGTTCGTGCGTGAAGATGACAAGCTTAAACGTCAAAATTTCTGCAATGAAATGCGGATAATTTTCAGTGACCAGTCAACGTTCCACATAAGTGGCAAGGTGAATAAACACAATGTCCGCATACATATGGTGGATGAACTCAAGAGTGTTGGTGGAGCATTTGCGTGATTCTCCAAAAGTGAATGTGTTCCGTGCTGTATCTCGTACGAAGGTGTATGGTCCTTTTTTTTTTGAAGAAAACACAGTAACGGGAGCCACATATCACCAAATGTTGATCAATTGGTTGATGCCTCAACGCATAGGACGGGAGGAACTTATCTTCCAACAGGATGAGCACTCCTCTACTGGCACCGTGTCGTTAGAAATATCTGGACGAAACACTTCCACAGCGCTGGATAGGCCGTGCAACAGCCGACAACCGCGCTCTCGTACGGTGGCCACCAAGGAGCCCGATTTTACACCGTGCGATTTTTTTCTATGGGGATTTGTGAAAGGTCTGGTTTACGTCCCTCCGCTTCCTAGATGATTTAGATGAGTTAAAACAACGCATCACGAGAGCTGTGGAAACTGTTGATGGAGATATGTTACACCGAGTTTGGAATGAGCTAGACGATGATCGCCTTGATGTGTGCCGTGTGACAGGAGGAGCCCATATTGAGCACCTATGAAGTTCCCAAAGTAAACTTTAAGAATCACTTTATAAAATAGTTTAAACGAATTCATAATAACGTTATTAGTTTTGGATTAATAAAACATTGAAAGTGTATATTTCTTTTGTAGTAACACTGTATAATGCATACATTGAATCCTCTGAATACGATTGCACGTAATACTATCTATAGTTGTATGATAAATCGTAGAGCAGTAAGTAAACTGTGATAGCACCAATGCTTCACATAGTTTGACTTGACATTAATATGTAAGGAGGATGTATGTGAATAAAGTTTTCTTAAATTGATGTGGTCACGTTTAATATATTTGGTTATTTAGTCATTAAATCTAAGAGACATTCATGACAAACCCAAATTACTATCAGTTTGTACAATTGGCAATTGTAGGTCACAAACGACTACATGGAAAACTTTTTAGAATTCTTTACAAATTCTAGATTTTCCAAACAATAATATTTTGAGGGATTCAGATGCAGGTCATATTTAGTAGAAATCTCGCTAAGAGGATTCCAAATTCGCATTAATACTATGCAACGCGCTCCACCAATTCCCTGACTCAAAAATAGGGTACAATACTTTATACAAAAATATGATTCAGATGGTTAGTAAAAGAAGGCGTATATATTGAAAAGAAAAGTGGTGCCAAAACATAACCTTGCGGTACACCAGCAGAAATACAAGAGCACGCTACAAGTTTTATTTTAATTGCACCGCTGGGATCGCGAAAAATTACTTTCTATGAGCTGAACTGATGCGTCACTTAAACTTAAGCTAATTAAAAGAGAACAAAGAGTGGCGTAGCAAACCATGTCGAACGCCTTAGAATAGTCTAAAATTGTCAAAACTGTTACTAAAAACCCTTATCAGTTGATCCAAATGATGATATTGTCCGTCACGCCAGGTTTATGCCATTTCACACTGTAACAGTTTCTGAAAGATTTATTCGTTTTGACGATAAAGCGACCAGAACCCCCCGAAGGGCCAAAAGGACAATGTGCACCCAATTAAGACCTGTACCCGTGTTAATTACAAACTTGCTGAAACTATTATCTTCCTGGCAGTAATCTAACCATCGATGAAACAACTGGTGCCTTTAGAGTCGGTATCTTTCCGACAGTACCTGCCAAGCAGCCAGATAAGTACGGTATGGAAATTTTGCTGGATATGCGATAGTGAACTAGGTATCCGTTACGTGGTATACACGTTACTAGGAAAAGAAGGTCTAAAGAGCAGAAAACTTAGCGCAAAGGTGGTGAAGACCTTTGTGAACCTTTCTGAGAACTAAAGAAATGATTCCGTTCGACAACTTCTTCACCAGTACGAGCTTGCTCCAGTTTGCTACCAAAGGCCTAACTTGTGTAGGAACGCTCAGAAAAATAAGCGCTGCATACCCACCAAATTTTTTGCCTCACAGGCGACGGAATATTTGAAAGCACTTGTTTGGTTTCAGAACCATGACTTGTGATCTCTATGTACCTAAGAAAATCGCTGTGTCATATTATTATCTACAATGCACACGACCTCCACCATTATGAGAGAAATAAATAATCGAATCAATAAGTTCACAATTCCACGAACGGAGGGTGATACACTTATCGATGGTACATACATACTCAGTAAATCGCAAAACTAATAGTGGCTTTTGGTCTATTTTTCACTTATAATGATGTGTGTGGAGTAGCTTTATTTGTCATTTGGAGAAATATCCTGCTGACGGCATTTTCAAAAAACGAAACTTCGCCAAATTTTCTTGGAGAAAACAACAGAATTAGTATGGGATCAATAAGACTTCGTAGTTGAGTGGCTTCATAAAAGTCATACTTCATTGATACAAACTACGTTGATCAAGTACAACCACAGGGGAGTCTTGCGTTCGAGAAGTAAGAAACGAAACGGTGCTATATTTGCCCATGAAAGACAAGCAGAATGTCAACACAGTTATGTGATAAGTGTAGCAACGGTTGTGGTGAACATTCAGAGGAAACTACTCACGGCACAAATGCAAATCATTAAAAATCTTCAGATATTTTCTATCTTGTATTATTTTACATTATATCTCTGACCACAAATTCTTTATATGGTTTAATTACTTATACCTACTACATAAATAAATATGCATATTTGCTATTTTTACATCAACATGTGTACAATTGATGTGTGCTGTAGGCACACTGTTGACACTTCTTACATAAATGGTAGACAGTACACTGTTTATTATGTGCAACATAA
>RXPK01000208.1:755059-798433 GCA_004143645.1 Protaetia brevitarsis
AGACAGAGATTATTGCGTTTGCTACACTGATAACTAAGTAATAAATAGTGACAGAAACGTTTGTAATATATGATATTATAAGTAGCTCATATATAGTAATGCCTTTGGCGATTGCGACTTGTGCTAGGACACGCGAGTTGAATCTCGCTTTGGTCAGTTATGGTAACCGTTTTCCCGCATTGAGAAAATATGCTTGAATCTAAAAAATTAATTTTTAAATAATAGAAAAGAAATTTATTAGTTAAAAAGAGGTGTTTAAACAAATAGTGATCAGAGGGAATTTCTGGCTTATGAAAAAAACGATATTAGTCAAAAGTCATTTTGGCTAAATGATCTACATTATATCCAAAAAATATATTTCATTACAAGAACAAATTTTTGAAATTAATAAAGCAAGAATTTTTTCCAAGATATGTATTTTTTGCGAAAAGAATCTTTTTTTCAATGCGGGCATAATGATGATAGAGAAAGATTTGGTTGGAAAGATGGCTGTAAGCAATAAATTACTTAAGCTTTATTCCTCCCGAAAAAATGTAACAATTTCTAAAATTTAGTAAATCGGATGAAATTAGATATAATTAAATTTTATATTATTTATTTTATTTATTTTAATGTGTGTAAATACATTTATTTTCTTTTCTGTAACGATTTAATATAAATAAATACCTTTTAGGTATTGTAGACATTTTTTTAGCTGGATTAAAACGGTAAGTTTATAATAGTTTAAAACTCGTTTTATACAAGGGATATTTTTTAGTATGAATTTATAATTACCTTATCAAAACAACCCTTACCATGTATCCAAAGTTCTCTTATTAGGGAGACTTTTGTTCCTTCACCAACTGGAAATGCTAAAAAATCCAATAAGGGTGCACACACCAATTTCTTTATCAATAGATCGAAACATTATTTCAAATTGATACTTAAAACCTTAACGTTGTTAATGCGCACAGTAGATTAGGTCCGGACTTTAACACACCACCTGAGGTGGAGTAATTCATCAGACATAAGTGCCTTACTCTTAATGTTTTTGAATTTTGCCCTTTCCTTACACTACTGAGGCGCTAAAAAAAAGACAGAGGTAGAGGGAAGGTACCGAACGTGCTCAGTTTTATTTACATTCGCTTCCCTTGTTAAGTAGCATTGGGACGAAGGAGAAGAAGGAAGAAGTACCTGCGTTTGAGGAGATAAGCCAGAGGTCTGGAAATTGTCACCGTCCAATTTATCATAATTTTGTGTACTTATCGTGGAGCAGGCATCTGCCGTCTGCGTAATGGATTTTCTTGTTTCCGACGGATTCCTTGCGTGAACATACTATTAACTTAAAAAAAAATGAGTCCACTGTAGGTATTAATTTATTTGGCAAGAAACGAAGGATGCGAACGTAACTACGCCAATACATTTATGAAGTGTCTACATATTCAGGTACCAGCAGCCAACAAAGTGATTCATTTGGAAGAAAAAAAAAAAATGTAAAAAATACCGCGTGATTTTTGATTCTATAATGTGTTGTGATTACAATCGAGATTTTTATGGCCAGAGAATATATAAAAACATGTGAGCATTGAGAT
This sequence comes from Protaetia brevitarsis, assembly GCA_004143645.1. Taxonomy (NCBI): domain Eukaryota; kingdom Metazoa; phylum Arthropoda; class Insecta; order Coleoptera; family Scarabaeidae; genus Protaetia; species Protaetia brevitarsis. Next base: position 756,631 of record RXPK01000208.1, read on the forward strand.
GGTCTTTATAATTAGAGCGGCGCTTTATGTTACTTTGAATTAACAGTAGAGGTGTTTCATAAATTGTACATATTGGATGTCACAGGTTTATAGGTGTGGAGCATTCAACCATAATATATAACCCCTCTCAACTACACAAATTGCTAAATAAATAAAATTTGTTTCCTTATTTCCATTATTTTTATAGATAATGAGTGCTGTTGATTTACTTACTAATGTTTTCGATTTAAACATTTGAATGTGATTTACAACGACATGATAACAAAGATTTGTTAACGACAGACAGCTTTATCAAAGCTGAATATCTGGGTACTCTCTTTAAGTTAAAAATTAGAGTGTGCAACATTGCGTTGTGTTGAGAAAAATATAATAGCAGAAACCTATTTGACGAAGTACTTTCGGAAGAAAAATGATTTGTCGAAGAGAGGATTTTGAATTGTTGGTGAAACTGCTTGCCGGCTATTACAATGAATTCACGACCGCGCATGAAATGTCTGCGACAAAAAGCTACAATCGTTTTGGCGTGCTGTCGATAAATATGAGTGTTTAGTCACGGAGCATTAAAAATATTAATTCCTTTCATCACGTCTTATCTTCTAAAGAGATTTTTACTATATTGCGCTAAAACCAAACACAGGAATCGTCTTTATCACTCAAAATAACTGTTTTGTTGTCCTAGGAGATTCACGATTTTAAATTTAAATAAAAAGCAAAAGCAACCATCACATTGATTTTCTGCAATAATACACTGAAGAAACATGTGTATTTATGAAACATTTATTGCAAGTATAAAATTTATAACACACCCAAAAAAGATATTAAATTAACAAAATACCCTTCGTTGATTTTTTTTTTTGGTTATTATGGATCAAATCATGAGGTTAAACCAAGCAATTTCTCAGTTCTCTATAGACAAAAAAAAATTCAGCTTGAATCTGTTTCAATTACATTAAAGTTTCAATTTGCTCTAGTTAAAATGAAAATGGTTTCTTATAAATTACTAGAAATTAACACGCTTCCTTGCCATTTAACTAACAACGGCGCTTAGGTAGATAAATGAAGCATTAAATCGTTTTTTGGGTTGTGGAAATTGAGGAATATCAGTGCGATAGTAGTATGTATCACATCTTATGCAGCAGTTTGTCTCGCTATATGCGTCCAAAAAATACGTTAATGCGCATATGTATTTACAGAAATTCTCTCATAGATGGCACTTCTTGTAGTTCACTCACATAGCAAGTCAAATAAGATTATAAATATTAATCTGGTTATTAAACCAAGAAAACACCCAATCCATAAGCAACCATAGCGGTTGCAGTACGTTCAATTAAATATTATGAGAAACTGATATTCGAAATTTGATAAGTTGAAGACATAATATATATTATAATAACTAATAAGGATTTGGTTACATTTGAACGAAAGTTGATTACCACAAACTAATTTATTTCAACCAAAAATATTTAATATAATATAAAATATAAATAAATAGGAAAACTGATTTACTGTAACAATTTCTGGGAGAAATTGTTTCAAAGAAAAAATTAAGTCCCAAGCAGGATTTGAACCATGCACCCACCGCTCTCCGGGATGGCCGCTTCTAACAATTAGTATGGGACTATGCCGAATTCAAAAACTGTGCATTGTCGATATATATAATCGAACAAGTACTTGCTAACCGCATCAACGGGAATAAATGTACTAATACAAAGATAATTAAAAATTATTTAATGTTCTGAAATAAAAATTTAAAACGAAATAATTTTTCTTAATGATTCAAATTTGTTTGAACGCAACCAAATCGTTGTTTTTTTTTCGTGTACAGAAAGGAGTTTTGTGTTTAACAAAAAAAAATCATGTGAATATGTTTCAAAGGGTTCTATTGACACCTTTGCTACGGTTACCATAACATTATAAATTTGTTATGCTAACCAACAATACCTAACAATCTTTTTTCCTTCCTGCAACAAAAAGATTTGGTTCGCTATATACAACCAAACACTATTGCTAAATCAACTAAATTTTGGTTTAATTTAGCTTAGTGCAGGTACTTTTCTGAGTGCAATAAATGTTCTTTTTTTCTCCAAAATTGAATTGAGTATTGTGCTAGCGCTATTCCGCGCACCGCCCTTTAACATATAGAAAATTATTTGTGAAAGCACCAAAATATGTTTTGACATAGGTATTGATTTGAAGCAAATAAGAATTTGTTTAGTCCAACGCATTTGGTTATTTAGCCCCCCTATATATTATCAACAAAAAATCTGTTAAACCAAACAAATATTTACTTCTGTTAAATCAACAAAGAATTAAGATATCACTTATATGGGAAGAGAAAATAGCAACTGATATCTTTAAAAAAACAGCGACAATATTGTTCTTATTCAGCACCGTATTACTAGTTGTGTAAACACAGTGAAAAAATAAATAAATGAAGTACTTTACTAGCACAGTAATTTTAGTGTAGAAAAAATAGGTAAAAATCGTAAAAAAATATGCTGGGCCATATCTAAAAAGAGGATGGTTGATTATAGTTTTTCAGTGCCGGAATTTGCCGAAATCTGGTTACCGCAAACTTACAGCAGGTGTTGAGAGTTTTAATATATATAATCTGCGATTTTCGAAATTAGATTTGCCTGACTAATTGTTTTTAAAAAATAAAAAAAACTTTATAATTACATCTGCTTTTTCTTTATAGATAACCTATTTTATACGCTTAATGCATATTCAAGACTTCACCACTGCAGATCATGACCACTACTAATCTCCCCTCTTTCTAACCAATGACAGTTGTATTTATACTTTCTCTATCAAGTGTGGGGTGCGTTGCCGGGGTGGCTGTACGCGATTTGGGTCTCTTAAATTACTACACTTGTAGATTGTTAACTTTTACTTTGGTTAAATATTGGATTTTATAGTTTACCTTTTTTACAGATCATTCATATATACAGGATGAGATCACTTATCCAGAGGTGAATATACTTATTTCGCGAATCGTTTCAAATCAAATATTGACTACTGATCGTAGTATTTTTAGATTATTAATTCTCAAAAATTAGTTTTAAATATCCCGCTATCATAAAGAGAAAGAACCACCAAGCGATCTACATCTAATCAACCTATACTATTAAAATGTCAATACAACTATCATTTACAAATATCAAGAGTAACTTCAAAATGTTCAAAATGCTAATACTTATTTACACATAATTTAAATAGTAGTTGGACCAGATATCTCGAATATCAGTTGCATACACACCACAGCATTCAGAATGGTTTTCGCAGAGTGACAAACCAAGATGTGCGAAAGGGTCCACATCAGGTGAACAGCGCCGCATCAGAAAAATCCAGGAAAAAAACCCGCGTTAACCAGCATCCAAAGTATATAAATATACTCAAACAGCAGACATGATAAATTCCACGAAGAAAAAAGAACAAGGTATGTAACACAGCAAATTTCTTCTATTTATGTAAATCTTGACATTTTTTCATATATTTTTAAGCCGATGATAGATACATCAATTCACCAATCCCCTTCAACGTCGGATATATTACAAAAAATATGATTTAAATTCGATTAACTGATGAAAAATAAAACAGTTTTAAGAAAGGTTTTTATCAATCCGCCCTCACCGCGAACTCAACTCATTTATTTCAAGGAATTACATTGAATCTCCATACTCTTGCAGTAAAGCCGGAACCTAGAATACGGATATCGCTACATTACCAGACAATAAATTTATATATTTAATTTGCCACGACTACCAGTGCGAATCGATTAAACCCATAACTGACTTACAAACACAATGTGTACATAAAATAATACATTACTCAATAATTACTTCCTACTATGAGTTGATGGATTCATCATACGTACGTACTTAAGTGATGTAACGAATGCATGATCTTACACATTCGCGAATGCGAATATTAACTTTGTAACTTTACCAGCGTCATCTATCAGCTCTCAATTTACAAACTATAACGAACACTTACACTAAAGCGCTTATGCGCCACAGCAGAGAAATCTAAACTTCTCAATCACCACAGCAAAAACTAGCCAAGTACAACCGAATCGTTTCGACTTTTTACGTCTTTTCTTGTCAATTCAAGTTTAGTGTTGAAGTTATGTGATGGTTATTCTAATGTAAATAGTGTGCTCAAAAGGTTGTTTCAGGATCTCAATGAATTTAAAATATTAGTTTTTTTTTTAAACACTATCAAACTTTTAAAGGCAACTTTTTTAATTCGCAATATTCGCCATATTGTATTGCGAATGCGAAGTACGAATGCGAATGATTCAAAAACATGCGAATATTCGCGAAATGCGAATATTCGTTACAATCATTAGTATGTGCCAAAACAATACATATTAATATATTATATATTCTAAACTCAATATCCTAGGTCAAAAAAACATAATAATTATCTATTCTTCTTGGTGTATCTTCGGAAACGGAACGGTTTATTTAAATTAGTTGTTTGCGAACCACGGTTCGTTAAGTATTATATGTATAAGATATGTCAGATACTTCTACCGTAAATTTTGTCACTTGACAGCGGTAATAGCTTGCATGTATTGTCACCTAAGGAAGTACTGGAAATATCAGGAACTATATAATGTTGTTCAAAAATAAATATGTTCGATAAAAGATATTGTCATTATTGGTAAAATATTTGTGGTAACAACAACCTGGAGCTCTGTGAACTTTCATTTGAAGGCATGACATCATTAGAAGGTGCTAATAGAACTCCGTAGGATAATGATCTAACAATGTCAAATTATTTCTGTTTGTAGCGAATGTAAATTCACGGCAAAGCATTTTATTGTTGGATTATCACAGGTCAATTTTTTTCAGATTTTAATTTTCGGTTTTGATTGGAAAAAATTCAGTGATTAAGTTCACCTTCCCACTAAATATTCAATTTAATTTACCTAAGTGAGTAACTCTAACGTATAACCTCCATCCCACAATCATTACGAACTACTTCATTTTGAATGATTTTGTGTGGTTATTACGATGAAGTTTTGCGGTGTGTTTTCACAAAGGAATAAATTTTCTTTCTAGGAAGTTTGCCTTTTGTATTATTGGAGCACCTGCTGGCAGTTGGTTTCTCTAAATAGTCGTGCCTGGATGCATATGTTGCAGCAACACCGCGACCATAGAAAGAAACAGGAACTCTAGTATTTAGTTTTGAGAATCCATAGGTTAGACCATCTATAATGTATAAGTGTAAGCGGATAAAAAGTTCCTGTTAGCCATACATAATCGACTAAACGATTAAATATTCAATTGAAAATGATGAAATAATTAAGTAGTGTAAAAAGTCAATAAACGGCTAAGTTGTCCAATTCTATTATTACGGTTTAAAAATGACGACAGTATAAATACGATTAAAAATAATAACAACCATATGTAACTACATGTTTTGTATATTGCTGTCATACCCCTTAAAGTTAAGATACTATATACTACGTTGTTAATTTTAAAATTTCAACGTTTTTCTTAGAACAAACTTCCATTAGCTAAATATAGCTCATAAACTCCATTCCAGCTTTAATATATTTTGTTATTAAAAATTTAAAAAAAAACAGGCTTAATCTTAAATATGCAATTTCAAAAACATTTTTTTAGCAGCGATAATATAATTTTGATATCACATATACTATTAGAAATATTATAAAGAAAACCATATTCTCTTTATTATTGATAATACCATTTTTCTCCATGCATGTTATAGATACCAGAGACGAATTTAGGAACCGTACTGAAAATTATTATTTATCATTTTAGATTAGTGTTTATTATTTCTTACTGAGAAACATTTCATCATTTATAGGCTACGGTAAAATCGCCAAGTATTTCTTTTTTAATGGCTCATAATCTGTACATCTTTTTTTTTTGAATTGTACGCAACAGTGACTAAATAACATATGTTACAGTGAAAAAATTCTAAAGAATTTCTGAACCAGTGACTACTCGATCGGATAAAGCAAAAACATTACATTAAGATTAAACGAAATTCTTGGCGTCACTGCTCAAATATTGAACAGCCACAAGAAAATAGGTGACAAGCCAGTCTATACAAAAAAAATGAAAAAACTAACATTTATGTATAAGTACCATATTGCGAAGGATAGAAAAGGTAGCAAAAAATATCAAAAAAAGTGGTAGTACTGGAAGAAACACTTTTTAACTTCGCTTGGCAATTTTCAGAAAATCTCCAGAAAAAATTGGAAGGGATACGAATCGGCCCAATAGAGAAACGACAAACCCAAACAATAAGACGAAAGAAGCTGACCTATGACATACTTTAATGGTTCTGTGCCGATTGCGCAATTAACTGGCAAATAGAAATTCGTTTTTCGGTTTTCAGAATGCAAAAATAGCAATTACAGTCCTTTCATGCATGCAGTGAGAAACCGTTCTTCTCAAAACAAAATATTTACGTAACGACAATTAAGAATTAAGTAAATAAATACTAAAATACCTCAGGAGTTTTATGTAATCCTAAAGAAGAAACATAAGAACTTAATTGTGGCAATTCACCATATACCTACGTAGTCCGACTGATTGACGGAATAACTTACAATTAAGTGTAATAACGTTGAGCTGGTGTCTATGTGACTGCAGCGTATGAGAATAAATCTTAAAAGATAGAAAAGTGTATAAATAAATGGATACGTGTGGTAGGTGGTAATATTATCTAACTCCCATTTTATGCAGTAGATACGTTCATACGTAGTCACATACAAAAAAAAAATCATAAAAAGGGAACGTTAAATGGATTCTACATTAGATAAGTCGGCAAAAAGTGTGGTTAGATATCATGATAGTGAAAACGTTGTTTGAATTAAATTTTGAGGCCACAATGCAGAGTTTGTTAGGTTACACTTTTTAAAAAAATTTTTTAATGAGTTAGCATTATTTAATTTTTGTCCTTTTTAACCGTAAGTAAAAATCTCTGAATTTGGTTTATATTTAAACATATTTGTTAATGCTTGCATTATTGGCATAGTTAAAATAGAAAAATAGATAGTATTGATTCCATCAAAAATATTTGAGTAAATTTTGAAATCGCTTTGGTTTAACGGTTCTACATCATTAGCGAGGAAACGAAAAAAAAAGTAAAAGTATTATTTGTACTATATTTAAAAAAAAATATTTAGAAATGTATTTATTCTCTTGGATCTAGACCCTTTCACAGCAAACGTGATAGTGGAAAATCTAACTTTTTAGTTCTAAGCTCTCAACAGTTACCGCGAGAATGACAAATTGTTTGATTATCAAAATACGAGGGAATACTCCGGTGAGACTACTAACAGCGACACGCAATTGAAAATATGTAATTTATTGAAAAAGAATTTGAAAGAAAAAATGTGATTTTAATTATTTAAAGAAACAATTAAATTTTTTTTTTTTTTTATGAAAATTTGCACATAGCCTCAAAATTAAATTCGGAGCAGCTTTGTCAGACAAATTCTAGGGTGTCATGTAACCTAACCTCACTATTTGCCACTTCATGCAACCCTTCTTTGTCGCCATACAGATGACTAACGATAGCCAAGCAAGCGGAAAAAACATGAAAAGGAATTTACCTTAGTGAGGTTAACAACAAAAATATCTCTTGCAATATTTATTTCGTTCACTGCATAAACAACAATAAAATGGGTTTATACGCTGCATAAATATTAGGTAGACACTATAAGTTTTAATCGAGCGCATTCAAAGGTTTTAGGTTAATACAATCAAAAATGAATTAACCCACATTATATTTGTTTGTATACAACGCAACTTTACATTGGTTGGCTTAAAACATTTTTTCCTCAGTGCAGTGCATAACTTCAAAACCGCATTAGAGGAAGGCCGACTGTATTTTTCTGTGCTTTGGAGACATTGGTTTGTAAGATGTTTTTATATTTTCCCTGGTACTATTTGAGATTCTTAAATAATTTTTTTCCATTTCTATTTCATGATTTGAAATAATATTCGTCTCTGCTCAAACAGCTTCGAATATTGCCCCTGGCGTCGCTGTATACATACGAACTTTTATAATATTTTTAATCGTATGCAGACGAGAAGTTTTAATAATTTGACAGTACCTTTGCACCGCATACGCTTGTATGAAACGAGTCCGAGGTACGTACAAGGCCATAATTTTATTTAATAAGCTGCCATTGCACTTGAGGCAGAGGACATCTCTTTCACAATTTAAAGATGCATTGACAAGTTAATTGAAAGATCGTGCATTTTACTCAATAAACGAATTTCATGAAAGTTAAAAAAAAAAACGCGCAGATGGTGGGAACCTGGTAGATCCTGTTGCATTTACTTTTTTTTGTGGTTGTCCATATTTTATTTATACAAAAGATTTCTGAAACATTATTGTGTTGCACTAATTTTTTCCATATTGTATTTATATTAAATCTGTATTTTTCTTGTGACGCTGTGTTCTATGTAGAACTTGTGACAATCTAAATAAAGAAGTAAATAAATAAAATAGTCCTTCAGTTTCGTTTTCCGATGCAGCATTTGAATCACTTTTTAAACTATTTCAAAAACTACATTCAAAAGCAACCTTTTGCGTCCATAAAGTATTTTATATATTATTTAGTTTATTGAAACTGTATAACGTCAATCTTCCTTATTAGATGTGTTTTCCAACATTAATATCAACCATATTTCATAAAGGAAGCGTCATTGATAGCGAATGCTGTTTTTTAAGCAATTTAAATAAGAAAGAATTTACTGCACTATGAGTTGTCCAAGGATACATTGCCTAAGAATTAAAATATCTCTCAGGTAATATAATTTGAATAGAAAGGAAACGTATGCAGTAATGTTATACATACTTATATCTATCCATCTATAAATGATATAAAAGAGTACCTAGCGTTTACTAAGATATTTCTTTAACCTGTTTAACCGGGAGGCTGGTTATTTTAATTTCGTAACATATAAGTATCTGTGAACTGCTTCGTAATATTTTTAATCTTGTTGTTTATATTTCGTAACAACGTTAATGAAAAGTTACGGATTAAATGATTACATTCAGTCAAATATAAATGTTTATATTTATTTCCTATAATGAATGTGTGATGTAATGATATTAGCGTTTGTTATTAAAATATGTATCTAATTAATTAAATATATGAGAATAAAAACTAGAATATGTTGAATTTTAAATTGTAGAGGGTATTTAATGAGTAATTTCTCATCTAACAACATATGTTTTCTGCAGTACCGGTCCCATGCTACGCGGGTGTTAGGTCACTGCACCAGCTTGCAACAACCAACCAGTGGTTACTTGCATTGCAGAATGTATTATAGGTAGGCGGTGGGTAACAGAGTTTCTAAGAGGATCAACAGTTTTTCTGTGTAATTAGGCAAATAATGGTGATATGAATTGTTTCTTGCTAGTTATTTAAACATTACACATACATAACATTGCAAACGTTATTTCTAACGGTGTTTCTAGGAAGAAAAAAGGTCTGTAAGTTTCGGTAATAACTTTTTATCTTACCTTCAAAAGGAAGGAGTCGTTAATAACATTCCACATGTTCCACAAATTTTGTCTGGGATTAATATCACATAATATAGCAGTAAGAACAGGAAACACAGGGCATAAATAATAAAATTCACAAATTCACATCAATTTATGCTCGCACCCTTTATGCACTTCTTACACGAATTTAAAAATTAGATCCTCTAGTGAATAAGTATATGATAATTTGAACTTCCGCGCACGGTAAGCATACAATCCAACAGCATACGAGTACTCCATACACAACACCACACGAACCTCTACTGGCTCAAAAAGTGCCGAAGAACCCGAAGAACTGAAAGAATATCCCTACCACGGTGCGTCTTAAGGCGTCTTTCGGTCAACTGCGCACCCGAATTCACGGTCTCGCATCTTGAAAACCTGAAGGCCGAGGAAAGAAGCCCAGTTCATCAGGTGATGCATATTGGATATGGTATCTGCGCGGCATTCCGCGATGAAATCTATTGACGGAGGCGACGCTAATAATGATTACCATGATTTTGCAATTTGCATAGGCCTAGTATGTGCGTTTTAAGTACGAAGAGAATAAATGTTGCACTCTTAAAATGGTACTGGTTTTCAATATGAGTGTAGAAGAATCTGGCGTGTTAATATCGAAACCGGTTTGTTAAATTATTTTAGATGGCGAAGTTTTGTGAGTAAATGATTATTTTAGGATCTGGTTTAATAAAATGCCATTAAAACGTAACATTCGAGAGAATAGTTAGAGTATTAGCATTTTCATGTTCTCATCGATATTTGACTAACCATTAGTTGACATATTATATAAGCATACCACTGTAAACATCGGCTTTAATATAGCGGCAACTACTTATCATTTTATCACCTTCTCGCTGTGATTTCTTTTATTAATTACTATTAAATATTGAAATTGATTTTTATGCTACTTATATGGTTTCGAAAGTGTTTATGTTGTGCAGTTTGAAGATAGCTACATATATGCCAGCTGACATGATCCACAGGATTTATAAGAAAGTGCATCCGAACCACGAAGATACGAAGATACCTATACCATACATACAGCATAATTTTCGGTCTGCTCCAAATGCCTCCACAACACTTATTGCGGTTAATTACCTATTTATTGGTATATATGGAAAATAAAATACTGTCTGTTATTAATATGCATTCAGAATTATCTTTCTTACACTAATACACTAATAACTTCTGCTTAATTCTAATGATAATCATAGTGATCTTTATTATTCAACAGGGTAATATTATTTACAGGACTACCAAATATAAAAGATACGTAAGCAGCGATAGAAGAAAAATGAAACACAAATACAGGCGTTTCCAAATACGAAAATTTAAAACTAAAAGACGTAGTAGGCTGAAGTTATAAAATCATATTTTATGAGAAAAATGGGTCGGCATAGAATTTATTATATTTGGTCACCATGTGGTATAGGGGAGCCTTCAATAACGTGTTGATTCTATCCGTAGGAGTTAGGAAGATATCTCTTGATCGCGTTAACTCTGTCGCCCCGCAAAGAAGGAGAATCAACTTCATTATGGATTGATTGTAGGTACCATAAATTTTGCACTTTGTTTCTCTTTCCGATTATATATTAAATCCATCGAATATCGAGCAAGCAGACCGTCGCAATCTATATTTTCCATAGAGTCCATCCCACTTACACGGTAAATACAGAAAACAGCGTCTACAAATTGTCTTTGTATCCGTTCCACGGAGAGTTAAAGGCTCAAAGCTGTAGGATAGGATTAGTAACTTCCCTACGGTACCTCATAATTAAGACTATTTTCAAATAATATAAACATTTTTCTGCGAAAAGGTATTCTTTTCGTTTAACATGATAAAAACCAAACCTTATAAAATTTTTCATTTAATGCAGTCTCTTTTCTCAGTGTGGAAACGCCACGCCGCGCCGTCTGTTTTCCACACATTTAAAGATGGCAAAAGCGGCATCGTTTTTCAGTCACTGTGTGTGCCTCGACAAGCATTCTAGTGTAGTATATAGGTCACTCATAGAGAATAAGGCCTTCATAAAATCGGTGTAAATAACGTCGCCTAGTGTCAATAGTCTCGTTGGTTTATTGCATAGCTTCTACTGGATTGGTTGTGGTATACCGACCACTAAAAGCACCATGCTGTTATGAAGAAAACTGATGCTTGCATTTGTTGAACAGTTGATTCTACACGTAATTTAAATACCTTGGAGTATATTTGTACAGCATACAAGACCAAGACTCATACATGATCTATACTGTAAAATTTAACTATAAAAGTTGGAGTTAAACTTTTTGGGAGCGTCGGTATTTAGAAGATGCGAAAACCCCGGATTAAAATCAAAATTACTTAAATAAGTAATAACTTGTTGATCACTGCTTTATTTTCACAACAGAGAAAGTACACTGTTGAAAATATTATCGGTGTTGGCGTTAATTTTGCGCTAGTCAAATATTTTAGTGTTGATTTTTCCAAACTTTGCCAGACGAGTTGACTACGCGTATTTAATAGAACAGAAATTACTAGAATTTCGTGTGAATTCTTTGTTCAGATATGAGGATTGACTATTTTTCTAGACATTTAGAAGCGTCAACCAATCAGAATTTTTCCCTCGGATAGAAATATAGAAACCCCGCCTATTCTAATACGGTATTGCATTATACGCACCACCTGCATTGCACGTGTTTTCGGGTTTGTTTCTTCGTATTAACATATCCAAACAAACCACCAAATGTGACTGACTTGCAAAGTGTAACCTTGTGTTACTAAACGTTAATTCCAGTGGGCATAAAAAAATTTCAACATCTTAAAGATGTATTGGGAACATCTATTTACGCATAGTTTAAATTTGAATCAAATAGCATAAACATTCACTTAATTTTATAATGGTTCTCAAAAAATCATTTTAAAATTGGTACGTTTAGATGAAACCAAAACTTGTGAATGAGTGGTTCTGCATATTTATAATTGAGAAAACGTCTTAAAGAGAGAATATTATAGCACTAAGAAATAGGAGTTGCATATTAAAAAGACGTTGTGTTTAGAAAACAGTGTTAAAACACCCAATAGATCGTATTCATTTAGTTAAACAGCTAGTAAATTTGTCTAGTCTAGATAAAATAAAATGTGACTAGAAATATTTTATAAGTCCACGTGTCAGTTGGACAAAATAACCCCTTAGCAATAGACAATACTTGACTATCTTTGCTCGTCAAATTTAAACTTCTATAGTTCTCGACAAAATAACATGAAAAGAGTGGACTTCTCCTGACTATTAAATTAGTCAAAAAAGTGTTAAAATTTTCAACAATGTATGTCATTCCAATAAAAAAATAATTTGTTTTACGTAAAAATCTATCAATGTGCAGTTAAAAAATATGAATTAAATTACCTAACGTTAAAGTTAACCAATATTAATTCCTGGCAGCGAGAGTTGCATATATATAGTGTATCTACAGATGTAGTTGACAATAGGTATGATGGACTAAAAAAAATTGAATTGGAATTTAATATTTGGGAAGTCCTGCTTGTCTGAAACTTTCTTATCGTTTGCACCTTTTCCGTTGGCAGTGTGCCAAAATGTTGCTAAGAAATGTTGTTCAGAATAAAAATTTATGGTGGTATACGAATTTTCAGAGATCGGCCTACTTTGACAAAATCTATTGTTTGTCAATTTCGTTTCGGGTAAAGTATTATTTGCGTTCACAGTGGGCCAATATGTTACTAAGAAAAATTGGTTAGGACAAAAGGTTATGGAGTTACGCAAATTTGTAGACTGATCGGCCTACTTGATAATAATAATGGAGAAATGGTGGAAAACTAATCATGATTATCAAACTAGGCCAATCAGTATGAAAATTTGCATAGCTCTATAACTTTTGCTCTAAGCATTTTTTCTTACTGGCTTGTTGGCGTACTGTTAACGCAAATACTATTTTACTTGAAACGACATTGACAAATAATGGATTTTATCGAAGTAGGCCGACAATTCTGAAAATTTACACACCGTCACAGCTTTTCACTCTGAACAACATTTCTTAGTAATATTTTAGCATACTGTCAACAAAAGAGTACTTTACCGGAAACGAGAACATCTTTGACTGAGCTGCAAAGGCCAACTAGAAAACTCGAAAGCAATCGATAAATATAAGTTTCAGATCAACCAGGATTTACTTCGCAAACATTAAATTCCAATTAAATTTTTTTTTGGCTATAATTACCTATTATCAACTCAGTGGACAAACTGTATATTTACAATGATAAAAATTTTGCAGCTGCTTCATGCTAACTGCGGATTTACAGTATAGATGTTCACACTAGCAATAGGCAAGAAATGGGGAGTGAATGCCGTATTACAACATTTAAATGTACTCGTGTATGAGTGGGTGCCAAGTCATACTCGTGTTTTATCATCTTTTGAAAAATGGTAGGCCACACGAAACCCTATTCATGATGCCCATCGCTAGTTCATACCAAATTCCAGTGCCTCCTTAAACGAAGATCTTCATTCGGAACTAGTTGACAAAGAAGACCAAATAACAACGTTATTATTAAAAATAAGTAATAGCAGATTTGTTAAAAAAAAAGAATACATTGAAGACATGCACACAACTATCCTTACATCAGCAAATAAGGAATAAATTACGCAATCATTAAGAGCATATTTCCATGCGATTGATATTTAATAAGCAATGGGAACATAGCACAACTTTTTAGATACACTATACATTATTGTTATGTATCAAAGTAGTATAGTAGTAGTAGTAGGTATATAGAAATATATATAATATGCTAAAGAGTAATTTAACATGGAATTCGATGTGCAACATAATCATATACAAGATTCCCAATTTAAAATAATTGAAATTTGTTCACCTGCTTTTTGGAAAAAAAATTGCAAGTTATGCAACATTAATTGCTACAAACATTTTGCGTAAATTATTGTTTTATAATGAGGAATAAAGCTATAATAAAGTAATAAAACCTCCAATCTTTGGTGGCATATACACACACAACTCAACAAATCGCTCGTGACAGTTACGCAGTGGAAAAAAGGGCGGAGCTGAAACAATGGAAAGCCAGTTGCAGTTGTGCTATTAGTTACTCACAGATAATGAAAGTGTACACAGGTTATTACAGTATAGCTGCAGTGCCGACCAAAATGCAACGTACTTCAATTCATTTAGGCAGACGTGCCATTAGTGCACAAAGTTGCGAAATTGTTGCTAGTATTTTTAGCTATTTTAGAGATCGTTTTCTAGAAGAAAATTTATTGACTATAAAATGGGAAGCTGCGAAGGCTATGGGGGTGTCATTGTCGACAATTTATAGTAAGGAGCGGATAACTGGGATTGACGACAGCGATAAGGCGATCCTGAAACGTCTGATTTTAAATTTCCATGAAACCAGGAGATTGTGTCTTCACTGAAATGTATTTTGGAACCTACTTAAACACTTTCTGAATTGTGAATGAATTTTCTACTGACTGCGAATAGTAACAGTAACACCTACAGTTGTGTTGTTTATTTATGGGTACCTACTTAAATACTTTTTTAATTTATACCGCATTCATAGAGTTATTATGCATAGCTTTTAATTTCGGCTTATAAGTATCAATTAATGAACACATCGGCACTATGCAATTACCGTAAACACCTTTTAATCTGCCCAGTAATTATCGATAATTGGCAAAGTAAATTTAATTTAATTCTGTAAACAAAATTTAAAAACCTCCAAAAATGAGTTTTTAACAATAACATATGACAAAAGAAACAATTTCCAACTTATAAAACTGGCCGTCAATCCTAAGCCTAAATAAAGAATGAAGGAAAGTTGATGATACTAGCAAAACCGAGAAATAAAAAGATTGTCACATACTTTTGTACTGTGGTGTAAACCGGGCATCGCATACGCTCTGTCCACTCCAGTACAATGTGCGGAGAATGACTCACCACTGTCACGAGATTTTGTTTAGGTTGTATCTTGCACAAACGGGTTGACCCTTCCACCTTCTTAAATAAAGACGCAATATTCATATTGCTAGTTGTATGGAGCGATTGCATAGCCGAGTTCTTATATATAAGTTTACATCGTTATTTAAAGGTGTTCGTATTCCGATCCAGTATATCTAGGTATAGAACATCATAGCAGTTTGTAAATATGCTTTAAAACTTAAATTGTGGACATCCTCGATATGACTACTATATTTAATTTAGTTTTTAATAACTTTTAGTATATAATATTCATTTCATTATTCATATTTTTATAGGCGTTAATAGAGGATACTTTTGTATATATTGCATATATTTCATATGATTTACACAAACTCATATTGAGAAGTAGATTTAGAAAGTAAAAGATATGGGCAGGAAGTAGTAAATGCATTCCATTTGTCAATTTTAATTTTTTTAACAAGCTTTTACGCATATGCTTATTCAGGATGTATAAAAACTGAAAGCATAATCGCGTGATGGTACAGTGTCGCAAGTAAGAAGATGCCTAATATTACAGCGAAACGAGTAGTTGTAATTTCCTAACTTATATGCTAATTAAAATATTCTACCTTATTCCCTGAATTACAGTTAACTAAATTCGTTAACAACGCTATTAATTTTTCTTTAGTTAATACCAATAAATCTTATATGTGCTTTGGTGTATTTGTAGCTACGAAAACGTAGTGTTGGTTGTCATAAAACTACATATTTTGATTGTAAATAAATAAAAATAAAAAAGGGGTTCTATCTTGCAATATTCTCTAATTTAATATACTGGTTTCAAGTCTAATGGCTCATCATCAGGCAGAATAATAAAATTCATTTAAAAAATTGTGAAAATAAAAAAAAATGTAAACAAAATGGTGCGATATATAATGTAAAAGCAATATGATCCACTCGGCTCCAAACTGATCCAAATTAAAGAGCATTGCCATATAGGACCCTTTTATTTTTATTTCTTTAGAATCAAGAGCAACTCGTACAGAATCACCCTACATCATTTACATATTTTGGTTTTTTCAACACATTGCTTTTAATAATGTAGATATAGTGAATTGACATACACAGAGAATACAGTTTCTCAAGTTACTAAGCGAATGACAACTATTCCGTTATTTTGTGTATAAATTAGCAACCGTAATCAAGAATAATAAATATCGCAGTGTTCATCCGTGCGCGGTAACATGAAATTGATGAGAAAACTTAAAATTCATGCATAATTTTTTACTTAGCGCTGGCTCAGCATATATTTTACAAATTGTTTTCAAGAGGCAAAATAAATTACCTGATCCGATTCAAGCTTTTTTTTGTTCTATGTTTGTATTTTTTTCCTCGTATACGGGTTTAAAACCCTTGCCACCAATAAAACTGTAGCTTTCATATGGCCATTGCAATTTTAGTAGCAGTGTAAAACATTCGAAGATGTATATCACTAACATTCAAAATATAAGAAGCATAAAACATAAAACCAGAAAAATAGAAATTTTGTTTTAATTTGTGGCGAGCCAACCGGTAATTTAACATCTTACGTTATCCATGATATTTGTAAACGCATATTTCTAAGAAATTGTTATGGCTTCCCCCTCAACGCTTACAAGAAAAGTAATAAATTCTCCTTATGACGCCGTACTGACAAGATTTATTTGATGTTATTAACAAAGTAAAATTCCTTTTTTGGGATAATAAAGTATATTTGTTCGAATAACCCTAGAGCCAATACTCGAATAAGTATTTAGTGCATAATAAGAAACAGATATATTTTAAATTAACGAAGTTTAATACTTTCTTTATATTGATCAAAGTAAATTATTTCATTAAGCATATATGAGACTAGGTCTCCATGATTTCGCTTGCATGGGTTTCTGTAAATATGAATATTAAAAAATTACTAATATTTAATCACTTTAAAAATATTATGAGATTACATACAGAATGTATGCATTTTTCTCTATATAATCAATCACCAGTTTATCTTTGAAAAATAATGAATTTCATACATCCTATAACGCACATAATACTATTTACCTCTAGTATATAGTCTCTAGTAAGAAGCAAGTATATAACGAACGTTAACTAGAGATGGTTACGGAAGAAAGATTAAAACGGTAAAAGTTGAACCTACATATGTCGCGATACATACTACACCTTTAGAAAGGACACCAATATTTTGGAGTTTTTGATCAGAAACTGAATTCTATAAAAAATTACAAAAAATTACTACATACATTTAAATTCATTTGAACAATGATTTTAATCATGTAAAAGTAATGGATACTGTAAAAAAATCTTTTAAACGGGAAGCAGAAATTTGGTATGGTGAAATTAAGGGAAGGATTCACAGTTTTGGAAAATTTAAATATCTATTTTTAAAGCAATTTTGGTGTAAGATTGAATAAGACAGTGTAAGAGAGAGAGAGTCTGTATGAGAAATGTTTTGAGAGCAGTGTTAAAAATTTATAATTAAGCCATTTATTTGGATATGGGAGTATCTATGGGACAATTAATAAACAAACTAGCTAGACATTTTGGGCCAAACATTGTAAAACAGGTAGCGGCTCAGATTATTAAAAGTTTTGAGAAATACTATATACAGGGTGGGCCACCACATTCGCGTCGGTTTATATACGAAAAGTGGTAACATATTTTTATAGTACAGACTGAATAAAGACAAGTCGGTGTTAGGTTTCTTATGCCTAACTCAACTCGTTTACGAGATAATTAGGTAGCTATTCTTCAAAATGTAGACCAAAAATTTAAGAGGCATGGGTGTCATGCATATTTAAGCAAGATATTTTAAACTGTATTTATTTTTTAACTAAAGCATTAGATTTGATAAAGGTAATGCAAAAAAAATTATACAGGGTGAACAAAAACATACTTTTAATTTTCGCTACCTTTAAAGGCAAGTAACTTTCTTATTTTAAACGGAAGAACCTGTATTTATTACGTTATTTAGATTCTGATTTTAACGGTCTTTAAGATTGTATTAACGCTTACCATACCTATTTCTTATATTTTCTTAGTAATTTAAAATTTTCTGTTTTAAGTATTAATTCCTAGCTATTATTTTTTTTTAAAAGTAGGCTTGAACAAAACTGCTGTTATTATTCACCATAGATAGACGATATTCATCAACGTAACTCTTCAACTGGCTCTCCCTACGTACTAATTAAAAGTCATGTCTAGCTAGTTTGTTTATCAATTGTCCCATAGATACTCCTATGTTCCAATAAATGGCTTAATTATAAATTTTTAACACTACTCTCAAAACATTTCTCATTACAGACTCTCTCTCTCTCTCTTACTCTATCTTATTCAATCTTACTCCAAAATTGCTTTAAAAATAGATATTTAAATTTTCCAAAACTATGAATCCTTCCCTTAATTTCACTATACCAAATTTCTGATTCCCGTTTAAAAGAATTTTTTACAGTACCTATCCATTACTTTTACATGATTAAAGTCATTGTTCAAATGAATTTAAATATATTTACTAATATTTTGTAATTTTTTATAGAATTGAGTTTCGGATCATTCCAAAATATTGGTATCCTTTCTAAAGGTGTAGTATGTATCGCGACATATGTAGGTTCAACTTTTACCGTTTTATTCTTACTCATTCCTTCCTTAACCATCTCTAGTTGACGTTCGTTGTATACTTGCTGCTTGTCCAGCTGTTGCAATTTATCAATACATATTTCCTCTATCTCTTCAATACGATGAAGTCATGTCCTCGTCAGTTTGCTCTCTCCCTCTGGTATTTCTTCTGCATCCCTCCTCCAAACTGTTAGTACCCTCATTTTGAGTGACTTTCTCTTACCTCTTTTCCTTATAGCCATTATTATTATAAGAAGTAATGAGAGATAACTGAATAAAGTGGCCAAATACGGTGACCTCACATTATACACGCCAATAAATTATATTGTGTTCCTTAGAAAGAATATCCTGGCTATTATTTTATTAAATAATAAATATAAACTTTTATCTTTAATTTCTTTAACTTCTCTTTATTTACAATACCATTCTTTCAGCTTATAAATGGTATAATCCCTATTGCACTACATGGCTTAAAAAGCTTATAAATCTCGAATTCATCACTGCAGGTGTTGCATATTACTAATCTCACCTCTTGTAAGCCAATAAGTAGTTATATTTAGTATATATTTATCAAGGTGTCCCACTGAACTGGGTCATTGGATTTTTTCGAACTTCTAGTAGGAATTGATTTTAAACTTTGCAAGTAGTGGGTCAATCAACTATGATCTATTTAAGGAAAATATTTTCAGCTTTATAGCACTTTTGATATACAGGGTGTCGATATCAACCTCCTTATTTTAAATGGAATGGTGGCAATTTTTATGGGTCTAGTGTATGCTCGCACCATTTCTAATAAGTTTGTATTAATGTTTCCTATACCTAAAGCTGATCGCTTTTGAGATATTTGTAATTTTATCAAAATTTTGACGTTTGCACTCTTTCCAATAAAATTAAATATCTCATAGGCTATTAGACATTAAGATATTCTACTAATGTTGATGCATGGCTGATTGCGACAGCGGTAACTGCAATATCCTATACAGGTTGTTCAGCAACTCAAGTCCAATATGGATATCTTTAAAGTAAGTTTTTTCAAATAGAAACTGGCATTTTTCAGTGCTGTAATGAATGCACCGCAAGATTCTACATCGATCAGTGTTGAGGTTTAGTATACCTATTCTTGGTAGTTTTTGAAATATTCACAGCTTATTTCATAAAACCGGCAGAAATATTCCAAAGTTACTACTGTAAAGCGAGTCATTCGGAACACTCTGTATAGCATTTTTCAAAATTATGCATCATCTCTTCTTGCATTCAGTTGTAATAATATTGAAGTATATATTGTGAATAGTTTTCTTATTATTAGTGAAATTCATTTGAAGACATAGACAATAATTATTAGATATTAGCAGGCTATGAGTGTTATTTCACACTATACAAATAAAAGCATTGTTTACATCGATTGACCTTTCACCTTCTTGTAAATTATTTGATAGTACAGTATTACAAACCAAAAAACAGTTTTTCCAAAATTTTTGTTATACTTTACATAAATACGGATAAATTTACAATGCGTTTATTTGTAATGTCTTTTTTAATTTACAGCGCTCTCTTTGTAAATAACTTAAAGGATTTTGAAAGCATATGCTGTCAAATAACGTGAACAATGTGTTCGTTTGGTACTGTGTAATAAACATGGCTAATTAAGGTGTATGTTGTCTACAATTAAATGAATTTTACTAATAATAAGGAAACTAGTAACAATGAACACTTCAAATGTTTACAAAGGAATGCAAGAACAGATGACGCATCATATCGATACAAGTTCTGCAGTGTTTCGAATAACTTGCTTAACGGTAGCAACATTGGCATATTTCTGCTGGTTTTATGAAATAAGTGTGAATATTTCAAAAACTATCAGAAACAGGTATATTGTTAATGGTAATCGATGTAGAATGTTCATAGAATTGTCATTGAAGAATACCATGTTACATCTGAGAAAAGAGGTTTTTTCTTGCTTTAAAGATTTTTACATAACCATCATCAGGCAACTACAAGATGAAAAGTTTATGTAAAATTATAAAGTAATTTTACTACTAAATTAAATTTTTCTAACAATTAATAAAGTTTTTAGTTTAAAAATTTAAAAATTCATAATTTAAATTAAAATTCAAATCTTTAAAAAATACTTTCTAAAATTTTTACAAAACAAATTTTTAATGGCTAATACTTACTAAACGTCGATCTGCGTTTTTATATAAAATGATGTGTCGAAATAAATTATATATATAAATCGATGAAAGAAAAGGTAAAATTATCATAGCAATCAATCATAACAAACGGAATACGAACCAAGGACGGACGGAAGAGAATTTACGTGTGTTTAAAGAAACAATTTTTTTATGCAGTTTTAAACGTATATGTGTAAAAGCTAATTGTTTATGTATTATATGTGAATGTGTGTGTTGGATATGTACAGTGGGCGTTTTTTCTAATGTCTCCCCCTTGCGACCATGTATGTATACTATAACAATACCCAGGCAAATACAAATTTAAAGGGAATAGAAGCGCCTACTGTTTAGTGAACTTGCGATAACAGTGTATGCAAATATATGCAACTGAAGCGAATTGGTAACATTCCTTTGTCCTTTAAATATGTTATGAAATCCTCTTTTTTTACCTGGAATCCGAGCTGAGCCGATGTACTTGACCTTGCCATGCAGAAAATAGTTTCGATATTCGGTTGTTGCAAGGGGGAGACATTAGATTTGCAGGGTACTGTACATATGTATATCTGTTTGTTGTAAGGTAAAGTTAGGTAAGTGTGTAACCGGGGCAAGAGTGTAGTTTGTTTATATTTATTTTTAAAATTGAAATACGGACGTCCTCTTGTTATAACACCAATGTACTAAACTTCATACTAGTTTTACAAACAAAAGTTCGCATCTTCTAACGTGTAATAACTTGAATATCTTGTGAATATATCATACCTTATTAAACAGGCATCAGTTTAGTATTACACTTCTTTGGCCGAACTAAAGGATAATGCTATTTAATAATAAAATGCGGAACGATTACACAGTTGCCCCAGTTTGCTGGTAAGTGTGTAGTATTGACAGTGTTTTTCTTTTTTCTAGTTAACCCGTTGATAATTTATAAAAGGTGTATTTATTGAAGGCTTTCAAGTGACATATATTACGTACTTCTATGTGTAAAATTTATCAAAATGTCTTATTATGTGAACAGTGTTACATTTTCTTCGCACAATGCAATTTTTACTACACACTTACCTGACTTTACCTCATATATTGATTTTGAAATAAATACAGAAAAATGATGATGTAAAATACTGATATAACAATTTTGATTTTGATAATTAGAGGCTAGGTAATGAATATGATAATTGTCAATACGTTTTAATGTGTTTCACAAATTAGGATTTAAAAAGGTGAAAAGTGTTTTCATATTGTAATCTAATTGTTCATTTAATGTTATTATATTATCATTCCTCCTATGTTCCTCTATTTCGTTTTCAGTTAAATTTATTGTTTAATAATAGATGACCACATTAAAGAGCATAAGGACTCAATTTCAAGGTGAGTACACTTATTTTCAACATTTAAAATAACAGTTATTTTGGATTATTAAATTTTAATTTCAATTAACAACAGAATTCAAATTTTCCGCCATGCCATGTTAGACATCACCTTTCAAGGTACAAACCTATATCTATATCAAGAATTCAACTTAAATTGTCATAACAGTTAGAATAGCTAACCACAAGTTTTAGGATATTTTATTTAGGAAACATTTTCAATTCCTATAAACATATATCATAATCCAAGAAATTCAGAAAATTCTTATAATGATGAATAATTTTATATATTTCTAGACCAGTGGTAACCTCAACAATTGAAAATTGTTTTGAAATTCCATTTACTTTCCAAGAGGATATGAAAATATAGTACACTTATTTTCAACATTTAAAATAACAGTTATTTTGGATTATTAAATTTTAATTTCAATTAACAACAGAATTCAAATTTTCCGCCATGCCATGTTAGACATCACCTTTCAAGGTACAAACCTATATCTATATCAAGAATTCAACTTAAATTGTCATAACAGTTAGAATAGCTAACCACAAGTTTTAGGATATTTTATTTAGGAAACATTTTAATTCCTATAAACATATATCATAATCCAAAAATCCAGAAAATTTCTTATAATGATGAATAATTTTATATATTTCTAGACAGTGGTAACCTCAACAATTGAAAATTGTTTTGAAATTCCATTTACTTTCCAAGAGGATATGAAAATATAATTCAATTTTATAAATTGGTGAGAAAGTACAACAATTTATGAAGAAAAGAAGAAACTTTGTCTCCATGCCAGTTATTTTAAGGAAACTAAATTAAAATAATTAGTAATTTAGTGATCGGCGTACGATTGATATACTTCAATATGTATGTTCAATATGTTGAAATGCATGAATGTGGTATGTAAAAGTGTATATTAAGAAAAAAATACGTTCTTACATTCACCAAAAGTTTTCAATATATTTCAAGACTGCATGTTTCGGTTTAGAAAAGCCATCTTCAGGTCTTATACCAGCGAATAAGTATAATAATGTACATACCTACTTTTTTGTATGACTTTGATTTGCATAGAACATATTGGGTTATTCACACGTACTTCGCTTACTTTGAGTACTTGATCTTTAGTTTTCAAATTAATTCATACTTCCATCCTGATTACCCCGCAATTCCACTAACAGAATTAAATTTACAAATAACATTACTTCGACATTGTGTATAAGTTAAATACGTAGGACAATACGTTCAGATGACTTTCTGACTATCCCGCTAAACGTACAAACTACCAATGATAACCGGTTTCTGCGTCGAGTCGACTTGTTGACTTCTAGTCTTCTCTTTCTCCTTTCGTAGCGATAAATTCTGCAATCTTTGAATACATTATATCCACTATGCCGGTTTGGCTGGTGCGGGTTCAAACTTCAACGGCATAATAAGATGCCTGTAACTCGGTCGCGAGCATTAGAGGCGAAAGGAGATAGTCGTACTACGAATGTATCTTTGTTTTCGCTCAGCCAAATCTATAATAATAGTCAATAGGCAAAATAACCAAGTTGTAACAAAAAACTGACATAGGCTTAAGATATGCCAAAAATAAAATCAACAATAATAATGTTGTGGTATCCTGTACATTGTGGACACTTAAAAAACAATGGGTACCTATACTAAGAATCATGTATTACTGCATTAATATTGGAATTATTTAGAATACGTTTATTTCGATAGGTTATTTGACTATTCGGTACTTACTATCTCTGCTTCTCTTATTTATCACTCAACATAGTTACCGTGCACTTGAAGACACTAAATTGTGTTCACTTCAAAAGTTTTCTCTCAAGCAAATCCACGAAAGCCATTACTTACCAATCAAGTTCTAATAAAAATATAAATCGTACCTTCAAAAAAGTTACTATCGTTACTATTCGGAATAAAATATAGAAAACAACGCGGGATATTCTTCTGTGTTCATTTACCTATTCGCTACATACCTGCTTCATTGGTTCTTTATTGCGCTTTTTACATGGATTATCTATCTTCTTATTCGGATTACTATGAAAGCCAAATTGATTTATTGCATTCTTTGTATTTTCTTTTATTTTAAAAAACCTCACCGAATATTTAACGTTTCGCCAATCTTTTTTTTCTGTAAAAGTTAGGGATTTCAAGGAATGTCGGCGCACGGAAACCGATCGCAACCGACAGTCGTTCAAATCTGCTCAATAAATTTAAATCAATACAATATAAATATATATACGGACAAAGAATAGTTCCGCTGGCGTACTTTAGATGTCCAGCTATGCTGATTTTAGAAAAGTGTACGACCAAACAAATATTAAACGTGATCTGACGTGATTAAACGTAAGTAGAATTTTAACCGAAGAGTCGGTGCGAGACGAATGAAAGTGGTTTAACTGCGCGCGCAGCGAAGAGGTAGAGCATTCATAAATGAATTGTCAATTCGCAAAATTATTATGAAATGAATATTAAAGGAGTCAAAACAAGTAACAGTTTAGTAAATAAAACAAAAACTAAAACACATATATTGGCTCAATGGATTAATATTCGTTTTATAATGAAATTAAAACATATTTTTGTGTTAAGGCGAAGCTACACACGGAATATTTGCTTTTATTTATTTCGTCAAATGCCTATTAACGCTTGTATAGCACATATTGTATCCTATTTACCACTGTTGATTTATTTGCGATGATAAAATATTTTGCTTTAGTTACTAGTGGACATTTTAAAATAATCTTTGTTTTTTTGATATATAAATTTTGAAAATGTTTTTTTTCTGCCTAGTTCTTGTCAATATATCTGCAGTTAACAGCAAAAGAATATTATCTTGCTAAAAACTGAAATAAAAATATCAGAAAACATTAAAAAAGTGTATGTATAAAATCTATAAATTTTTCTTTTTTTTTAAATTCACTCTCTGAAATACCATGATGTTTGAAAAACATAAGCTCATATTTGTTTCCAAAATTATTGTTTACTGTTTTCATAGGATAGTCGATGGCGTATCGGACAAGAATTTTTTTATCAATTTGCTTAAAATGTAACTTAAAACATCATAGTACAAGTTTCAAGCGCAGCCCAGAAACAAAATTCAAATCTCCGCAATTAGATATGCAATAACTTCAACTTAAAGATATTCAAATAACCATTAATGTAATACAAAATCGTAGGTAACTTCATGCTTTAATGTTGAAGTTACTTAAAATAACTGCGCGAAATTAGAATTTGGTTTACTGGAAGGGGTCTTTACAAAAAAAAAAAATGCAAACAAATATGCAACATTATTATTATCTAGTTGGACTTTTAAGGTATTTTCAATAATTTTGTTTTTATCAGTGTACAAGTACAAGTATGCTAACATCAGACATAAGCTTTTGTCGCTCTTGAACTTTTTCTGTTTCGTTGTTTATAGAATCAATATAGAAAATATAATTGTTGGACATTACATTATTGTACATATCTTATAATGGTTAGAACTGTCAAACTATATATATTTGTAACAAAAAAATGATAGAAAAATGAAAAAAGGAGAGAATTAGGAAAGAATTCAAATTCCTCGCATTTATTTCTAGGAAAAATTCATTATTTTCGTTCGCTGCTTTTAGGAAATTTCAGATTGCTTTTGAAATGAGACATAATACTGAGAAAATTTATAGGTATGCAACCAGTGTAAATGCAGACTTTTAATAATAATCATAAAATTGGAATTTTTAAAAATCATCAATAAAAATCATCGATTATAGTGTATCTCTGTTCAGTACGTTAATTAAATAGCGATAAAGTATAATAGATGAATTCATAAGAACAACTCTCCAAATTCATTCTGTAAAATAACTTGGATAAATCTAAACCGCAGAACTAACACCTAGCACCCGATCCTCAGACCAGCCACTTATTTATATGCCAGGGGGTAGAATTCATATTTGTCGCGATTATTTATAGTTACTGGTCAAGATTGTATTGTAATCATTGAACTATATACAACTACTGGAATGATCACGCCGGGTGGAGAAAACGAGCGCGCCTGCCAGAAAAGGATGGCTGCCGCTTAAGGTATACCTTTCTCGTTCCAACTCATACGTCTTTATGACAACGGAAGGGTGCGATAAACGATTGGTTATATAGGGAATGCCGGAAGAAATTTGAAAAGTATACTATTGTAATTGATGAAAGGAATGATAAGGTATATAAGTTAGCGAATATTTTTAGGGACAGTTCAATGATTGTAGTACAAAATCGTTGGTAATTCAGACTTGAATGTTTTAAGTTACCAAAAATTATGGTGGGAAATTTTAATTTTGCCAATAGGAATAGATTTCTGAAGTTACCCACAGCTGTAATACTTCAAGTGCTTTCATATCAAGTGCATAGTTCGCTTGTCCCACTGCTTATTTTCGTACGTCTCTTGCCCCACCGCTTTTTAACTGCCCCCATGAAGAGGCTACAGTGGCGCCGCTCTAAAGTACGCCAGCGGAACTATACGTCTTTGACCATATGTATACTAGTATTATATTTGTTTAAATAGACTTGGATTCCAAGAGTCCGTTAGTCGCAGCGGACGATCGACCGACGAAATTTGTCGGTTTTCGCTGTCGGTCGCTATCGGTCCGATGTAGATTTGGGGGGACGGAACGCAGCGCGGCGCTATAATAAAAATAGTGCCTCGTAAATATTGAAAGGATATGTATTGAGTTTGTAGGTAAAAATTGATTGTAAAAGATGAATCAAAAATTTAATAATATAGGGGAGGAACAAGTAATTGTTTTAGTTTGTGGTGTATGACAAGATACAAAAGCTAATATAAGATTATGCCCCTTAAATAATGAGTTGAAGATTTCTGCAGAACTTCTATACATATAAACAGGATGCGGCTGATTTATATCAACTGATTGAAATCACGATCAAAATATGATTTAAATTACTTGATTTTTAAAATTGAAATACTGAACTAATTGAAATTATTTTTTACGCAGCACTTTCAAAAAATAAAAAAGGAAGTACATAATACAAACTTTATGTTTCAGTTTATTTATTTTCGTTTTCGTTATATAGTTTGAACAAAAATACTAGTTTTCCTTCTCTTGCTACCCACCCTAATATAGGAGTGAACAAAACCAAAAGAGCTGAACATACTGCTGTGGAAACCCATTTACAGCGAGTGTATTTTGTGTTGCATATTTGATTTGCTTAAAACTGCTGAATCATTGTATCGATAAATGTTCATAATAATGTTTATTTTTGTATAAGTTTTAGTTAAAGAGTTAATTGTATAATTTATTTAATTTAGTGTTAAGTTTTTTTAAATTAATTCTATTCAATTAGTTGTCTAGCGTTCGCTAGTTTGCTTCAACGCCTATTCTGTTAGATTTTGTCGGTGAATTGTACGACTGCGTTGTACGCAGCGGTTGAATTTTGTGAGGCACTTCCTTGGTAGACGCTAGTGTGAGTACTTGTATTTTTAAATTCTTTGCAGCCATTTTGTATTACATTTTTATATCCTAAATTGATTCGCGTTATTTGTTTTATTCCGTCCATCAAGGAATTCGCTTAATAATAATTGTTATTATATTGATGTGTGCACATTTTAGATATACGATCATTTATTATTTTTGTTCGGGAAGATATTTTAGTTCAATGAATTAATTTTCCGTTTTCTAGTTTGCTGATTCATTTTTATTTTATTAATCACCTCGGTTTGGGTGAGTAGAAGCTTTGTGCTTGCATTTAGATTTTTCTTTTGTTAATTACTAGTAATTGTCCACGTTTAATTTAGTTTGTGTTAATTTGAAACCACGTGGTTAGAAATTGATAGATATTGTATTATCTTCCTGAACAACCAAATCTTTTGCTTTGATATAGGAAATAGCATTGTCCTATTGTAATTTAGAATCACGTGCAGTTTTTAAGTTTAAGCCAAAACCGGTTTTTTTCCTGCAAATTTGTAATTAATTTTTTTTTTTTTTTATAATAAATTTTGATTGTTAATTAACATCATTGCGTTAAAATTCTGTTCTTTTATTTTAATTAAACCTTTTCAATTTTTGGGGTATTTAAGAAAGGTCAGTTTTCATTCACTCACAATTTACTTTTCGTGATTAGATTCAAGTTTTAATCTCGAGGGTAACTCTGAGGTAATCGTTCTTTTGCGCCCTTTAAGAATTTTTCCGTTAAGCTAGCTAATTTGATTTAATTTTAATTTTTCATTTTTAATATTTCATTTTGCATTGGCATTATTACTTTCAGTACACAGCAATACGTTTTACTGACACTGGCAGAGCAGTTGCATACAGGAATTGTTTTATTATTGGCAGCTGTTTTGAAATTTCCAGCTCATCTCTTTGTGATCTTAAGAAAAAACAACTATTTACTTCCACCATTCATTCCTTTGAATGGAAATGGCATTTTCTTGCAATAGTTTTTAGACTAACTTTAAATACATTAAAATAATTTATATTAGTTTAAAAAAAAAATCATTTTTTGTTCAGCCCTGCACATAAACCATCTAGATGATTTTTCATTTTTTATTCATTACTATTTAGTTCGATTCACTATCGTATTTACTACATTGAAGAGGTTACTTCAGATGTTGCGTCTAATATGACAGCAGAGAGCTATAATTTTGAAAAGGCGTTGAGCGACGACAAATCCTCAACGAAATAAAGAAAATCGAATTGAGAATTGAACAACATTACTTAAAACATTTTGGAAATGTTACAACCCAAAGATGAACTCGTGCTTGCCAAGTTTTTCCAAATCCTTGTTGTAGTTGTGACAGTAACATTTTGATCATACTTATTCCAATATATTCTTACCTGTAATATTGTTTATATCAAGTTACCTCAACTTCATGCATTTTTTTTTGTGAAGAAGTTGACCATCTTTACCTATTACAAGGTGTTTTCTTGCTATTCTGATTAATACATGGGAAGTAAATTACAGATATGCCCTTTCCTATTTCAACTTAAAAATAAGTTATTGGTTGAATATCTGTATTTATTAGCCACTACCATAAAATATTCTACATCTGATTTCTCTTCTAATAAAATAGCTACCATCACTTTAGCTGTAAGTTTCATTTTCGCAATCAATTAACCGACTACAATGCTTGCAATCCAACTCAGCCGTCGACGAACGCCGAATAAACGTCAACTTGCTCCGCAGCACTGAGTGGTGGCGGTCGATTTCCGCGCGCGGACGCTCCTTGAAATCCTTAGCTTGAAGGCAATTTAGCTATTAAAATAATTAGTTCCCTAGACGTCTGAAGAAGACTTAATTTACAGCCGAAACCGATTGTGACGTTTTCTGGTACGTAACAAAGCATTAGGAAGTACTATTACAAAATCTTTTATTATTATGCAATCTATCCTATTTAAAAAATAAGGTTAAGTGTAAGAGTAGTTTTATATTGAACTAAGCTTCGTGATTGGAGCTACCTATAAAAAGTTAGCTTTTTGTTTCAATTATTTCGTTTTTCTTATCTTTACAATAACTAAGCCGATTATCAAAGATTCCTGCAGATATCTTTTACTATGAGCTGGGCAGCGAGTTTCCTTTTCTTCAAGAGAGAACATATCCATTATTGCAAACAAAAATGATAATCTAAGAACAATAAGCATGCATTGCAACTAAAAGTAGTTGAAATATTCACTCGAAATAGAAACAATTGTTTCAAGATAACAAGGAGTAATAAATATGGAAAATCTTGCATCGAGATCCTGAACTAAACAAATATCGATTGCACTCTAATGCGGTTCTCATACAACTGAAGAAAGTGATGACCCGATAGCGCGTTCCGACCATAGTCGATCACTAACATTGACCGTACATGTAACGAACAATCTGTATAGTAGTTTGTATTGGGTGGATTCTTCTCGTTTATTCAATCTTAATATTTCGTAAGTGTTAATTTGCTTAGGCAGGCGCACTACAATGGGTCAAATAGAAAAATTAGTATTAGTAATGAAGTGAAAATAAAAAACAAAAATAGGCACTGTTTATTTAATTAACTAATTATTAAAATTAAAATTTTCAACAATATGCGTACATTAACATAGTGAAATATAATCAAATTAAAATTAGAAATTTATTTACTTGGCCTAAATATTCAACTATTTAGCAGTGATTTACTTAGAAGATGTGTTCATACTTTATGATGTAAATGTATCGCATAGAAAAAACTTTTCTATATAAAAAAGAGATTATGGAATTCAACTTTACATTATCCACGATATATTTGACTAGACAGAGTGTGGCAAAGTAGATAAACACACATTTACATCGTTATTATATGGTAATTTTAGAAGCTCTACAATTGTTCATTTTACTTAAAAAGATAAGATAATTATATACAGGGTTAGACAAATGTATGGGAACACCTGATTTCTGGCTAAATTATGGGTTCTATTAAAAAATAACCTAAAGAAAATGTTTGTAGTATTTTTATTCTAGTCTGTGACATACTTAGATTTTCAATAACTAAAATATGTTTCAGTATGAAACCGGTTGTACAATATTAAAGAATTTGTGAGAAATTGATCCATTTTCCTTTCATTTACCTTGCTATAATTTACTCACACAGAGTCAAAAACCATGGATTATATAAACTAAAATTACCTACAAAAATAAATCATTATTACAGAATAATATAACGAACGCAGGCAAACTATACAAGTTATGATACTTGAAAAGAAATAATAAGGATAAAAGAGGCGAAGTATTCATTTGAATACAGTATCTACGTGAACGAGAAAATCAAAAATCAGAATTGTTACATGAACTGCTTTGGCGGAAACCACGAAAGTTTTATTCTGGGAATGCAAATCGCTATGCAAGCCGGAAAGGTTGCGGCATCTTTGTCGCGCATCGTAAAGGGTATTATATTTTGAGGTGATAGTCGATTCCGTCGTGGAGTACGATGGGATTCCATTTAATGTAGATGTGATAGAATTACGTTTACGAATTCGTTTTACGTACCTAGGTCATAATTTTTCGAGTTGATTGTACATAAATACGCATGTCAATTTTAGCAACTATTCATGTGTTCCGTTGTATGCACCGTGTAAAGTTCTCTCTAGGACGTAAGTTTACCAGAAGGTTATACTCTACTGTGCAATCACACTTGCCTACATGTGATATGAAATACTTTGTGAATTTTCTTTTCACACCACTAGTAATAATAATTAAATAAGGACACTAGCCTGCATAAACTCCATAAAAATGGAATTTAAAGGTAAAATCGCCAGCTTAATCGAATGTATAAGATTAAGGAGAGGTTTAATCTAAGTCACATAAAACAGCTGCTTTCAATTTTAGCCTCGTCTAAAACGGAAGGGATCAAAGACTAATTGCGAGAATTGTATTGATCGTGTAAAAGTATGAAGGATTTAACAAAGAAGGGACATACATCCCAAGTAAGGCAAAATACTATAGTTTAAAGTTTATTAACTGTTTTATAGCTTTACATAATTTCTGGTTATTGGCTATTAAATAGAAAGCAAGATAGGTACGCGCGCTTTTTGTTCTATTTATGATGTCTTTGATATTAAATCTTAGAAACGAAAGGCAAAATTTAGCCCTACCTTTTACTATTTATGACTATATTAGGTTTTTTTTTTTTGTTGATTACACGAGGTAAACTCGTTAAAGACTATTTACGGTTTTTGTTTCTAAGTACTTTTCAATGTTGTAGTAAAATTAATGTCTTCGATATTAAAGCTTGTAATAATTTATTTATTTTTTTACCATTGACTCAAAAAATATGATTAGAAGACGAAGCCACTTCTAGATTTAGAACGCTCCTGGCAAATTCGTATTTAACTTCTTTTCCGAATGACCTGGGAATTAAACTTGGCAAGCACCTTAGTTTAAAGCTATTTACAGTTTGTATAATTTAATGTTGGTTAGTTATTTTGGCAGGGTGTCATATCTTCTTTTCTTAGTAGCAGAACTCGGTAAGAAAAAAACTAATTCAATTCCAGAAAATTAATCGAATGACACTTCGTGCTGTTCGTGTTGGAATATCAATATAAATTAACACTTTTTCCTGTGTAGTCTTCGTGATCTGTCAGCAAATTAAACTTGACTATCTGTTTAAAAATTAAAGTTGCGTTCCCTAGAGGTTTTAAACATAAACTGTAAAATGAAATGTATACCGATTGACCGTAGATTCAGTGTTCGCATGTTTTATATGTGGCTCATACTTAGAGTCAGCGCCATTGTGTCGGTAATATATGAACATGGTAGGTGTGTACATTAACAAGCATATGTAGGTATTTACTAGTTATTAGTTTTCAGTAGGTAATACCAGCAAATTATTATACTGATTGAAATTATATCAGTAATCAACGCCGACTAGATACCAGGCCCAGGTTCTGAGTGGGAAGTATCCCGAGAACACCGGTCACAACGATGGATACACATAACATCTATACCTCTACGCATCAATATCCCGTGCGCGGATCCGTACGCTACCTTCTCGCAAACATTGTAAAACTATAAAGTATGACAGTAAATTTATTTTAATTACATAATACTCTTTATTTATTAATTTACCCCTACCGGGTTTGGTGTTACAGACACAAAAGTAGTAGGTAAGTGTAGTTCAATATACTTACATTTTAGAAGTAAATAATGGCAATACTCAAATAATACCTTTATATACTTCTATCAAACTAACATAAATTATTAGGGCATAAATATGATAGTTTCCAGTTGAGAAAATCGATTTTCTCAAATCTAAAATAATTATTTTTGTGGTGAAAATATTATGTTCATAATGATTTTAGTATATTGATTACATTTGATCTAAAAAATTGTTTCATCTAACAAATTCACGGGTTTGAAAAACCTGAACAAATTTTATTCTCAATATAAATACATCATCTTCTTGCTTATATAGGAAGTTATGTTATATTCAATGTAATGTATTTATGTTAAAATTGAGTAATTATTTTTTGTGTGTAGGTTATGATTTTTTTACACGCACAATTATCGGAAATTATAAGGGATGTTTCGTAACTTCGATACAGTGTAACTTTCTTCTTTGGAATACAATACCCCCAATATTATTGCCTTTTTAAAAGCGCCAGTGAATTTTAAAACAGCAAGATATAACACACTCTAGCGTCAAACTCATTAATTTCTTTGATCTTTGATTTTCTAAAAATTATATCGCTTGCACTATTACAGAAAAGCGATTGTAACTTAATTATCACTTAGAATAAGTGAATCAAATTTTGAAATATCTTACTACGGACTAATTATAACTGCAGGTATATTTATAGTCGTACTTTAATATACTGAGCGTTCGTCACTAAAGCGCAAGCTCAGTCTACTTCAAACGGGTTTATCTTACCTTTTTTAAATAGAACATTCTGTATATGTTTACATCATTGAATTTAATTTTTTAGTTAACCATACTGTATGTCTATCTCTTTTACTTTCCGAGTTTTTATAGTTTTCATTAATTTTTAATTGTTAGTCATTCATCAATTGTTTGTCATCTTTTCTGACTTTTAATTGTGTTTAGTGCAAATAATTAAATTGTTTGTAGAAAATAAAGTTTTCGAAAGAATAATTAATTAGTATGGTATATGTACTGAGAGAATATGACAGGCACTGTTTTCTGGTTTCACGTATGTACAGTCAAAAATATCCAAACGCTGAAACGAAACCTAATGTTGCAGTGCAACCACTGAAGAAAACGAATTTTCAGTAATAGGCACTGTTGGTGAATTCTAGTGCTGTTGATATCCGATAAAATTGAGATCCGGATCTGAAATTATCCGGATATCCGAATCCTAGGATGCGAATCCATAATCTAGAATCTACTATCCGGTTCTTGGATTCGAGTCCACTATCCGTTCCAATCCGGAACTACTCCTGCGTAGTTTCCGCAGATCGGATTTACCTACGGTGTTTTGGATCCGGATCTGAAAAGGATATAAATTATCGACCAACTCAATATTAGTGTACTTACTACATATGTACACTGTTGAAAATTTTAACACTTTTTTGACTAATTTAATAGTCAAGAGAGGTCCACACTGTTTTCGTGTTATTTGTCGAGAACTATAGAAGCTTAATTTGACGAACAAAGATAGTCAAAGTATGTCTATTGCTAAGGGGTTACTTTTGCTGCAACTAACACGTGGAATTATGATATACTCTAGTCACATTTTGATTTGATCTAGACTAGACAAATTACTGCCTGTTAACTAAATGAATCGATGATTGGTGATTTAACACCGTTTCGAAACACAAAGTTGCTTTTTAA
The DNA here is from genome assembly GCA_004143645.1 of Protaetia brevitarsis. Classification (NCBI taxonomy): domain Eukaryota; kingdom Metazoa; phylum Arthropoda; class Insecta; order Coleoptera; family Scarabaeidae; genus Protaetia; species Protaetia brevitarsis. Next base: position 791,590 of record RXPK01000208.1, read on the forward strand.
TATGCAACTCCTATTTCTTAGTGCTATAATATTCTCTTTTTAAGACTTTTCTCAATTATAAATATACAGGAAACCACTCATTCAAAAATTTGGTTTCAACTAAACTTTACTAATTTAAAAATGATTTTTTGAGAACCATTATAAAATTAAGTGAATTTTTATGCTAATTTGATTCAAATCTGAACTAATTACGTAAATAGTTGTTCCCAATACAATCTTTAAGATGTTGAAATTTTTTTATGCCCACTGGAATTAAACGTTTAATAACACAAGGTTACACTTTGCAGGTCAGTCATATTTAGTGGTTTGTTTTGGATATGTTAATTACGCAGAACAAACTCGAAACAGACACACGGTGCAATGCAGTGGTGGCGTATATTCCAATACTGTATATAGATTAGGTGGGGTTTCTATATTTCTATCCGAGGGAAAAATTCTGATTTGGTTGATGCTTCTGAATGTCTAGAGAAAATAGTAAATCCTCATATCTGAACAAAAATTCCACCCAAATTCTAGTAATTTCTGGTCTACTAAACACATGTAGTCAATTCGTCTGGCAAAGTTTGTAAAAATCCAACACTAAAATATTTGACTAGCGCAAAATTAACGCCAACACCGTAATATTTTCAACAGTGTACACATTCACTTTACAGCACACAGGTGTTCAATAAATCTTAGTGATAATTGCACCAGATATGAAGTTTCGGATAGCGGATCCGGATAACATTAAGATCCAGATATTCGGATAACATTAAGATCCGGATATCCGGATAGTAAATTATCCGGATCTGATAATAGCACTATTGAATTCTCACATTTAGGAATTTGCTCGCATTTTAAACAAAAATGAATGGGAGGTATCATTCGAAACAAACTTTTAAGGTAACACTTTTTTTATGGTGATCTTCCAGAAGCACATTATTTACGCTCTCTTGACAATGATTTTAGAGAGCTGTTGGATGATATATCTCTTAATACAAGGAGGTAAATGTGGTTTCAAAATGATGGAGCACCACCTCATTTTACGCATAATGTAGTTAATTGCTAAATGTCAATACATCTGACTACAAATGTCCGTCAGATAAAATAGCGGTTTTTTCGAAAATCTGGTGTTCTAATGATTTTCTCATATATTATTTGGCAAGGTTTATTGTTTGTTTACTTACATTTATTGTTTATGTTTCGATGTTTTTGTGATTTTCATACTAAATATTTATTTTCTGGCCTTCATTTCTACAATCGTCGCCTGCAAATTTGATCGCAACAATAAAAATGTATGAAAACTATAATAACTCGAAAAATAAAAGAGATAGACATAGAGTATGCTTAACAAAAATGAAAGCACTTTTTAATAGGAATTCAGTTATGTAAACACATATAGGCTGTTCTATTTAAAAAAGTAAGATATTTGAAGTAGACTGAGTTTGCGATTTAGTGACGAACAATAGTATATTAAAATACACTTATAAACACATCTGCAGGTATAAGTAGCTCCGTACTAAGATATTTCAAAATTTGATTCACTTATTCTAGGTGGTAATTAAATTGCAATCGCATCTCTCAAATAGCGCAACCCGCGTAAGTTTTAGAAAATCGAAGATATCTTGGAAATTAATGAATTTAGCGCCAAAGTATATCTTATTCTTTTAGAATTCACTGGCACTTTTAAAAATGCATGAATATTGGGGGTATTGTAAATAAGAAAAGAAAGTTGAAGACTGTATCGGGGTTACGAAAGACCTCGTATAAATGTCGATAATTTTGCGTTATACAAAAATCATAATCCTTACAACATTAAAAAACTTGTTTTCCTATCTGTCACTGTTTACGAGTTATAGAGGAATTTCCTGCTGCTGAAGCATCCCTATATAGCGATATTAAATATTCATGTATATGTGACGTAATTTTTGGGGGGTTTAGTTATAGAGTCAAGAATTATCTAATGGATGTTATGTCGTTTTCAAAGATAATTGTGAATAACGTTTTTGAAGTAGATATGCATTCGAAAAAAAATGAATATTGTTGATAGGCAGTTAATACGTATTCTGGCGCCTTGACGCACATTTAATGCCGTTAATGTTATTTTTTTAACAAATACATAAAATAAAATTTGGAGTGTTTTGTGGCAATATAGATTTCTAATACAATTTTTTCCTGAATTCATCTTATCTCTGAAAACGGCGTAATGTTGATTAAATTGATGATGATGAATGATTTGTCAAAATTTCGCAGCACGTATATGAATATTAAATGTAATTGTATGTCACAATGTAAAAATTTAGTACGGTGTCGAAACGCCCGTTTTAAAAATCTATTTCAAAACCTATTTTACAAAGCAGATTTTTAAAATTAATTTTAACTGGAAACTGATTAACTGGTTTTTACTCTCCGGCGAAATCCGCAGCATTAATTATAACTTATAATAAGTAAAATAAGAAACTTTCATATTGATCGCCTTGGTTCGTGACCGGAACAGTCACGTTAGGTTAAAATTCATTACATATAGGTATCATTACGTATTATATCATCGTCCATTTGTAGGTGAAAAATAAACACTAGTTTTAAAGTGCCGGCGGTTGCCAAATCTTTGACAATCTGTTCGCGTATGTATTGCTAAATAGTAGCTGCTATATCGATCGCATACGTTTTTCTTAATTTATCAATTATAACGTTCATATAACGAAGCCATGTGTACACAGTGTACTATATTAGGAAGGAATTACAGATGTGAAATTAACAAAACAGGTTTAGTTAACCAAATAGTGTTAAGCTAATCAAAACTATAGTGAATGTAACAAGGAGGTGGTGAAAACAATTATGAAGTCATGATATTATGAAATCATCATATTATTTTGTTTAAATTCACTTAACTAATTCGTTTTAAGGTTTTCTACGAAAAAAATATTTTAAAGTTTTAGATTTTGTTTAATTGATGACAAGCATCAACTACATAAATAAAAAGTCTTTTGTATACCTATAAGAACTGGTGTTTCAACATATTTAAGATATTGCAAATATCTGTACCTCATTTTGTAATGCATAATATTAGTATTTCTGTGAAAATGCAACGTAGATGTAAATCTATCCCGGAAGACATAATTTGTGTAAAAAAAGTTCGTATTATAAGTATTCTACACTCCAGCATTCAAGGGCATCAAACATTTCTTAACATCTCTTAAAGCGTAAAACCATTTCTTAGAAGGACTGTGAAAGGAGAAGGCCCAAGTAATAATATATTGTGGCTAACATAGAATTGGCTGCTTTATATGTACGAGATGCAAGATATTTCCGAAAAGAAATTGCAACACCCTTTTAAACAAAACCAGTCAATTTCTAGAAACTATTAACATCCCAAGTAAGTACCTACATGCGAATTACTGGGAATCATTATATGCATAATAGCAACTCAATAATTTCGTACAAAAGCGTTATCTTTCTGTTTTATATTTCAGTTTTGTTATTTAAATATTAATTTAATGTAAAATTATTATTGCAGTGTATATTACTTAGCTCTAGCTAACTTCAGGAGTGCAATAATTTGTTTCGAAATAAACAGAAAGTTAAGTATTATGTATAACAAACCCTTTTCTTCCACTTGACTCATATTTAGGTGGATTTAATATGTGTATTTATATTTAATATGTATGAAATATTCTATCAATGTACGTCTTTGTTACTTCCGCTGTGTGAAATTGGATACTATTGCGTCACGCAGCTCATACGGATCAGTGGCCATGAACTATTTGGATTCCATCAGCAGCGGTGCGATCAAAACAATTGAATCTACTCATAGGCAACACTAATACAAGTTGCTGTGCCGGTATAAACAAGGAACAGACAATGTAGCTTTTACCTTTAGTTTACCGTTATTTTCGTTAATAAAACAGAAAGCTTAAATACTTCTGCAAAGAGTAAATACTTGTTGCTGTATCTTTAGCGCATTTAAACGTGTTCCTTCTTCCACACCAAAAATGCCAATGTATCCTAGGTTGATGTGTTACACTATGCTGTCTCGAATTTAAAGTACTGAATTTCTGGTTATAGTAAGTGGGTTAGACTAGCACAAAAAAGAGGAAAGACAAAGAGGAAATTAAATTAGGTATATTTAATGAAAATGTAACGGATGTTGACGAATGCCTGCGTTAAATAAAGTGCTGTTAATTGGATTTAGATTGATGTAAATCCGAAAGAAATTCTTTCTATAGGTTTACAACGCTCATCAAAGGTGAAATTTAATTAAGGCAGTCAACATTTCAACAGCAACCCATATTTTTTTACATTACTAAGCTGTATGTACATTAATTAAATATTTATGCATTGATTTTGGGAGAAATGCACAAAGAAGTCATTTCAGCCTTTGAATGTGTTTTTGAACTTCAATCTTGACTATATTTGTAGTGTAAACCATTTTGTATTATTACAGCTAAAATATCTTACTAGTTATAACCGATTTAAACTTGCAGGGTGCACATATGGAAAACGGGCAAGCAGATACAATGCCAGGCATAAATGTTGCCACAAACGGGAATCTTTTTTTTTATTATTAAACTACGGTAAATTTCTTTTGTGGGTTAGGTTCAGCATTTCCAACAAGCTCAAAATTTATTTTGAAACAGGTCACGTGACCACTAGTATGACGGCCAATTTAAAAACTGATTTTTTTCACGAAGCGGGAAAAAGTGAAGTTACATGACATGACATTCAAAAAAGTTGTTGAAGAAAGTTGCTCCAAACACATGTTTGAGGCCATATGCAAATTTTCATAAACATATTTAAAGAAAAAAATTGAAAATTATCAGTTTTTCAAATATTTTTTTAAATAAATTTTATATTTCCAATTTTTTAGCTTTCAGTAGCTCAACTGAAGTAAAGTTTTTGAATTTGATTGATACTTAAACAATTTTGCCAAATCTAGCCTAACTAACCACTAGAACTAAAAAGTAGGTGTTCACTATGACACTTGCTGTTTCAAAGAAGTGTATCCAAGAGAAATAAATAAATTTTCCAAATATTTTTATTCTAAACTACATTAAAAACTGTAGTTTCACTAATTTTCTCTCGTTTTCTACAGCAGAGTAGAAGCCGTTAAGGCAAAGACAATTTTAAAAGCTACTCAAGTATTTTTGTTGGGATCAGTAATTTTGTAAGGCCTCAAATATGTAATGTTAAGAATATATGCTCTAACGGTTTATAGTTCGTAAGAAACGGAAACAAAATAATTTGCAGTGGAAGTAATATTTGTTATGTAGTAATAATTATAAATAAACTTTATAACCAAATTATTAGTTTGACTGAATAAGGAAATATTTTGTATAATTTAAATCAACTAACTTAGTAACTATTACCAAACGTGTGCTAACAAAAATATTTGGTTGAAAACAACAAAATTTTCCTTAATGTAGAAGGCTTAAATAAAACGAAATCTTCTTTCCCAAAGAGAGGAAAATGCTATTAAAAAAAGTTGTGCAGAATTTTCTAAAATGAGGAAGTTTGTTTCTAAATGTGAAGGATGATTCCACGTTTAATCACGTAATATGCTTTACGTACTTGTTACTAGTAAACTAATAAGAGAAAAAAACTAATTATACTAGGTGATTTTAAGTTGTTATCAATATTATTAGAATTTACGTAAAAAATGCGTGTTTGGGCGCATTTTCTTCATCTGGTTTGTGAATTTGGATTTCAGAACCTTTTTTTCGTTAAAAGATTCAGTTATTTGATGTCATCTATTTTAAAAATCTGCTTTACTATTTTTGAAAAATACTTAGCGAAACAATAAATAATAATAAAAGAGAGACTACCATATTGTATATAATTATTTCCAAAGAATTGAATTCCGAAATGCCCGTGACAATAGATGTCAACTTGATTTTAAAACTGAATTTTTACAGATTCTTTTTTATTTCAGCAGCTTATAATAAGGTTTTCTTTTGTAGGTAAGTAAAGAGTACCAGTGCCTCGCCTACTTTAGTACTTTTGCCGAATGTGAAAAAAATAGAAAAATATTATACCTAATTTTGTTATGCAGTTTTACATGCTCTGTCTTATTATTACCCAAAGAATTGCCAGTAACAATCAACAAGCAAGTTATATTGATGTCTCACATTTGTCCGTAAATGTCTCATGTTTGTCTTGTAAAAGTGAGACACAGTTTTTATTTACTTTCTCCCTTATAGTGAGTAGGCTATTTATAGTTGAAAAGACTCGTCAATCTTGTGTAGGAATTCATCTTTTGAACTGTTTAATAACTTTATTTTATCAATGTAATCATAAAAGTTTTAAATAATTACTTCACAAAACCCTAGATCAGAGAAAAATTAAATATCGGGAAAAATCGGGAAAAATCGGGAAGAAGGCAAATTGAAGCGATCTCCTGAAACGGAGGAGTGCATCGTCCTAAGTATAAAAAAAAGTAAAAAATATTCTCACAGTAGCAGAAACTCTGTACCCAGATTACAATTTGCAAAAACATGTGAGTAGGCTTGGAATAGCAGAGGAAGCCAAATATAGATCTATGGGGAACACAATGAAATGTCTGTCAAATGTCCAAATTGTGCAGCAATGTGGACTTAATAAAGTTGCATTGGGAGCATGTGAAACGCCCAAACTCTTTTAGCTAACCTGATGGCTTCCCACATCCTGTACTTTTTGGAGGAACGAATTGGACGGCTAATATAACGGGCACAAGGGGAATGCAATAGATACCCTTTTTTGTATACAAATAGGAAATAGTAATAAGTAACTGATTTAAAATGTATATATTTTGGAGTGCAGTCAAAATAATTAAAAAAAATCTATTTAGATGTCTGAGACATCTAGTCTACAAGTACAACCGGTGTACTTA
>RXPK01000208.1:1399560-1672542 GCA_004143645.1 Protaetia brevitarsis
ATTATTTTTTAGTAAGTTTTTGGCGACTTCGGTCAAAGAATTCGCGGCTCTTTTGTCAAGATCGGATACAACCTTGAACTGTTTTATGTTTGGCATTCGTCGTATAACCGTATTACGAGAGTAAAAATTGCTCATCAGTTATCATAAATGTTGCGTTTTTTTTTTGTCAAACAGATTTCAAACAAAAAAAGCACAAACACTTGTTAAAAATAAAAAAAAAAGCAAATTCTCACGCACATATTCAGCTTGATAGTTTCGTGTCGTGAGTACTGGCCAATATACCTGTAAAGAGACGAAAGGAATTTTTAACCAGGTCGATGATGAACAGCTAGTGCAGCTCGAAAGGATAGTTTGCCGTCTCTACGTGAACCCTTTCCATGTGCACCATATAAAAAAAGACAATTTCGAGATTATTTTTTTGCCAACTATTTTTACTTACACTATCTGTATAACATATGTCGAAGAACAATTTAAAAGTACTGACAGTTCCAATTATGCAGTGTGTAATTTTTATCACTCCAAGAAATAAAAGTAAATCAATTGTGATCAGTTTATTGTAATAAATCATTTAACTAATACTTCTGTAACATTTATCATTTTATATACAAATTAGCTATCTATAAAACATTAAGAGCAGAAAAGATACAAAACCTAAAAGCAATGACTAAAAGTAATTACCAGCAAGTTACGTTTTTTTTCCTAAAATGATTTATAAAGTACACATTTATTTTCCCATCAAATCTTAGAAGAATGAAGGTGTAGAACTGCATTTTATATAACCATGAAAACTTATAGTGTTATGTAAAAAACTTTGGCAAGTGTACAAAAAAAGAAATTATTTATTATTCCATTTCTGAACGTGTTAGTACAATAATCCCTTTTTCATTTGATATGTAAAAATACATTACATACAATATATACATGATAAAAACAAATTTGTTTTGTTGATTTCTACAACTCTGACTTAGATAGTTTATGCAAGATATTTTACAGTATTATAACAAATACTATTGTAACATCATAAGATTATGGCACAGATAAAATGTGAATTTAGTAAATATCCATGCAACAACAAAAGAAATTAACTGGGTCATATAAGCAAGACTGGAAAATATCCCGCAAAACTCACAAAACGAAATCATTAATTCTAGTAACAAGGCACTCCATCAGGTTTGGATACTTGTGAATAAATACCTATCCTTTTATACAAAAAATATGAATATATATATATAGCTCAATATGTACATCGGCTGTTGATTTCATCTTTTAAAATATTAATTACAATTATTCTCACAAGCCTTTTCATCCATATTATTACATACTATAATACACTGCTATACTACACTTTTACAGTTTAGTGGGATAGAAAGAATGCTAAAATCAAAGATGATTCTGTACCTCAAAATTTTTAGGCGCAAACATTCTTTTCATCCTCACTCATATCATCATAATTGAGCCCATTTGATAATATATTAACAAAGATAACTAACATTTAAATGTCAAAAATACAACAATAAACATCAACGGTTTCTTTTTTCCAACTATATTTAACATGTAACAAAAATATGCTTCCCCATTTTCATATTTAAGATGAATGAACTTTAACTGTACAGATACAGATTAAATATAATTGAAAAAGACAAGCAACCAATTGATTAATCTTATTAGTTGGTGGATCCAAATTTTTGAAAATTATTCTTACTATTGTCAAAAAGTATGATGTACAATATATTCTAACTAATCAATTAATTATCTCCACTATACATTTTTCTTATATATACAATGTCAAGAAATATTGTAAAATAAGGCACCAATTGTTACAATAAAATGAACGCACGTTAAATACGTGATAACCAAATAACTAATTTTTCGAATTAGTTACAAACTAAAAAAGCACAAATTCCTCACAATTATCAAAAATCTGGATTCTCCAGTAGTAATATACAAATCTATTTGGATTGCGATAACGCGGAATAAATAATAGCAGATAAAAGTTGATAAAATAAACAGATCTAATTGATGAGAAAATCCACAACGGATTTTCAACTAATTCTAGCAAATTATATTGATTAATATAAATTTAAATTTAAAGCAAAAACGATTTCCTATTGCACTTACAATTTTGTTATCGTAAACGATAATATTAATGCACTTTTTCATATTTCGTAATTGAATGATAAATCAGCACACAAAGTGCTAGTAATTCATAGTCCTTCGCACATCTCCACCAATAGCTAGGAATAAAGTCCAACACCAATATAGAAACAGAATACCAACCTCATTCTGTTTTCTGTTGGCAATAAAGTTCTTTTAGAGATTTTAATTCATCGATTAAGGCTTTGTTTTGGTTCTCTAACACTGCCACCCTATTTTCTAAACATTTGATGTACTCTTTCTTCTTTCGCCTACACTCTCGCGCTGCTTCCCTGTTTTTTAACAATCTCATTTCTTTCTTTCTTGCTTGTTCTTCACTTGCGCTACCACTCAAACTACCACTTTGTGCAACAACTGAAACAGATAGTTCTTCAAAATATTATCCGTAAAGAAATATATAAAAGTTACTCATAGAGTTACCATTAATGAAATACACATTCCATTTTGATCTAGATTTTATAAGAAGTGGTATGTGTTAAAAATATGATATTCCAAAAACTAACAATAACTGCTCGACATCAAACAGGCCGGCTGATGACAAACCACAATATCTACGTGTAATGTGTATAATATTTTATAAGAATCAACGTAAGTACATTGGTAATCGACATTTTCTTGAAGATCAAGATATCAGGGAAGCCATAATATAAACATCTTTCAGGCAGAAGCATATGCAATATCATCATGCAACTGAAATCAATCAGAGAGCTTATAAAAATAAAAGCGGGTCAATATTGCAACATGCATCAGGCGATACTGAGGGCATTAGTTGACTCCAAAATACAATCAAGATTGGTTTAGGAATGTATTCGAGAACTAAATAGCCTGACAGATCGCAATAAAGTCATTTTGCTGTGGGTGCCCGGACATTCGACAATCGAAGGAAACGAAAAAGCCGATGAGTTAGTAAGAAAGAGATCATCTGCTTCATATATAGGCCAGAACCTGTTCTAGGAGTGTCTAAAAACACAGCAGGTAAGAAGTTATCAAAGAGAAACAAAAAGAATACTGGAATAATACAACGAGGCAAATTCATGAAAAGACCTTTATTAAGGAACCATCAAAGAAAAAGCCTGAAGAACTACTGCAGTTTAGTATGAATCAAGTACCCTTTGAGGGCACTGCGCACTCAAAGGAGACCTATAGAAAATTGGGATCAACAGTGAAGATACCAACTGCACAGTGTGTAATGGGATGACAAGCCAAAAATAAACTCAGAGGTCAACCATCCAGAGATCTGTACAGATTAGCGCAGGGTACTAGGATACTGGAACGGCTGATATAATTTAATGGGTAAAAGAAATGGGCGACCAAATACAAAGCCAAGAAGTTGTAGTGTTTCCGGAGACTTTGGGTCAGACGGTTTCCACAACACAAAAAAAAAATTGCCTACGTCTATTTCTTCCACTTTTCGAGTTATTATGGTTGGTGTAACGCCCTGTATATCTCGAAATCTAAATATTTTTTTAGTAAAGTTATTTTTCAATGTTCTGGTTAGCGACCCGCCCCTATTAGCTCTCAAAACCTATCGTTAGCTTTTGGAACACACGTGCAATAGACTAAAATGCTTGGTCATTTTTATCAAAACTCGGATATGGGTCAAACAGATATTTTTATAGTGGACCGTTGACATTAGGACTTTTATTTATTAATACTATTCATGGAAATGTATCTAATATGTGAGTAACTCATTTGCAATTTCGACAAAACCAACTTAATACCCGCTAAATCCAGTCGTATTTTGAGGTAGTTCTTAATGGACATATTGCCGTAAATTCCGATACTTTTTAATGCGTAAATAAAAAAAAAAATAGATTACTGTTTATTATTTATTATGTTTATTAAATATTCTATATTGTTTTTCTTCTTTAGTAATCATTAATATTGTTAATTGGGAATATAAGTTATTTGGGAGCGTGGATACAGAATTTAATTTGGTAATGGTTTTTTTAGATGTAGGCATTTTGTTTATACCGCTTTATTTAACTTAGTTAGGGGTTCAGTGGTAGAGCAGAGAGCAGTATTCTTTACTGCTCATCTGAACTGCCCCCAATGGTTTCAATTACTTTCAGATCATAGTACATCACAATGGTGTATACAGTGTGTCACAGCGGTAACGCCGTGGTCTCTGGTAGTCAAATGGCAACAATTTTTGAAAGGTTTTATATTGGGATATATGTAGACGGATTAGATCTACAATTTAAAAATAATGTCCAAGATTTCCATTAAGAAAAACATAACATTGATGTACGGCTAAGTTTTGGAACACCTGTATATTGCATATTATTTTTAAATTGTAGATCTAATCCACCTACATATATCCTAATATACAATATTTCAAAAATTGTTACCATTTAACAACCATGGCGTTGTAGCTGTTATACTCTGTATATATATTGTTCTATGTAATTGAAATAAAGTTATTATTTATTTATTTAAATGGACTACTAGCATTTTTATTCGTATAGCGTATAGAAAAAAATACGTCAAGGCGTTTATTGGAATGCATATTTCTCACCAAGTTCGTGTCTTTTAACAAGTATAGAGTATGTCATAGTATGACGTTTACAAAAAGTGTTTTTGGAGATTATTTGAATCAACAGGTATACATTATATAGTTACGCTACTTTTGAATATTGAAAATCCTTCATTATTTCATATTTTCCCTGCCCAACTACTTAACACATATTTTGGATAGCTTAGATAATAGACACCTTACCTGGAACGTAGAATTCTTGTCCTTGCGCATACTGTACAATGGCTCCGCCTGCAGGAGAATTTGTCATTGTAAGTGTATGTATGCCTTGACCGCCTTCTCCACTTGAAATCTGAATTGCCCCGGCAGGAATAACTGAAACAATAGAGAATTTATTCTGTATTTTTATATATATATATGTTTTACATAAAAACATCTAAATGATATTGTTAAATAATTATAACATTTAAAGCAGCTATCCAGAAGGTGAAGAAAAATATAAATGTAAACAAATACATACTACTTTCACATGAATCAGATTTCTTCAAATACATGATCCCTCATTCATTCCTTCAATTCCAACATGTTATTCAATCATAAGCAAACAGCAGTTGGAAGCAAATAAGACACTTTGTTAGAAATGCGAACATGCGCAACATGTAGATGAAAAATTTAAAATTGACATTTTTAAATGTCATCGATTCGTTCATTTAAGCTTACTGTGATTTCTTCAAACATCAGAAATTATTATCCACTTATTGAAAATAGGTACAACTACTTTCTGTATCTTGTGCATGATATAAAGATAGTAAACACGCTATTATACCTCTTATACAAAAAATCTTATGGATTAAGATGTTATTATATCTATGTTAGTAACGATGCGGTGCATGGGCTAGTCTAAACATGAAGTTAAGTGTGCATATGTTCTTCTTCGACTAACCTGTGTGGTATGGGATTGAGTGTGAGGATAATTCACTATCAGCCTCCGAGGATGTCTGCTCAACCTTGCCCTCTGTGAACACCATATCTTATTACTATATTATGTTGATGTATCTGATATTTAATTTAGTACACTTAGTATTTATTTCCGGTTATAAAGTTTATGCAATAGTTTATTGTAAATAATTCTAATACATATCTGTTTATCCCATACCACAATGCAACACTCTTGAGAACTTATCCATATTACATACACATACATAAATATTAAAATTAAAAAAGTAGTAATTAATGGAAGTTCCAGAGCCACAACACGAATTGGAAGTTTATTCTTGTTTCATTCAATTAAAAACCATTTAGTTGTACATATATGTAAATGAAGAGCTCTACAACTTCTGAAGATATATAGTTAAGTGTTTTTTTTTTAATTTCACATTTTCTATTTTCAGTTTTTACTAAAATATCTTTATAGCACACATGTTTTATTTTAAAAAGGCATAAATTTAACCAAATAATTGAAGTTGCATGCAAATTATAATGTGCAATCAAAATAAAGGACATAGAAATTAAATTTTGTTATGTAGCTTAATAATCAAAAAACATAAATTACAGTTCCATGAAATTTTTTTTTAGTATAGGAGCTCTTCACAAATTAGTTAAAAATGCGTATTAAATTAATTAATACAACGAATTTTTAAAAATAAATTGACAAAGTAATAGTATTTAGTACTTCGTTTCATATTTTAGTATATACTTGTATCAACTCACAAATTTAAATAAATAAAATCTTATTGGTTTAAGATCAATATTTAGAATTATGGAGCTCTGAAATTAAAATAATTTCATTTTTAATGTTCTTAAATTATATGAAACAACTTATAGGCCAAATTTTATGATACACCTCACAGATTTAAAGTTAATCTAAAAATGTAATTAGCTTTGTTTGCACATTACAAAAAAAAAAAAAACTAAATATTTTAAATTAAAATACAAATAGGCATTTATTAAAAAAAAAAAATGAAACAAACCTTTAATATACATGCTTGAATCTTTAATGTGTTCAAATACATACCAGCAATTTCACCTCCACCCAAATCGTTCAGTATCTTCCTGTAAGACGGTCTCCTTGTTAGTAAATCCCTGCGTTTTTTGGGAGATTCGTCTTCTGAAAAACTATCATCACTATGTGCATCCACTACCTGTTTAAAAAATATACCACTCTGTTTATTTGTGGCGAAACACATTAAGCCAACCACAACTAACCTGAAGAGTTTGCAGATTTGCTTGTGCCGTTTGAATAACTGAATTTGGTTTACCGACGAGTATAACATTCCCTTTACTTAGCACTGGTTGCAAATTGGTTGCTGTTTGTATAACTGATTGTTGATTTGGTTGTATGACTGACTGTACCTGCAAATGAAAACACATATACAATATTACTGACACAAACAAAAATAATACACATATATTTATAGGAATATCTAACAAAAATGTTATTGGAATCTATCATGCATATTAAACATTCTACAGAAAAAAGTCCTTAAGTGAGTTAGTGTTTTAATATGCTACTTTGTAAGTTGACGTAAAAACGTGCACAGCTTTGGGGTCGAAACCCCTACCTGTGCTTGTGTCTGAGGCAGAGTAAGTTGTACTATGTTAGTAGCAGTCATCAGATGGGGTTGATTGTTAGTTACTCCTACCGAAGATGCAATGGCCACTGGAGGGTCCGGTGATGGTGCTAATGGATCAACAGATCCATTTTCTTCCACTATCCCTTCCATGGACTTTATAGTGGAAAACCTAGAAATAAACATTTTTTAATTATTATATTTACATTACGAACTATCTATGTTTACAATCATTCTTTGCTTCATGATTTTAACAAATTCCACTAGGCAACTTAAACACTTAAATGTTGCTTATTCAAAATCTTATTGCTGAATGCCTAATCTTCGTTTTGTAAATTCTATGTAAGAATATAGAACTGTCAGATTTTGACACATATCCTAACCACAAAATATAAAGTAAGTGTTACAGTCGCTACCATGATAATGCGAAATATCTACGTTTCAGTATGCCTGCGTTCTAAACTATGATCACATTTTTCGCGAAGCACACTGATTAGGATCGCTTAATGGACAAGGAACAGAACACTCATAATCTAAATTTATAACAGAATCAACATATGACGCCATTTTCAATACCTTTTCAAGAAATACTGTAAAATATGAGCCAGACATTTTCAATTGCGCACTGTATACTGTGAATTTACTAAATAACACCACCCTCAAAGGGTCTTCCAGATCATGTTCGAATGTTATTATTCTTCGTCTGGGTACTTACCAGTTACGTATCGCTCGTCACCAGCTTGCTGTGATCGGAGTGGGTAATAGGGCTATACGTAGTAGCCACGTCAAAATTTCTGGGCGGTCGTCACTGGCCGAGAACACAAGGCAAGTGTCGCGTCATAGCAATGGCGCCGGGAGCGCGGTTCGTATTTCACACCTCCTACCTCTCTACCCTCTTTTCCTAATGCTGGGACCAAACATACAGTTAGTGACAAAATTATTAGTACCCCACCAAATTCTATGTACTTTATCAATTATTGTTTCCTATTTACACTATTAATAGCCGCAGAATATTCATTTACAAATAAAATTAGAAACTGTGCCATGATTAGTTCGTGAGTTTTTTGTTATGAAACCACACTTAAAGGAGTAAAGTATCTCAGTTACTGGGTTTAGAAGACTCTTTTATTAATAAATGTTGTTTCAAATTCAACGTTATATCCAAATGTGAAGTTTCACTTAATTTTAGCAAAACATTAGATTTAATCGTTTTTCGGAATTACCTGTATACAAAATTGATCGAGATGATACAGCAGTCATATTCTATTTCGTTTATAATTTGTGAGAGAAAGTCATGCATACTATGTCAAATTAGTTAATTAAAAAAAATTAATTGACATATGTCAATTATGGTACCAGATGATGAGATATTAAACATCTAAATAAATAACGAATTCCCTATTTCTCAATAACATGTAACTTTCTATACTATTTACTCACACTCTCTCAAAATATTATTTCATAAGGGTGCTATAGAAAGTATAATTTCTATAAATTTAATAACACTAACATTTTTAAGAAGTAGAAAGTGAATAGACTTTTAACTTTCTATAGTAAATAGAAATCTTTTGTGTTCATTGTAATATCTACAAGAATCTTATTGGATTGGGTACTGACAGAACTCTATAGTTTGTTACTTACCTCATCTCACCAATGGACTTCTTTAAACGGTAAGAGATACAGGATTGTTGAAAAACGACAAACTGGTTAAAACGAGAGGATCTAAAAGTTAAAACGCACAGAAATAAAAAATACTGAAAATTTTGTAGCCTAACTTATATCAAGTAGAAGATACCATGACTAAGCAATATAAGCAACTAAATGCAGCATTTAGTGCATTTTGAGCTAAGTCTTCTTGGTAAAAGAAGCAGCAGGGTGAAGTAGCATATAGTATCGTGAAGATTTCCGAAGTTTTCCATAATTAATATCCTTTCGTATCATAATCTTGTTTATAACTTTTTTTTTTATTAACATATTTTTATTGGCAACACAATACATTGAAGACAGTATTCGAGATAGCATCGTGTTAATTGTGCAATCCTTGTTTTTTCTGTTGTGCTTGTTTATCTGTCGTTGGAAATAGCAATTAATTCGTTCTTTTTAATTTCTTCTTTTCTTCTTAATTTTAGCTTTTATTCAGTCTTGCACATTTTATTCATTTCAGTCTTTCACGATTTCTCATTTTAAAATATGCTGATGTGTGTACTACATCGCATATGGTGCATGTGATGGAAATGGGGGCGATGCAATGCGAAAATTCCGTACCCGTTACCCAAGGAGGGAGTTATGCTACAGCAAATGCTTTTCTAAGGTTGGACCAAACGGGTTCCAAACCCAAAGACACCCTGCACAAGTAAAAGAGCAGATTTTAGACGCAAGTCATAAAATCGTTCATTCAGTTTTAAAGGAAAACATTTTGCAGTCATGTCACGTTGCTAATGTTCAACTTCTCCGCGACTGAATTTCTGCAACACGAGTTTAAATAGAATTAGTAATGATGATGGTTTTCTGAGACATATTTTTTGGAGCGATGAATGCATATTTCATACAGATGGAATCTTTAACACTCATGACTTTCACTAGGGGACTGAGGAAAATCCTCACACCAATTTGAGTATGGCCATCAAAGAAGAGTTTCAGTTAACGCTTGATGAAGCATAATAAACCGTATAGTTCTTGGACTAATTCATCTTCCGAACCGTCCAGAAGCTGCTGAATACCATAATGCTTTGGAACAAGTGATAGATAACATGCCGCTTAATGTGCGACCCAATACACTGAAGCTTCCGTTCACTATGTTCGTAATGGTAGAGGGCAATGGCTGGAAGGAGATTTGCCAAACAGATAGATTGGTCGCGCTCGTCCAATATCATGAGTCACCAGATGCATTGAAGTCAACGGTTTGCAATTTCGACATTTAAAGCAATAAAATACACTCTAATCTTAGTACATGTAATTTTTTAATAATTATGATAATTTCTGTTCCTCCTTTAAGCTTGAAACAATAAAGAATTGTGTATTGAATTGAAAAGTCTTGTTTAGTCGTTTGTTACAATAAACTAAATTACACAAAAAAAATCGCTATATATAATTCTTCTGCCACTTTAGAGGTCAGGTGGATGCCATTTATATGGACTTCACTAAAGCTTTCGACCGATTGAATCATGGACATTTTCTTGAAAAGCTTAAAGTGTTTCGATTAAGTAACAACCTAACTGACTTTTTTCAATCTTACCTCGAAAATAGAACCCAATATGTCTTCTTCAATAGCTACTGTTCTAGAGATTATGTGGCAACTTCAGGAGTACCCAAGGATCTAACCTAGGCCCTTTGCTCTTTAACATTTTTACTAATGACATCACTTACGTTATTTATTCTAATAATTTGCTTTTCGCTGATTATCTTAATTTTTTTCGTAAATGTTCTTGCCCCGCTAGCTGTACTGCTCTGCAAAACGACATCAACAATATTTCCACCTGGTGCTCCGTGAATAACTCGTCTTTAAATATTAACAAATGCAAAATTATTACCTTCTCTAGACGTTTAACACCTCTCCATTTCACCTACAATTTGAATAATGTGGAGCTACTATCTTGTCAAGTTATTAAGGATTTGAGTGTAACTTTTGATTCTCGACTGACTTTTACTGAACATTACGCTTCTATAATTAAATCTGCCTCTTCTTCGTTAGGCTTCATTATCTGCAACTGTAAAACCTTTTCTAACTTTAATACCTTAAAAACCTTTTACTTTTCTTAGTAGGTACGCTCTCGCCTCGAATACGCTTCTGTTGTTTGGTCTCCGTACTACGCTAACCACAAACGTCACGTGGAGAGAATTCAGCGCAGATTTGTAAAATTTTTATGGTTCAGAATGGATCTCCACGGAATGCGGATCAATTGCTATCACTGCTCAACATACCATCGATTTATTATCGAATCTCAGCAAGCATCAACTTTCTGTTTAGAGTTGCTATAGAGGATTGGTGGACTGTCCCTCGCTTTTAGAACAACTCAATTTTTATGTGGCGCAACTCAATACTCGTCGAGACGATACTTTTTACTTGTCTGCTGCCAGAAGTAACACTTTGCTGCGTTCTCCTATCTTTGTCATGGCCAGCAATTTCAGTAAGCCTTCTAGAGACTCTGACATTAATATACTTGTACTCGTGCTGAATTAAACAATTATATTTCTGACACGTTTAATTATTTTCTCTAAAGTTTTCTTTGTTTTTCAAGTAAGTATTTACTTTCACTTTGCAATCTTTGCTATGCAACTGTATTTTGTAATGTTCACGTACTTCCCAAGAATCACTTTCGCATATATTTTGTTCTTTCCCGCTCAACCCCCACTCCGTAAGAGCGTGGGAGAGTACTGTTTGGGTGGCAACAAAAAAAGTTTCTTTGATTTATAAAAAGGCGCATTTAACGATATATAATTTTGTTATGAGAAAAGTTGTTTAAAATGTAAGACTAAGAGTTCTATGCAATGTTTTAGATCTAATTTTTCGCATTTCTGTTAGCGCTATTTTGAAAAATTCATCGAAAATATCATTTCAGAGTAAGGGACCCAGCACAGAGTCACGTGGTGAGATGAAATTTCAAACCAGTACATTTTTTCCGACAAATTTTTCTAACAATCAGTTTACAGCCTCCAGTATTAAAGGCGTTTAGTACATCAAGTGCTAACGGTTATTATGTTTTGGGCATTTTATCTCGTTCATAACATAAAATATATGATTCGTAATATCAACAATTTTTTCCCATTACGATAAACACATCTTAATTCCTGTTGTAAATGTAAACGTTGATAAGATATGGTACTACCACAATTTGATATAATATAAGCATACGTGCACACATACGCATATCTTAGGAAACGTAGTCACACAGGTAGGTGTGTAGTACTTATCCAAGTACGTATATTAATCGTCAGATAGTTTTATAACGATGCATAAAGTGGAAATCAGTATTATAATGTGAAAATAGGCAAGAATGAGTAAAGCTTTCTTAGGTAAAGTTAAAAAGCTGATACTTGCAGTGGTTATCCTTAGAAACTACAGCATTTAAGGGCCAAACTATGTATCTCTTAAGAGTAATGCAAGCTGCAAATTTTCCATTCATAGCAACATATTATGCTTCACATTAAAGGAACTAAATTATTGCATATAATATTTATTTTTGTTTCGAATAAATTTTGACCTAAATATAATTTAGAATTAAACAAACACCAGGCGCTTATTGAGGCAATTTTCCAGTAGGACTTATCATTTATACAGGATGTCGCACGACAAATGTCAGCAATCTATATGTGGAAAACTATTCACGAGAAAAATCTGAAAATTTGAATGTACACTAATATGGATGTAACCTAATCGAGTAAAATAGGCACGAGTTTTTATTTCTGTAAGGATATTTTAATTCATTTGTTTTCGAGATATTTCCGACTCTTTGCAGAAAAGGACATTTGCAACCTCATGTATAAAAGTACCTCATGTGCGCTTCCGCTTTTCTTCAATCCATTTGGCATATTTATAGACTGAAGGTAAATGCATGATTATAAATATTATAGTATTAGGTATTTGTAAATTTAGCTTCGTTCGTCCATATAATATTTTCGAAAAAGTTATTAGCGTGGTGGTCGTACTTAAAACTTAAAACACTTGTACCAGTTGTTATTGAAAGATGTTTTTTCTTTCTTTCTTGATAACACTACCTTTAACAACTGGTAAAAGCGTTTTAGTTTTTCAGAATTTTATTACATCTATTGGCTGCAAGTAAGGGGTATCTTCCACTGAAAATCTACATGCCTTTCCTCAATTTTTTCAGCATCCTCCATGCATATGGAATAAATTTAAGATATTCAGGCCGGTAATCATTGTACCATGACGTTTTTCAGGTAGGTATAAATTAGGGTAGTTTTAGTGTCAGTTTCAGTTCAGTGTTTCTGCTGATGATGATAGTTTTGCTATTGAAACGTACGTCTATCAGTTTAGTGCAGTTTGTGGTGAGGGGTCTAGGAGAAGTTATGTGTATATGTATATTGCAAAGGTGATATTACACTGCGACCTAAAAGATCTATTGTGTCCCCTGTTCTTGCTGTTTTACAGCTGGCCTTCCAATCTATCCTATTCCTTTCAGAAAGTGCAGGATATCAGAAGGCCCCAGCTTAGGTAAGTCTCCCTCTTCGATTTCACGTGCTCCCATCATTTGTTTCATATAAAGCAGTATTCACATAATTGCGAAGCTACTGAATTATACTTTTGTTATTAACAATCATAGGGAAATTATTTAGTCAGAGTAGGAATATTTCAATTATTATGGAATCCAGCAAGAATAAGTAGCCTCATGTACTACCTTTAGATGGAACACGCGATTCGGATGATATCTAATCATTTAGCTTTTTATAAATAAAGTGTATTGTGCTAAATAAGAAAGTTTATGTCGACACTGAAATATATTCTCCAGAGCAATCATCTATTTGACTATGATTGCTTGGTAAATTTCAATAGTAAATTCCTACGATATAGCTGCTATTTAGGAGCTAAAGAATACATAAAATGGAATATGAGCAGAATAGGACTAATGATCTAAAAACACAAGGCCAACCAAAGCTTACTGAAAACTTAGCACTGGCAGATCAATCGGTATTCGGTATACAGTACACAGATACCCAGATACGCTTGCGGTATGACGTAATGTATTTGCCGTATACATATTTTCTAATAATAGTTGTTAGATAAATTACATATTTGTTTTCTTTTGTTGGTTGTTTTATCACCTTTAAAATAGTATTATCTGCAGAAGTTTGTTACGGATACCGAGCAATGTATACATTTGATTTATAAAAAATAAATATTTTGCTTGCATATTTTATTATAACTTTATTATGTTGCAGCTTCCAAAGTTATAACGTAATAAATGTTTTATTTTATGGCATTTAATTTCTACCATTCATGAATAAACGTACACTGATTATAGCAGACATTAGTCTCTACGTTTAGAAACTAATAAATGCTCGCGTCATGTCCTGCTAAAATTTCTGTAAATATATATATTCTCCTGTTCTATAAATATTACCGCCCTAAGTTTTTAAAACGTAGATATGAAGCAGGTACATTACGTATGTGGAAAAATTAGATAACGTTGAAGTTTGTCATTTATTTATTTACACATATAATTTTACAAATATTCCTTTAGCCTTTTGGATACATCCAATATTTTTAATTCGATTCAAAAACTTCTATTAAAAATTAATTGATAATTCGTGACGTTACATTTTAGTAAAATCCATTTTCATGAGAAAGCTGTCAATAATGTTAACATATATTTTGTATACACGTACCAATAGGTGTATAAAACAAAAGAAAAGGACAACATTTGTAATCTATTGGGTGTTACGTTGACCGTCAGGTAAATTTTTAGTGTATTCACAGCACTCTGCATTCAAAATTAAAAATTCAAATTTTTGGTAAGCAAGAAAACCAAAACTAACGAATCATGTTCGAAAATTAAGTACGTAGAATCAACAGTATATTTCAAAACAAGGGAGGAAAGTGCTCTATTGCAGGCCGCGGGCAAATATCACAAACCGCGAGCCGAAGGCGAGGTAATGTAATAGCACTTTTCTGACGTGGTTTGAATACTATTTTCTCCCAGCCAGTCCAATTTTAACTAAATGTCTAAAAGTAATAAAGACATACCTGTGAGTGACATGATATATAGTAGGCTTAATCTGTCAAATATTTTTTGAGAACTGTCGTTTTAAAAGTGTTTAATAATAGTTTAATTGAAATTTAATACCTAATAATTTAGTAATTATCTCATAAATGGGCTCAGACTGGGTCGAATGTACTAATGTCATCTATCAATAATGTTACATATTATAAGATGTACAGTTTCATCATGTCAATGTCACTTTTCGCCCTAGAGAGGAAAAGTACAATTTTCCTCCCTAGGGAGGGAAAGTATAATTTTCCTCCCTCAAACGAGGGAGGAAAGTGGACACTGCTGGGAAAAAATATATGAAAATATAGAAGGCGTTTGATTTAAAATTTTAGATTTGACCATATTTCCGGTGAACTGGAAGCTGCCCCCAGAATAAGGTTTTTCCGTGATTTTCACTTACTCCTTGGCGAATGCTGGGAGATAAGTGGGCGCAAACATACTAACAATTGATAGCTGACCGATTTATTATATTATTGTTATTATTATTAATAATCACAGAGAAAACATTTCAATTGTTATGGAATCCATATAGTACTTAGAAGAGGTAGCCTCGTGTAGTACCTTTTAGGTGGAGCACGGGGTTTAGCATGAATTGTAATTATTATATATAGCTTTTCATAAATAAAGTGTCGATTAACTGGAAGTGATGAAAAAACTATAATATACGTTAAATAATTGCAAATTTACAGTATTTCTTTTTTTTTATTTAAAAAAATTATGATTTTCATTAAAAAGAAAGGTGTATTTTCTTTTAGATTTTGCTGCTTTTAAACTTCCATGATATTTTTACGGAAAATATTTCCAAACGATTGAAAGATATTTTGAAGCCAAAAATAAAAATAATTAAAATAGATAGGTAGGAAGATTAATTACTCTCAAAAGTTCTACGTACACATCTTACTTACGTAGACCAACGTTTCTCAATCTTTTTAGCCTCGTGATCCCCTAAATAGTAAATATAACTAAAATTTATATTTCGTTAATAACTTGGGGAATTCAGAAATCAAGAAACTATATTCGTAAGTAAAGTCATACTGATAAAAGTAAAGCTCGGTAGATGTCAAAACCCCATACAATCGCCGAAAACCTCATATTGCCTTCTGTTTTAAACGAACCATGCGGCTGCTATCACTTACTAACTAAGTAACTAATTAACTAATAATATTTGTCCAGGATAAACAAACGCCATTCTCATTATTTTTATAGAATAGTGAGTATATATGTTGTTATTGCCTTACTTAGCTGATGTATTTTCGCATATAAACGATGTGCATTTACAAGGACGTGACAAAAAACATTATTTTATTAATGACAGAAAAAGTTCAAAACTCATCGAAATGGCTGCCGATAAAACGCTACAATTGAAATTTACATCTAAAGATTTAATGCGTTTTGGTTTGCTGACATGAATATGGAAATTACTTACAAAAGCATTCCAAATATAAATGCCTTTCACCACTTCTTATCATAGATCTATCTATGGAGAAAATTTTAAATGAGAAACAAATGCAATCATCACATTATTTTTTTCTTTCCATTACCTGTTTGCTTATTGTAAGTAAAACGTTCATAATAAATGTTTTTTTCTTATAAAATGATTTCATTATGTTGAGATTATTTAGCAACCCCCTTTATTATTATTACCTTTGGGGACACAACCCCCAGGTAAAGAAACGATGATGTAGACTTTTGTACGGTATTTGAGATCTAAAGTTTACATGTGCATGTACAGTTTTTTTTTGTTCTTCTCCAATACACGAATTTTTGTTATCCGGACCATGTTGATCCCCAATTAGTCCGGATAATAGAGGTTCTATCATAATATAAGTACACATGTGTAACATCTGTAAAACCTAACTACGTTTCATTCTACAATGAAATTAATGAATGATAATGAAAACAATACCACAAAATTAATTATAAAAAGTAGAGGTACTGTGCGTAAGCGATGTCCTTGGTTAGATTATGGTAGGGTCTGCGTATATAATTGTCGTATGTACTATACATATACAGCAACCAAGATATTCCCGCAGTAGCAGAGTAATACAATTTCTTTGGGCACTTAGACGTTATTGAGTGTGAGGGTACTTTTCCAGCTTCCACAGAGTAGTTAGTTACCTACACATTAGATTTTTTTCCTATGCAAGAAAGGTCATAGGACATCTTGGTGACGTAAGCTACTCTTACACATGCCGACTGCTTTGCGTCATTCGTATCCGCATGACGTCACCGTGACTCACGCAGTTGTTGATACCACTCCACTTTTATGCAACGCGTAGCCTGATGTATACGCGATACAAAACGGTCGAGATGTTCGCCGACCACCAATAATTTTATTATAGAAAGTATACTTAGTGAATATATAAAATCTGTTGTTATGCAACCCTACCTTCCATTTAGTGTGTAGAAGTATAGTTGATGCGAAAAGTATTGTTTGTTTTTTAAGTCCTCCCATTTTTATTCTTGTAACATTTTGTGACATCTTTTCGAACTTTTTTTTCTATAGATAAATTAAAAGAGAGGAGTTTATATGAATCATGCTAATTTATTAAAAGTGTATCACTGGGAAGAGGCTACAAATAAATAAATATGTCAATGGAAATTATAATTTTATTATTATCGTTCCAAAAGAATTGAATTGTTGCAGTTTATTAATTACTAAATCTAAGTACTAACGGCTGGTTTAAGTCGAGATTGCACTAGGAACGGTGGATGTGTTGGATTGCAGTGAGTAGTTCATACTGTGACATTAAACAGTCAAAATTTTGGGGAACACCCAACAAACTCTTCAAAATTAATTAAATATACGAAGCATAATTTCTTACTTTTTCTTGTTTGTATTATTTTTCGTAGCCTTGAGGTGTAGATAATAAAAATCTTTGGAAAAATTAGGCTACTTTATCTATCTTTGTTTTCCCTTGCATGTATAAACGATGATATTACACTGCGACCTAAGAGATTTATTTTGTCCACTATTCTTGTTGTTTTACAGCTGATCTTCAAATCCTATTCCTTTCAGAAAGTGTATGATGTGAGAAATGCCTCCAGTTATGTAAGTCTTCCTCTTCGATTTCACATGCTGCCAGGTGCAAGGCCCTTGAGTTGCGCAGTGTTACGCAATTTGAAAGTTAATGAATGGGCGTTTCATATGCTAATACAAGCTTACTCAGATGTCTTTTCAGTTTGCAATGATCTGAAAGTATTCCTGTTAATATGCCAGTAGTTTGGTGGAGGAGGACAGAAGTGTCCTCCGCAGTGAAGCTGCTAACCGCTGTTCAAAGACAGGCATTGCTGGAAATCACTGATGCATTAACAGCACAGGGACCGCTTCTTTGGAGACCATTGTTGCCCTCCTCCCGCTGGAACTTTATGTAAGGGCGAAGGCAATGGTCGCGATCCTTAGACTGAAAGCCAAGAACCTGTGGCATCCCAACTTCAGGGTGGAACTTATACTACGGGCACGATGTGGAACGGGCCATTGCTACAAATGCCCACGGACAGCATGGCACCCGAAATTATCTTCACTGAAAAGGTGAAAATCTCCATACCGAACAGAGACCAGGCAGGTAGTGAGATCACGGCTATTAATAACTGGTTCACGGACGGATCCAAATCCAGCCAACTTGAATTCTTGAAAAAACATTTATTTTTCATATAAAATCTTTTATTCAATTCAATTTTGTGGTTACAATAATAGCCAGCTTACGAGCAACGAAGAAATAATAGTTTTGCATGCTTATTTAGTATAATAGCGTTTCCTTAACTAATAATTTTCCAACAGGAAGTGTAAACGGTTTATTTTCTTCATACACAATTTTACCTCTGACAATAGTTTTTAAAACTTTTCCTTGCAGTTGCCGTCTCATATAAGGTGTTACCTGTAATAGTTATAATTAGTAGTTTATACAAGCAAATGTGCAAAATGTTATATAGATACCTTATTTTTGTGATGAGTAATAGATTCGTTAACTGTAAAAACGGCGTTTGGGTCCCAAATCACAAAATCTGCATCGAAATCTTCTGCTATTTTACCTTTCTTTTATGCAACCCAATAAGCTTAGCTGGCATTTCAGACATGTATTTCTTAACATCCAATATAGATATATTTCGGCGAAGGCCTTCTGTCCAAAACAATGACAGCCCTTTAACACAAAAGTAGATAATAAGTTACATTGTCTTTTATTGAGGCAGTCTTAATGTGCCAAAAAATGATTTGCAAAATACAAATAAAAAAATTCAAAATAATTACGTCAGTTCGAGATCTACTGACAGATCTAAGCATACCTTGCCAAGGGTATGTTGATGATATTGTCATATATGCGAGGAGAAAATTTGAGTATACTCTCTATGACGAAAGACCTTAAGCCTATAAATATGGATGAACAGAATATAGACTTGAGAACGGAGTTTAAGCCTTATCCGAGAGAATAAACTTCTCTGGAATAAACACGAACTTGAAGTAACTAACAAGGTCAAAAGGGCCGTAATGGTGTGCGGAAAAAAACTGAGGATACGACCCAGAATATTGCTTTAGATGTATACAGCGATAATGAGACAAATTATCACTTATGGATCAGTAGCTTAGAGCAAAAGAACTAATTTGGTCACAGCGAGAATGAATCTCTCTGAAGTGCAAAGATTAGCAGGCGTATGTATAATTGGGACTATAAGAATCTGCCCCACAGCAGCTATCATACTGGTACTGGATCTGACTATCCTCCACAATGTAGTGAAGAGCGTAAAAAAAGAATCACACTCAGAATTATCCAGAAAGGAACAATTAAGCAAGCTGGGGCCCTCATATTCTCCACTTTTTAAAAGGAATAGAGTTGGACGGCAAGCTGTACTACAGCAAGAATAGAGGACACAATAAATTTTTTGTAGGGTGTACTATCACCCTTCATTTACGAGCATACATTGCAGATTAGAGCTTTTTACCACTCTTATTACTACTAATCCTCCCACCCCTTTGCGAAGTGGGGTGGAACGGGTAAGAGAAAATATAGACATAAGCAATGCTTGGGAATACCATTAAAGCATTCATACATATTGCTATACTGCAACTAACCCTAAGACAAAAGAACTTACCAAATTGTAAAGAAGATATACCACCCCAAGCATTCATGAAATCACCTTCCTCCAGTAGCTTTAAATCGGCGGTGCATGGTGAATGATCGGAGACAACCATATCTATTACATTATTTTTTAATGCGTTCCATAAACTTTCCTAAAATCGTAGAAAATGAATATACTGGCTACGTAATATTTATGCAAATGTTACCCTATTTTTTGAGTCCCTTATAGGCGGACAACATTTAAACTCAGTAGCTCTTAGTGGAATATCTTCTGAAGATATTGTTAGATAATGATGACAAGTCTCTACTGTTAGGAGTGGATTCGACTTTTTTGCTTCCTCCAACATAGGCAGGACATGTGAAGTAGATAAGTGTACAATATGTGAAGGAACGCTGTAATATAATGATACGATTTGAAAAAGTGTTTTAATCAAAAACCTCATTATTTAAACTAACACGTAGACTCTGCAGGTCTGGAACCGCGTCATGGTACTTCTTCTGGCCAAAACAAATTGAGGATGCGGTTCCAGCCCGGGAGCCCAGCAGACTTTATTATTCATTTAAGAATTCTCTAAATATGTATACTTATACCATACATGCATATACAATGTGTCCCACATTTTCCCACGCATTTACTCGGGAAATAGATGTGGGACACACTGTATAGGTAAGCACCTAACCTGTATTTTTCAGCAAGCTGAATAATATTTTTAATAGCGTTAATTTCCATGGAATCTGGTCTTGAATTTAAAAAAGTTTGGTAGCAAGTGGAATCTCCTACAAGTTGGTTTTCTTAACGTTATTTACATACATTTTTATTGATTCTATCTCACCTAAAACCTCTACATCCTCTTCTACTTCAGCATGAAACTTAAAGTGAACATGTAGCCATATAAGCAGTATCTAATAAAAACAGTGGACATGTATACTTACTGCTAATGCAGCACCGGAGTTTTCTAAGATATGAAGAGCAAGCTCCACTTCTTTCATATTGACGGATGGAAACTCATCTACACCAGAAGGGCAAAGAAAACATTTAAACCCTACTATGCCAGTGTCAATCATCTTCAGGAGTTCGTTCTACAATATAGTTTCTTTTAGTACAGATAGAGGCATATGACCTAACTAGAACACAAAATTTCCAATCGAATTCTTTTATTTCCGTCAATCCGCGTAAATACTGCTCTAATTAATTATTACTGATAATTCAATTCATAGTAATGGTGGGCATAATATAGAATAACGGAAAAGGAACCATTCGATTATGGCGTTTTAATTATGAATAATCTTTCGGCTAGGAATGAATGATCATTCATATAAAATCATTCGATTATAGATTAATCAATTATTGAAATCATTTCATTTTACCCACCTCTAATTCATAGTATATCATAGTGTTGTGTTTTTGAATTATATTTATGTTCAACATATAAGAAAACGATTAACCGAAAAATGCCACTAAGGCGTGATGGTGTCTTGCAGGAATCATCATACCAGAAAATCATACATGGAAAAGGAATAACATTAAAAATGATGACTAAGCATCATCAGCATTTCTCCAAGTGTATGTATAAATCCACGTTCATCACTATCATATGTTAAGCTTTATCGACAATAACCCACCATGCAAGAGTTCAGATGTGGGTCCATTGGAGACCACACACCAAACTCTCACTTAGCAAACGATTGCAACGTAAAGCGGGCAGTCAATATTCTAGCTCGGGCAACTCATGAATTGCCAATTCCGCTAGATCGTTCATGGAAAACGAGAACACACGATTGCGTGTGTTAGCGGTTTCAGGAGCGGCTTACCATGATGATGTGATATAATAAAACGTCTAAGGAAAAATACCAGGCGTGTATTATCGTTTTACATGGGCAATCTGGTGGAGCTGGCAATAAATGAATTGCCCGAACTAGATTAGTGAGTATATTTACCGGTTTTATGTTACGATCACTTACTAGGTGGTAGTTAATGTCTTTTTGGTTATTTTCATCAGGTGGGCATTTCACCTTAATAAAACATTGTAAAAATAAATTTCTTCTGCTTACAAGGGAACACCGGCGGGTGTCCCCCTCCGATTTCGATGAAACTTAACAGATCGAAAGAGTACCTTAAAATAAGAGACACGTATTTTTTTTTATCGGCGTATCCGCACGATTTTGGGGTACAGCCCCCTCCAAAGTTTGGATGATTTTTCAATTTGTGCAAATATTTCCTAAATTATAACAGATATTAAATTTTCTTCTTAACATAATTTGCAGCATATTGCATGGGCCTAAGGGTGGCGTCGTCCGTATTCGCAAAAAGTTAATAACGGGGGACGGGGTACTCTGTACCCCCCATTTTTTTACATTTTTTCTTTTTCTTATTCATCAAAAGAAGGCCGATTTTACATAGAATACGATGATGTATAACAAGTTTAGAAAATTAATAATTGTAAAAATAGAAAAATAATAATAAAGCTTCAAAATTAATAACTTGTCTATTGATATAAATCAAATGAACTATAACAGAAATAAGTTTTTATCCTTAACATAATTTCCAGCATAATACATGGTCTCAAGGTAGATATCTTCATAAAAAGCTAATAACGGGGAACGGGGTACCCCATACCCCCGCATTTTTTTAATAATAAGTTTATTCATTATTCATTAAAAAAAAGATCGCTTTTACATAGAAAACAATGGTAATAAATTCGGAGGATTAATAACAAAAATAATTGTAATAATAATAATACAGTACATTACCAACAATTATTTGTTATCGTTACTCCGCTGCTCTCCTTACTTAAATATTTCTTAATTTAGAATTGTATCTACTCGACAAGCTATGGTCAAACCTTTCTATGCCTACTAACTTATACTATATACTATACGAAACTTTTATGGGTGGTAGCAATATAAATCGTTTTATCAATTGCAGTTAGTGACTGCGTTTTATATATTTCCTTAATAAAATGTTATTCATTCTTAGAATACCATAATCCTTTAGTGCGTATATATGAACAAATTTGCTACACAGGACGAAGGATTAAATAATACATACATATATATTTTTTTAATTTATTTCAAGTTTTTCGTGCAATGTAGGTGTACAATGTAAGTATTCAATGGAGCATAAATATAACTAATGTGTTTGTAACGATTATAACATTTCGGAAACAATAGAACAGAATTAGAAAAACATTATAATGCTTATAAATGTTTAAATACATGGCATACTGTAATGCGATTATTGGTATATATGTATTGCAATAGTGAACAAGATTAATATACATACAGTAATTAAGCTATGTAAGTATTACAGTAGTGATAGTCTGTGTAAAAGTGTTTAAAACACAGATTTTGTTTGCACTATGAACACCGCACAATAGCTGGTTTTGCAAAATACTACACAAGGGTATAGACTGCGCATCTTTGTTAAAACAAACTCTACAGGATTTTTAAAGGCCCAGGTCTTCCTGATCCACTCTTATACCACGAGTACTTGAATGCGTCGAAAAATCTTGGGGAAGAAAACTGATTATGGGTTAGGGATGGCAACTAATAATATTATTTCTCTGATGTAAATCTATGTCGTAGTTCATAAGAATCACTATATCCGAAAAAGTTCTAACAAAATTTTTCCACAGTCTAAAACCATATACATCTAGAGGTTGTACCATCGCTGTCATTTTTTTTTGTATATTTAAAATGTTCAAAGTTTTGTCTTGCACTAATTGTTGAAGTTCGGCAACACAATGCCCACTCCAAAATCAATCAAAAGGACATCTTTAGCTCGGTATTCGAGAGAAAAACATCCGTTAGCCAGGTTTTGAAATGATTTGAAGTGAGCTTACCAGATACCGAAGAAGAAATATACACATTTACAGGTCGAAACAATGATTGCGCAACTCGAGGTCCAAACGTATTCGTAGACTCCTTTAATACTAAAAATAGTGGTCTTTTTTGATGAATAATGAATAAACTTATTAATAAAAAATGCGGGGTTGGGTACCCGTCCCCCGTTATTAGCTTTTTATGAAGATATCTACATTGAGACCATGTATTATGCTGGAAATTATGTTAAGGATAAAAACTTATTTCTGTTATAGTTCATTTGATTTATATCAATAGACAAGTTTATTAGTTTTGAAGCATTATTATTATTTTTCTATTTTTATAATTATTAATTTTCTAAACTTGTTATACATCATCGTATTCTATGTAAAATCGGCCTTCTTTTGATGAATAAGAAAAAGAAAAATGTAAAAAAAATGAGGGTACGGGGTACCCCGTCCCCGTTATTAACTTTTTGCGAATACGGACGACGCCACCCTTAGGCCCACGCAATATGCTGCAAATTATGTTAAGAAGAAAATTTAATATCTGTTATAATTTAGGAAATATTTGCAAAAATTTAAAAATCGTCCAAACTTTGGAGGGGGGCTGTACCCCAAAATCGTGTGGATACGCCGATAAAAAAAAATACGTGTCCCTTATTTTAAGTACTCTTTCGTCTGTTAAGTTTCATCGAAATCGGAGGGGGACACCAGCCGGTGTTCCCTTGTTAGTCATTATTAGGAAATTTAACAATTTAATTATAAATATTAAAAACTGCAACTCTCTGAACAAATTTATTTTCTCCATTTATCGCACTTACATGATTTCCAGGAATCAAGCCACCCCAAAAAGCTACGTCGACGTAAACTTTACCCTTCGCATGATTTATCTTTGTTTTAAAATTTTCAACGTTAGTCGTTGGCGGTATGGAATTTCTGCGAAAAAATAGCAAAAAAAGATTGTCTATAGACATATGTATACTCATTAATGTTAATATTTACTAATCAATATACTAAAAGTGTCAGTAAAATACTCTAATATCAAGGGGTAGTTCTGATTTCTTGATATATTGTAATGGCTAGTACTTTGACTAGCACTTCATATGCAAATTCTAGCGTAATCTTCTCTAGCGGGGAAAAAAAACAAAATTTTCGGGTTTTCTGTCATTTATATATTTAAGCCTGATACACAATGCATAACGATAGAATATAAAATATAAACATAGAATATACGGAATAAAGTATAATATCCAACAAATGCGAGCTAACCCAATAAGAACATAAACGTTAAGAAAACGTTGTTCTTAACGGTAACCGAACGTTTCGTAACGTTTATAAACAACGTCGAAGCGACATATCTATGTCCCGATAAATACGTTGACATAAAGTTACTTATTAAGCGTTATTTCACGTCATATGCTAATGGTATTTTAACGTTTAATTTTTAATGGAAAATATCGTTAAATAGAAACGTGATATTATCGTTCAAAAACAAACGTTTATTGGTAAGTGGAGTTTAACGTTCATAAAACATCTATGTAAAACGTAAAAATCGGTTTACAGGTAACATAACCTGACCGTTAACCCTTGTTAGTGTGTGGAGTATGCCATACCCCAGTATGTAGGCAAACATACTGGGGTATGGCATACCACACTAACGAAGGGTTAATAAAATTTCTATATCAAACTTTATAACCACGTGGTTATAACGAAAAATTGGTTATAGATAAAAGTCATAATGTCCAATACTAAATTAAATTTTATTTTAATTAAATCATTCGATGATCACATCATAGTATTGAACTCAGGATAGAGCCTTCAATGAAACATAATGCTTCTTCAGAAAAACTAAAATGTAATTACCTATAAATATAATACAATGCAATAATAACAATAATAATAATAAAAAGATAATAGAATTCTTTACCAAAACTAAGAAAGTAACGACGTCATTTCATTTATAGATATATACATTTTCCCTTTTTCTGCACATCCAGGTCTTCTACCCAAACAGTCCATTGGGCGTATATTTCAACCAGTCCTTCACTGCCACTTTCTGCTGTATGTATGTATTGTTAATTGTAACTTTAAATGGAAGACTCAAACAATAGGTATCATAAGTAACACCAAGGACTACAGGCTGTAAATTTTAGGGATAAGTTAATGTTTATTTTGATTGGTTTCCTAGATTTTTGTATTACAAACGAATGAAAGTATTTAATACTCACTGTATATTGTTACTACAGCTTCCGTATTATCTCTGGTTCCCGTTTTGTGAAAACTAAGTGTTCCTTCCCTTCCAGTTATGCTTCACTGCAACGACGTCATGTAACAGTAATTAGAATAATTTCTTTTACACAAGAATCCAGATTTTAGAACCATCAGCATTCGCTAACCTATATATTTGAAAATAAAGTAAGAAGGTGGTGTATACTAAGAAACCAGGTTCTTCAAGAACAAATTTTAGAATATAGTTAAATTTTCTGATATTAGTGTTCTTATTTTAAGATGGCTACTATGCTGTTTTGCCAATTGTGTGTATGCATATACATAATTATACGTGCAATGTGCATCGTATATGGAAATATAACCAGGATAGACTTAATTGATGGGGTACCTAGCTACTCACCGTTTAGTTAAATACACTGATTGTTGCGTATCACATATTAATATAAAACTTTGTTATAAAGATAAAGAAAAGTTCTAACACTCGACTAGCCTAGTAAACATGTAACTGCAAGTTCACCGTGCACGTTGCAGATGCACAGCAGAGGTGGAAGAGTTTATTTGAAATGGGGGAGGGATGATACATTCATCAGTAGTGCAGTTTTAATACAATAATTATGTTACCTATTGTTAAATATATTTTGCATTCATTCATGCAAAGCACATCTTATCTTAAAACAAACAAATTTAACACCATTCTATTTTAACTATACTTATACTTATGCGTTGGATTGCAGTTAATAGTTTTTCATATTTCAACGTTGCTTTTTAACGTAGAGTAGATGGTGAAACTACGTTTTATTTTAGTTGTACTTGAACTATGCGTTACGTTTCAGTTAATAATTTTTCATTTTTCAACGTTGTCTTTCAAACGTCTTTCAACGAGTAAACGGTGAAACTACAACGTCTTATTTTAGTTATATTTAAACTATGCATTACATTTTAGTTAATAATTTCTCATATTGTAACGTTGTTTTATAACCTAAAATAAACGATGCAACTACAACGTGTTATTTTAGTTAAATTTAAACTATCCGTTACATTTCTTAGTTAATATAACGTTTCTTCAATGTATAGTTAAAAATTGGTTATATAATAAACGTGTTAATTATAACCATTAACGTTGTTTCAACCAATACAACGTTAAATTCACGTAAATGTAACCAACTTGTTCTCACTGGGAATGTATTAATACATAATGCAAAATGCAAAGATAAAAACTAAGATATAAATATTAAATATTAATTCCCGACGTGTCGGAAATTTTATCATTGTGTTTTATATTTGACCAATCAGTGCAGTTTGAGAAAATGTCAAATGAAAATAGTGTTCTTACAGGTTATGTTTGTTTTTGTGTAGTTTATTAATATATAATATATAGCCTTTTCCATGCTATATATACAGCAACACTTGGCTATTTGCAATGCGCCAATAAGTATCAGATGTTCTTTCTTCATTAAAAATAATTGATTTTTAGAATGATAATTCGAGGATAGGTTTGAGGGTGATTTGATGTAAATTACCTTTGAAATCACACATGCGCGGTACGCGCTGAAAATAATGCAGTCCCAATGAATGCAAGACTTTAACTGGAGACACGAAATTGCGTGCCCCAAAGTGACCGTATAAGCGCATATGGCGCAGATAAACGGAGCCGTCCGATTCATACTCGAAATAGGTACATCAGAAATAGTGCCCCGGAACATAGTTTAGAGCGTTCGATGTCTGTGGTGCGGAAGGAAACTTTGATACCAGCGTTATAAAAAAATACGTAAAAATAATAAAATAAAATAATTCACTGAATTACATGCGAATTTCTTTCTGTGTTTATCTTGGTATTTGGGTGGGCACATGCCCTTGTGCACTTTAGTACCAATCGCTACTGCTTGATGTATTACTATCAGGAAAGCATCCTAAAGTTAACGTAAACTGGTAAACGTGAACATTGAACGTAATAAATAAATACCTATTAATAAAATGATTTATTTATTGCATTTATAACATACCTAACCACATTCTTGCTTTGTTCCTATTTTTATGTGTAAACTGTATACAAAATTTTATTTTACAATTACGTGCCTAGACGTATAGACAACCCGGGTTACAATATTTCGTTTGTCATGCGCGAACGTATGGAGAAGAAAAATAGCAATCATCTTGAAAGCATTCTGTAAATTATATTTATGTTCGACGGTTTCCTAGGCATGAACAAGACATGGCTATGGACATGGCTGATTATTATACTGATGCAATTCAACAAGCTAAGCGTAAGGGACTGGAGAGAATGGAACGGAGGAAGTAAGTATGCTATTTTTACAATTAGATACTAAATTAAGTGATATTATAACAAAAAGGGCATATACAAAAAAGATATTCTTTATAGAGATTTTTTTCCTTTATTCGTTTGTATAGAAATTTTACATATTTTTTCATTATTATCCTGTTTATCAATATTTTAGGTGATATGCCAGAAGGAATCTGTTGTGCTGATCAAAACGATTTGGAGAAATGTACCCTAGCATTTACCCGATTTCGTCCACAACATTTTATCATACGTAGGGCAACATTTATGAAATTTAGAACCTCACCTGTATGTCGTTGCGAAGTAGAGTATGAAGCAGAGAACAATGCTCTACCTGAACAGTGAGAAGCTTTAAAAACATTAGTTACATTGATATTAAATCATATACCAGGAGGACACTGTTATGTGTTGGATAGAGAATTGATTGAAAAAGAAAAAGTGATTATATATTACAGGGCTGTTACTCGAAACCGGGTATCCGGGCACACGGGTTTTTGGCTTTTTGGCTAAAGTTTTCGGATACCTGGGTAAAGCTCGATTTCGGATAATACCCGGTTTCGGGTAATACCCGTTATCACGTAAGACCCGGTTCGGGTAAAGGCCGATTTCGGGTAATACCCGATTTCGTGTAATACCCGGCTCGGGTAATACCCGATTTCGTAGTGCACTAAACGGGTACCCAACTCCTGAAAAAGACGGGTTTCGATAGCCCTAATATATTATGGATTGAGAGATCGTGAATGTGATCCTCCGGTTTTTGAAATTCCAGATGTCGAAGACCTCCACATCTGTTAGAGAAGATGATGCTGTGAAATGTAAGAATTTTTTGATTTTAGAAATTATTTATACCGACTTTAATTTTTTTTTGGTTTTAGGTAGGGTTAGATTAAAATAAATAAAATGAGTATTTATAATATGTTGTATAACTATAAACTTACAATATATAGTTATATAGGCGTTTTACTGTTTACGTATTACTGTGAACTGCATGAGTTTACAAATAAAAAAAAAACAAAATTACAAAGCATGAATATATGATTCTGGCAAAAAACAAACCTGCATAAGATTCTACAATTTAAAAAAGGCAATGCAAATCCTTTAGCAAACAAAATGGTGAATTCGTTCTAGAAGGATTTTTCTATGACCACAAAAAAAATCCACGTGGTCTCAAAAATTCAAAGCAAACTACAAATTAATTCAATCAACGTGGAGAAACAAGCAAAATTAAAAATGAAATTTAAACCAAGCTCACAGCTTCACTTCACCTACCCCGAGGTGATAAAATAAAATTAAATTATAACTACAAAAAAAAAAACGGAAAATTTAAACTCTAAACGCGATTACTTCTAAAACGAATATTATTAAAAAGCCTTACATGTATGTGCACACCTATCTAATACAATTTAACAAAAGAATTACTAGATAGACGATTTTAAAAATCACAAACAACGAACTACATCTTAAACTGAAAAGGGATTACCAGAAACGGTAACCAAGACAACAAAACACGACTATACACGGGCTCGTTTATCTGATAACTCCCCCGGGCCTCTAGGTAACATTCTCATATATATAAAATTTACAATTTCGTGCGATGAACGCACAGCGCAACGCAAAGGAAAAACTAGCAAATAAACTATACAATACTGGTACACGCAAAATGTACAAATAAATGAAATTAACTATACACAACTGACCAAATAAAATGATACTAACAATAATTAGACTTGTGGAAACTCTAACATTTCCGAAACCCGGGGTGCCAGTCCACAGCAGTATGTATATTTTTAAGATAGATAAATGCCGATTACAATTAAAAAAGGCTCATCGATGATTCAACAAGATAAACTAAAAATAGTTGAAGGAGGTGAAGTAAATGGTGGTTTTATAATTTTTTTTAATTCCTATATTGGCAGCAGCTAGACCAGTCTTAGTAAACGTTTTAAATAAGGTTATTGATGCTATACATAGATGATAAAATAAAAAATAAGTCATTAACATTAGAAATTCCTGATCAACCACCAATTCCTTTAAAGAAAACATAGTATCAAAAAGATAAAGACTAATAGAAAGAAATATTAGAGCTCTTATGAATATGAACAATGAAAAGGATTCAGATTGTGATAATGATCTACCATTGTTATGTTTTGATAGATATACCGCCTCGAATTCCATTCTCGTATATTTCATATAATTTTTGATCTTTAATCAATTCCAATTTTGAATGAAGCAGCATCTGCTAAATTTGGTGCACTTCTATAATAAACGTGATCTAATTTATAATTTTTATAACATGTTTTTCTAAAGTTATCAAACACATCTTTTTTTTTTCCTATTTTTGTCTTTGCCCCAACACTTCCATCACACCGAAGCGTACGATGTTCCAACTCGCTCGACGTCCACGTTACAGGACGAAGACGGCAAAGCGAGCCGGAAACGACTCCGCCACACTATCAAAAAAATATCAGTTCGAAAAATTTAACAACTTAAAAGTAAAAGATTACAATTATAATAGCTGTTACAAAAGGCTGGTAACAAACTAAAAAATCAAAAGTTTACAATAGCACTAAGCGAATAACTCGCTTATCAGTGTTAACAACATCAAAACTATGGAACACTCGACCAGAAATAAATTATTATAAAATTTAAAAATATGGATTTAAGTAAAAATCGAAATTAAAATTCGAAATATGCCAAAAAGTGACGCTTATAAGCATATATGTAAGTTAATTGCATTAAATATAGCCTAATAAAAAACAAACAAAAAATCAAAAATAATGTCATAAGTGAACATAATAGGTGGAACTATATTAAAAGTTGAAGTAATATTATTAATAATTAAATTAAAGCAAAGTATAATTAATAATAAAGAAAAAACTGCGAAAAGTGCCTCAAACATGGTATAAACTAGCAAAAATACCTGAAGGTGATTGAATTAACTAAATACAGAACTAAATAATTAATTAATTAAAATTAATAGAGTAAGGCAAATAAATTAGATGTAATACTAATAACTAACAGAAAATTAAATACAGTCTAATAAAAAACATAACATGCGACAGAAATATCTAAAGCATTTCAAAATGATTTCATAAGTGAATGTAATACATGAATCATACCATTAGAATTAATATTATTAAAATTAAGAATATGTAAACTAAAACAGTAATTTTTTTTTAAAGTTTTTAATAAAAGCACATACCCGATTATCGATCACCTAATCCAACAGTACACTCCAAGTCTCTCACTCAGTTGTTCTTGTTAGTGCAGAACCTAGATCATTAAGAATTTCACATACCCAGTCCTCGTTCATGTTGTTTTCTATCATATCCATGTATGGCGACAGCATAACAATTTCAAAGAAACCTAACAAATTACCCGTAAGTTCGATGTGTTTTTATCCGTTGCACTTTCTCATTTTCCACCCTTCTTGTTAGTATTTTCCATTCACTAACCCATACGAATTTCCATCCTACCTCTCTAGTCCTGGTTTTTGTTTGCCAAAGCATTCTTTTGTAGGTAGGCACTAATTGGTCATATATTTTAATTTTCATACTGTCGATTCATAATCTCACTGTTCCTCATCTCTGTTTTCCTTTTATTTAAAATTAGCTTCTTAATATTTGTGTCCCGAAATTGCAGTAACACTGGCCTTGGGTTTCCGGACTTATCCATTTCTTCTAATCTCGATTATAGCTTCTTCATCCAACGTAACTCCTATTTTACTAGTTATTTCTCCAACCAATTTCTTCAGATCCTTATTTGCTTGTTCCTCTATGTCAAACATCTCTATGTTTCCTTCTATTTGCTTCTGCTGCAGCTCCACAATCCGATTCGTGAGTGATTCTATCAGTTTCGATTTGTTCCTATTTTCCTCCAAGAGTTCGCTGACTCTCTCCTCTATCATCCTCATAGAACTCTGCAGTTCCTCATAGTATGCTTTAAAATCATCATATTTATAATTTTTCCTGTTCTTTACTGTTTTTTATCAATCTTTATGTTTAACTCCTCCAAAATCCGCCTGACCTCTTTGATATCATCAACGTCATTGCAACCAGCGGTTTCAACCGTCTTTACCTCATGCTGCCTGGATTTGTTCCTAAATGGAACACACCTCCACTTCTTTCTTCTTTGGTTATCCATGCCATTATAGGTGCTAGCCTGAATCGAGTAGTCGTAGTGAGATAGTCCCCGTTGCAACCGTGGTAGTGTATGAAACCACCATTACTCGGTAACGGTTCTCCGCAGTTACTACAGTCTTCCATGGCCCAAACACAGAGACGTCCCAAAACTTAGATACCACACTGTACCTGTAAATGTCCACACAATTGTCAACCCAGAAACTATAAACTGTTTCCACACTGTTTATTTTCAATTCTCACGCAGCTGTTGACTCAAAAAACATAGTCGTCTTTTTGTCAGTTGGATATACACGAAAGCCGTAATACACCTGAACGCACGATTTAACGCAAATACCGAAAAACCAGCTAGTTTTTAAACACACATGAAGATATTTATAAGTAACAAACCCTATTATCTCGCTTATAATTAACCCTATGTAGTCGCGAAAACGTGCAAAATGCACACCTGACTTATTTCTACAGTTTGCAAGTTGAAAGAACAGTAAAAGTAAAAAAAAACAGCAAAACTTGAATCAAAACGGGAGAGCGACTAGATACGTGTGCACCTGTAGACGTTCAACTCTTTAAAGAACTGTATCTAATTTTAAATGTAAATCATGATATTCAACAACTTTTTTACAATTAAAATGTTTATAAACTTTTACTGCAAAGTTTAGGTCATGATCACTTATATTTTTATCTCCTAATGTGTACCAATCTTGCTTCTCTAATGGTAATTGTTCATTAAATTTTTCATATGAATCAACCCATATGGATATATTCCTTTCTGTAATTCTAAGTGCAAATCTTCCTTTTTAAATTCTTTTAACATATTTTCAAACTTTAAATAGTCAGCTGGTTTTGTTGCTTTGTTATTACAGTCTTTACAATTTGCAGTTATTGTTAAAATATTATTGTCAGTAATTGGATGGTATTCTACATTATTAATTTCTTGTTTCGATTTACATAATAGCAGCTGTTTTTTTTTTGCCAAATTTTTATCTGCTTTATCAAGTGATGTACTAATAAATCTAAATGTAACAATTTTATTATATATTATTTCCTTATTAATTCTTCTAATCTCATTATAGCTTTTACCAAATTCAGTTAGTGAATTGTTAAATAATTTCATTAATTCTTCTACGTTATCACTTCTTATCAAGTTTGTTCCATGAATTGTATTAAAAGAGAAACTGTTTGGAGCTCAGCTCCACAAGATTTATATGATCTAATGTAATTAATTCCAGGCATTTCAATATTAACAAATTAATGTATTTCTGCTTTTAACTGTAATAATTAAGTGTAATTTTGAATGAATTTGTTAAAATGTTTTCAAATTTTGATAAGATTGTAATGAATAGAATTTTATTTATTGGTAGTTTAGGTAATGCGTTATATGAATTTATGTACACCATTGGACTATTATTAAGCGATTTAATTTTCTTCAAATAACTTTTGTCAGAATCCATTCCAATTTATTTATATTTAAAATAATTAGGTAATTATTTTATTTTCTATTGTTGAATGTTTGGAGATCAAAAAATCTGTCACTTATCGAATTAATATTATTTTTTGATCCTAATATATGATCAAAATATTGATGTGTTATTGGCGGTCGTTAAATAAGAGCAATTTTTTACGTAATTTTGAGATGTGAACGAGGAGATATTCTAATAGTTATGTATGTTTATATAAGGTCATTGTGTTAAATTAGAGAGTAAATATGTGTGTTTATATCCGTTCACAATTTGGTGGCGATTAGATAAATCCAATTTTTTACGCAATTTTAACTTGTGAAGGAGCAAAAATTGTGATTGTAAATTTGTAGATAAAATTTGGTAGAAATGGATTAAAATGTAGCAATTTTTATACATTTTCAAGGGAATTACTAAGATTTTACGTATATTTTTGTACCGTTTATAGACTGTTAAATTGTTAAGCTCTATAAGTAGTTTTAACCTCAAAAAGATAATTATGGTGATTCACAAATTGATGGTCCAGAGCCGGCGTTCACAATTTGGTGGCGATTAGATAAATCCATTTTTTTATGCAATTTAAACTTGTGAACGAGCAAAAATTGTGATTGTAAATTTGCAGATAAAATTTGGTAGAAATTAATTAAAATGTAGCAATTTTTATACATTTTCAAGGGAATTACTAAGGTTTTACACAAATTCTTGTACCGTTTATAGACTGTTAAATTGTTAAGCTCTATAAATAGTTTTAACCTCAAAAAAGAGGAGAATAAACCTATAATTATGGTGGTTCACAAATTTGTGGTCTTGAGCCGGCGTATATGATACTACTACTTTAAGAAAAAATAAAATCAGAACTACTTTAAATTAATTTAATTTTCTATACCAATAATCCAAAAGATTAAACTTACAATGGCATATCAGCAATAGTTGTCACACCTCCAGCGGCGGCGGCTTTTGTTGCAGACTCAAAACCTTCCCACTCTGTCCTGCCAGGTTCATTAACATGCACGTGTGAGTCTATTATTCCAGGCATTATGACATATTCTCCAACATCAATTATCTACAATTATTAACTAATTATTTGTGCTTATGAAATGAATTATATGAACATTTATGGGGGAAGATAAATAGTTGCCCTTTCTGTTTCCAAATTATCTTATAATATTTTGAGAATGGTTGTGGATCTTACATTTTGATTTAGTAATGTGTAGAATCGAGTAAAAGTATTGATTCAAACGAGTACTTTTACATACTGGTTTTATGTTTTGAAACAGAGTAGTAATCGACCTTCAATTCACACGAGAGCTTTTATAATGCGAATAATTTTGTTTTCGAATAAAGAAGTACTAATCAATGACTTATTGCGAACACGATAGGTATGTTCTGCCCTATCTTCTTTTATTGGTTTCAGTAACGACAATACAAATCTATTGAAACGTACTACAAACTTCAGAAAATGCATTAGTATTTTCCAGCAACCAAGAAAAAAAATTGCCAGCACTAAATATGTTATAAATAGACTAAAATTCGATCGATACACTATTGCTTAGGAGAATAAATGCGAATTACCTGAATATTTTTGTTATTTCTGATAAGAGTTGTGGCATCTTCAACGTTCAATATTTTTGAAATAGTTCCCTGCCTATTTACTAGAATACCACCTTCCACAATGCTTTCTTCCAATACGATGTTTTTAGATAAAAACAACTTGTTTTCCATTTTAATTTTACAAAAGTAAAATTAATAAATGCTAACTTTTCTGCTACTAAATGTATTAATGTCTAGGAATAGATAGCATTACTTTTTATCTAACGTCAATGGAGATTTATTTGGTGTTCTGTAATAATTTATAAACAACAGATAAGCTATATTCAACTTCATATTAGCGCGAGAAAAAATATCCTGATTTAAAAATTTAACATTTGGCAGTGACCCGTGACAGTTAAACAAAACGTGTTACATCAGATTTTTTCAACATCATTATCCAAAGCCTTTTATATTCATATCTGTATAGGTACTACCCTAGAATTAGATTTTTTAACAATTAATTGGAAATATTACTGAAATAAATTTACCAAATTAGCACCTGTTCGTGTTGTTGATTAAAAGTATTTGTACAAAAAGCGATCCATTATATGCTAGAACAAAATTAAGTTAGTATTAAATGAATTAGCTTAAAAAATGTCATGGGTGATGTAACATACATACACGTGTTCCATATTTATGAGACATTTATTATTGTTAACTAGATGCTGCGCATCTTCGTCAGCGAAGATGGTGGTTTTTTGAAGTCGGTCCATTCGAGAGAAGTTAGCACTTTTAGAATGTGCACTACGGGAGGAAGGATGTCGAGGAAATGAGAATAATTAAATTATAAATAATTTTTTTAAACGTAGGATGTTTTAATTAAAAAAAAATTAATCAAAGAATAAGACACATCTAATACAAAACAAAAGAAAATTAAAATAAATTTTTATTTTTTATTTAGTTTTATCTTATTATATATGACATACAGCAACTAGGAAAGAATATAAAATGAAACAAAATAAAAGAAAAAAATAGAAGAAATAAATAATACTTTATACTTCACCAGCCTCGGTATAAAAGCTTCAGATAAGCAGAAGAATGTATTAAAATCCTTAACACAACAAACTATTATAAAGAATATTTCTTAAAAAAAAAAAAAAATTGCTTTGGACGAAAAAGTTTCTATATCCTTTCTATAAGTGTATTTGCTTAAGTATCTTGTATAATCTATTTACAATATTTTATCACGGATGTTTTGTTGTAATAGCCAGCTCTTCAGAAGATCAATTTGATCCAGCACACTTTTCTTACTTGTTCCACCAATCGCTTGATATTGTTCGATGCTATTATTATAATTCCAAACTTCAGTAACATCATCTTGAAAATATTCGCTGAAAGAAAACCAACTGTTACTATGAGTACTGCATTTGAGTTAATGTCAACACTAACTTTATTGCACGCATTTCTTCTATTTGGATATCGTTAATGTATATTCCTTGCCTTTCTGCTTCAGACACGACTTTTCCAGCATCATGATGTGCTTTTCTGAAAGGAACACCTTTTCGAACCAAATAATATGCTAAATCCGTTGCTAACATGTCGTAAGTCAAGGCAGCCCTACACTTCTCACTGTTTACCTGTATGTAATAAAAAGTTTGTCAACGTTTTGGTTTCTTTCAGTGTGTTTACGCAGGAATTATGACAGTAAACAGCATACCTTTAGTGTCGAGATGGTACCACAAGTGACATGCAAGAGAGACGTTAATTTATCGAAGGCGGAAAACATGGTTTCTTTGTCACTTTGCAAATCCTTATTATAAGTAGTGGGTAAACCCTTTAATGTCATCATTAAGCTGGTACACTACGAAAGAAAATCTGATGTAACTCGTGAAAAAAGTAATTTCCATATAATTCAAATACATTTCCAAAAAAATGGCCGGCACTTCCTCTGATAAGTTCCAAACTGTCTGGGTTTCTTTTTTGTGGCATCAAGCTGCTGCCTGTTGAAAACGCGTCGCTAATTGTTACGAAATCGAATTCTTTCGAGCTGTAAATTATGAGATCTTCCGCAAAACGACTTAGGTGAATACCAGTCAGTGAGCACCAGAATAAAAATTCCACTGAAATATTTGAAACTGTTACTGAAAGTTGTATTGAGTACGTAAAGGTGTACTCCGTTTACTAAATATATATTGATAGTGTTCGCAGTTTACACATAAAAAAATGAGCGAATTATTTTGAATGTATTGTGAAATAAATT
Organism: Protaetia brevitarsis; assembly: GCA_004143645.1. NCBI lineage: Eukaryota > Metazoa > Arthropoda > Insecta > Coleoptera > Scarabaeidae > Protaetia > Protaetia brevitarsis. The sequence continues at coordinate 1,437,301 of RXPK01000208.1, forward strand.
ATCTAATTCTATTATTATAATATTACTAATCTAATAACACTAACCGACGATTTTAATTCTTTTTTGGGTAACTGCTGTAACAACAATGGATACTGTTTTTAACTCAAACCAAATCTTTCCACCACGTGTAATTTTAGAGTTATAATCATACTCCGTTATAGTAAATAAATAATAATTGTATTTACAAATTTCGTTAAGCAATAATAGATAAACACAAAAAAACCTAACAAATACTAAAATGTTTCATTAATATCAAGAATACAAAAACTCTTCACTATATCCAAAGGAAAATTGTTGATATTTCAAAGTTTTACACAGAGTTATTTCTTTCTTTTATATTGTCTTCTCTAATGAGAAACCAGCAAAAATCTCCTATCATGACATGATCCTTCCTACCCTGATATCGTTTCTCCATTTCTGCATTAAAAAAGAAAACAAACTGAACATAGAAATGCAAACTTTTTAGGCTTAGTAAAAATTAAGGTAGATAGGTGTATGTATTTAAACATTCAGGTTTCTATCACACACTTGCTTTCCATGGTTCGGTTTATGTGATTTCCATTTTACGCTATTTTTGTGTTCAACGAGGTAAAACTTCAACTTCTGTATTAGTTTTTGAGTTCGGAATTAAAAGATCATCACCAAAGTCCTGCAGAGTAACTTATTCCAAGTTACTTCCAGAAACAATTTAAGCAAGCATTATTACATCTTTCTTTAATCATTTTGCGATATGTATATGCACTTGTAATTGTGAATGACTGTGGAAACATTTTACTAATTGTAAGTTCCTTTTATTTGATGGTACATTATGCAAAAAACTACACACTTTGGTTTAAAGAAGTATAAGTGATGAAGAATGTAGAGAAGAACCATTAATTCTTTTTCACCGTCATTACCCAAATAAAACTCCGCCTCTTCCAATGGTAAAGATTCGGTTTTTATTCCTATTTTAACTAAAATTGTTAATGAGAGAATTATATGTCAAACGAATTGATGTTTAGAATTTTATTGTTCATGTAATTTTAGCATTTCGATTCAAATAAGATCATTTTATTAGGTACCAATCTGCGCCACTAACAATTTAACGAAGGTATTATTTGTGTCTTATTACTATTATCTTACCAACAAAATCACGATCTCCTACCGCCTGCATACTATTCTGCGTAATCGCATCAAAATCTAAATATTTTGCTAATAAAATTCTATCGACTTGAAATGGATTTCCAGCTAGGGCGCCACTGCCCAATGGCATAACGTTTGTATGTTTGTAGACATCAACTAATTTATCGGCATCGGATTTAAAATTCCAAGCATGACTGGTAATAAGATGCTAATTAGAATTTTTCATTTTTATGTTTTTAACTTCTTTATAATTACCTAAGTAACCAATGACTCCATCGAACTGGTTGAGCCTTTTGGAGATGAGTGTATCCCGGCATAATGATATCTATTTCTTCGATCGATCTATTGACAATTATATTTATCAAATCTTTCAGCAATCGTTCTAAATCTGTAAGTGCTGATCGTAACCACAATCGCATATCTGTTATCACTTGATCGTTTCTACTTCTTCCAACGTGCAGTTTTGCAGCAGGTTCGCCTATCAACTCCTAATTATGACAGAGAAATTATTATTAGTAATATTAGAAGGTGATTGCATATTGTCAGGTAAATTAATTATAAAGAAACGGCATTGCCTTCAGTAAACTGGAGCATCAAATATATATATAGCTAAGAGTTTGAATTTAAGTGCCAAATTCCGAAAATGTATTGTTCGAATCATCATCGTCAGGTGAATAAGGAATGTGCTGCTGGAGTAAGAAGTATCAAATCATAGTCGCAAAATATCTGCTTTGATAAAATATTCGCGCATAATATAAACGTTGTGTCTCATTGAAACATTTTAGGAAAATTCGATTTCAAATGAGCAAACTAATTTTAAACCTTTGACAATCATAATTGAGGTATACAACACATCTGACTATTGAAAGAAAATATTTAATTTGAACTATTTCGGAAAAGATAATAAATATTTTTTTTGAATTTTTCTTAACAGTTTAAAGGAACGTTTCAGTTGTGTGCATTGACTAAAACTCTGACAATAGTTTATCTGTAATTGGAGCCCTTATTATATTGGGGGCAAGCACTATTACAACTCTGCGCGACAAACAATATATTCACGAAATATCACAAAATCATTGTAGTGTTTCGATTACCTTCAATCTTCTCTCATTAGCTGTGTGTATATCTTCATCGCCATCGCGCAGAATGAATTCGTTTTTTATCCATTCTAATTTAATTTTCTCCAGCCCGTCACAAATTAAATCAGCTTCATTTGTAGACAGCAGATTGCACAGATTTAAAATCTTGGAGTACGCTTTACTGCCATCAATATCTTCAGAGTACATTCGCTTATCCAAATTAATAGATGAATTAAGTTTTTCTAACACAGTATCTGTTGAGTCCGTAAATCTACCGCCCCATAACTTATGACCCTCCTGTAATAAAGCAATGTAATGTAAAAAAAAGTATTATTTCCATAAATACTTGATTTAATTTGTCATTTAACCATAGTTTGCTAGAAATTATATTTGTAGCAATGTAGTGCCGTGAATAAATTTATGAACCATCATTCAATATATTATCTTTTGCAATATTATAATTGAAGGGGTTAGAATAAGGAGGCTACAATGCATCATTTTAATTAAAAAAATAAAAGAATTCTAGTTCTAAAGTTGTGTAAGTAAAATTTTAATTTTTGTAAAAAAACACTTATTACAAATGCACTTGTACCCTTCTTGCAAACTTCTCCTAAACCCCTCACCTCAAACTGCACTAAAATGGAGGTACTTAGTTCAGTGTTTCTGCTGATGATGATAGCTTTGCTATCGAAACGTACGTCCAGTTTAGTGCAGTTTGTAGTGAGGGGTCTAGGATAGATTAGATTAGGATTGGGGTGGGCCTATGGACCTGTTTCACGCGTCCTTGCTAAGATCTATTGTGATCCCTTTTTCCTAGAGGACGCTTCTCTAATTTTTGCCCTCTTAATTAGGCCTATCATCTTTGAGAGCGACTTCTTTATGTAGCTACTAGCTGTGGGATTCTCCTCCCCCCATTTATTAGAAACCTTGTCCTCAGCCAGGCCTTCAGATTGGCAACAGCACATGAACTGATGTTTTTCTCGCCTTCCTCTTGGCAGTATCTGCAAGTTGCATCATCTGCCAGGCCTATGTTGTACAGGGGTCTAGGAGAAGTTTGCAGTATTATCAGTGCTAGAGTTTGGAGTATTTTTGTCATGTGCCCTTCTTATTCCATAACCCCTTATACCTGCCATGATATGCCACATAATATTGTTTGTTCTATGGACATTAAGTCATAATTTCAGTTTATATTATTTTCTATCTCTAAAGAAATTTCTACTTTGAATGCTAGCGATTAAATTGGGATAAAGTATAATTTATATATGCGAACGTAAATTGACTAAATAATAATCTACATATCTTTTAAAAGAAATTAAGTTTAAATTAGATATAACAGTTTCCTCAAGATGCTCAGGTACAAGTTATGCAATCAAACTTCTTATTGGAGATCCCATTGTCCAATCAATCAATCTATTTAAAGTATTCCTCTTCGTATTGAAAATTATGTATTTTTATTGTATTTAAGGATTCAATGAGTCTTTTATGTTGTAATTATACTTTAAACTCTGCCAAAAACTTTGGAACTGCTGATGGTCAACAACAAAATTATAATGTTTAACTCGCTTTCTCATTAAGATCTTTTTTTGATATATTATATCTGAAACATATCAAGATTTCTATTTATTAATTTTATAAAAGCAATGAATTTGTCTCCTTTTTAATTTTAAAGTAGAAGAAGAAATAATCACCAGCGTACTAGAGAAAGCAGTATACCGTATGGCAGTAGAAAAAGTGTGGATATCATACAGCCACATATGCATATAGGCTCAGATGTTCACGATAGGCGTGTGCAATTTCTTAGCAAAAAATAAATAGGTAAAAAAGTAGCACGGGCATCACCATACTTTGCTACTGGGTGTCGAATTTTGTGATAACAATCATTTATGGTGCACGTGCAGTATAAGAGGGTTATTGTGATATACATTAATTGTATCCTCACTTTTCTTGTAGCCATATGGTATGAAAAGAAAGGGTTAAATTTGAAAGCCTAGCTTATTTACATTGTCATCAAAGAAATGAGAGTAATAATAACTTGTCTTTTATTATTTAATATACCTGAATAATAATTAACGTTTTGTTGGAGCGGGCTGGCTAAGAAGCATATAAATGCTTAGGTTTTTAAAAATGCATTTAAAATAATTAACAAGAGAGAAGCAAAATACTATAAGCGTGAAATAATTGTTCTCGGTGTTGTTTTCAGTTGTATTGAATTTTAGTTTTAGTGGAAGAAAAATAAATGAAGAAGTAAAGAACAAAAATAAATACGTTTAAAGAAAAAAATTCTACTTACCATTTTTATATTTACTATGTACGCTTGATGCAGAAACAAAATTTAAATCTTCTTTAATGATGTATGAGTGATAATCTTATCTAAGGTCATGCAAATGTTACTAAACGAAGTTAGAATGTGCCTTTTAGTTGTTAAATACATATAAAACATATAAGTGTGGCGAATAAGATTGGCAGAGGCAAGTGCCTCAGCATTACCTTTAACATATTAAAAGTAATTTTTGGGGAAAGTTTGCAACCCAAAATATTTTTCATTTATTCCTTTCGTACATAGTGCGTATCGTTAAGTAATTTATATAATACAAATATTTTGTATTGAAATTAATCATATGTAGATTTATTGAATGTTAAAAATAAGTAAGTATTACTGGTTGCCTATATTTCTACAGATGTTAAAAATGTCATAATTTTAACCCAGCCAAAATTTCAACATTTGTAATTGATTAAATCGACTAAACATTTAAATATTATTTTAAATTATGTAATGTGATATCGTAAAATAAATAACAGAACAGGGTATCAAGAATTAATTGGTTTCTTTACATGATGATTTCATAATATGGTAATAATTTAATAATAAACTTTAAAAGTTCTTGACTTTGCAATGATATCTCGATTTTCAAACTTTAGGATTAAGCATAGTTAACTCTATAATCTATTTAGAAAAAAAAAATAACTTCAACTTTCGGTTACATCGAAAAGCCATGGTCAACTTTGATATTATAAATAGAAACTAGAAATTATTTAGTGTATTTTTAAGTTTTATTAGGCGTTTTGAAACTAATTTTATAAAACATCTACTTATCTATCGGTTACCGTTTTAGAGTTATTTCGGTTTTTTGTGAAAAAAGCTCAAAAAAATGCGTATAGCAGCTATATAGTAAACGGCAGAGAGTTTTTATGTTGAGTGTGCGTATGCGTTCTCTATTATTTAACCAAAGAATAAAAAGGAAACAAAATTATACAGGTGTCCCAAAATCTAGGGTTGATTTTTAGTACTAAAAGTGTTTTTTTTTTTCGAATGGAACGCTCTGTACACTATGTGATGTAGAATTGAATCCTCTATCGACACGCTATAGATGTTACATATCTCTATTACTTCTTTTAGGATTAGTGATTTTCAGAAAATGTAATTTTAATTAATATTTATTAATAGTAGGCGTTTACTTTTAAAACCATATAAAAAACCAAATATAATATCGATTTTGAGTATTAATCGATTGATTTTTCGATCGTCTAAATTCATAAATTTAATATTTAAATAGTTCACCAAGCATAAATATGAATATTTTTATCTGATTTGTCTCCTTTAAAATTTGCTGCTTTCAGCCATAATTTATTATTTCATTCAATTTTTTCTCGGAGTAGGTAATAAGAAACAGACGTGTGTGTGTGTACCTTTTTTTATTAAAACCTCTATAAAAGAAAATATATCTTTCTTTAAACTTATAAAATACTTTCAACAATTTGAAATTACTTAATAATTTACATTTTGATACTGCTTTAAATTGGTTTCTAATCCTAATACTATTTTTCTTCATATCTAGAATGCCGATACAGCACGTAGTGCTGAATAATGAAAAATATGTCAAATATGACGGAGAACAGGCCAAGACCGAATTTCGTTGGATCCCCGAAAATCGAAACCCAGTCATCTGCAAAAAGGAAATGGAACTTAATTAATTTGTACAATAAATAAATAAACGATATCTAAATGGGCATGTAATAACTAAAGAAATGTGAAATATAGATATAAGAGGAGCTTACCATAATTGTGAGCATTCACTATCATTTGCATCATAGACAATATACCGCCCGTAAAGTCCAAGAAGATGTTTCCAATGCTCCATCCAACGGTGCTTTGTCGTTTGTAATTCATGTATGCCTGAAATAAATCGGCGTCATTAGTTTTATGGTTTTAAATTCCTGATATGTTAGATAGGTAGTTCTATATCATAAATGGAATGACTTACTTGAGGGATGTATTTAATTAAAGTGATCGTCAATTTGACGTATGAGCAGTAGTACAAGAAGTCCAACCAATGGATGACGTCAACGGCCGATAAAATCGTACTAACAACGAGGAATAGGAAAATATTCCAAAATTGTTTTCGCCGTGACTGAAACTCTCTGTTCTCCTTTTCGTAGATATAGGTTTGTCCAATCGTGACTACGCATGCGAAAAATGCATGAACTGCAAATACTATGTCGTTAACTTGTACGGGATTCAATCCTCTAGGATATCTTGTAAAATATTCAGACTGTAACAAAAAAGAACATGAATTGAAACAAAATGAAGAAAGCGAAATTCGATAAGTATTTATACCTTTCTCTGTTTTTGTGTTCTAGTCTAGTTATTTAATATCATAAATTTGGATATTATTAAAACCTAACATCATATATTTCAGATTACAGTTTATTTGTAAATCGTATGAATCCACATCTCAAACATATCACAATAAAAGTTCGATAAACTTTTATGTTTCTTATATTTCTGTTATATTTGTAGTTGTTCACAATTATCGTTAAAATCATTAAATACCTATTAAAATATTGAAATAGCACTTCCTAATTTTAATTTATTTACTACAGTTATTTCTGTATTATTTTCACTACTAGTAAAAAAACTATCCGACATGCAAAATAATATTAAAGTTACGTGTCATAATAATCAGTGGAGAATGAAAAGCAGAGTTAATTATCACAGTTGGTATGTAAAATGTAGAACTTCTAATCAGTCGAGCTGAAGTTCTTGGTGCCAAAAATTTTAATTGTGATAACAGGTAGCGATAGTCAATGTTACTGTGTATAAAAACTTTGTACTAGTGATTTTTCGTCGCATTTTCAGAGATTCAAAGTTGAATGTTCGAAAGATCACATCTAAGGAACTTACGCTGAATTTTTTCAATAGATGCGGTATGGCTCGGCGTATATAAAATGGGTTCCAAACTAAGCATATTCTAGCTTATTTTTCACGTAGGTGTAAAATAAAGTTAAGGCGGCGTTTATTTTAAACATTTGCAAGTGTTTCTACAGCGGATATGTGAGACCTGTGAGCCACAAAACTGAAAAATACCTTTCCGGGTCTTTAACAGTTAAGTTTCTATCCGGTGGGAGAAGAGAACCCAATTAAAAGTAATTGAATTTTTTTTCTTTGTGTATGATAGAACAGTATATATTGAGATATTCAATTAAAATTTGTTGTAAATATATCATTGAGCAATGTTGATAATTTGTAATCTATCACAATCAATGTGTCGCATTGATTAGCTTAATCAATAAACAGAATAAATAGCAGAGGCCCTAAGTTCGATCCAGGGGGTACTCCAGACAAAGCTATATAACATTTCGAAGAAAAAACATTGTAAATGACGCACTGCGTTCGATCAACATGATAAGAACCAAAACGCGGCCTTGGATGGTCACTAAAGCCACAAATTTTAATTTTTTTAAATTAAGATTGTGTGATTTATCCTGTCAAATGTATTATGGCGTAAAATATGTAGAACTGAATTTGCTAAATCAACAAAATAAAATTGGGAAGTACCATTTATTTTAATATTTCATTATTTAATTTCTACTTTAATTTGATTGAATCAATATATTAAACTACATTTGATTGTAACCTAAATTCTAACGTTTTTTTAATCGTTTGTAACATTTATTCCTAAGCAGAAGTTGGGCATTATTCCGAATACAAGTTAGTAATATATCTTTGAATAGCAAAATTATTTATAATGTTTATTCATAAATAAAATTATTTGTAGATGAATATTGGAAAATTATTTCTAAATAATGTATTTACAGATAAATGTTGTAAAATTATTTCTAATTTCGGTTAAAATATTTTTCTTTTTCATTTCATGTTTTACCGTCATTTTTTGATAAAATACTGTTGTTAAAATTACTAGTTACGAAAAAAATCGTCGTGTTGTTGTTTTACCACGAAATCATTTACAGTTGTATATGACGGATGAATACAATTATACAAGAAATGAATTCTAAACGTTATTGCTATAACAAACTAGAATCACTATTTAAATACTACATCAGATTGTTACTTCTAGGTAGGCGTTAAAAAAGCATACCTTCATGATTAGAAAAAAAACTTTGTTACTATGCCAATAATAGCTTATGATATCAATAATCATAATCCCGGAAAAATTAAACATGGCATTTAGTTATTTTATTAGGGGTCTATGAAAATTCCCCCACGAGACAAGTATCATTAACACCTCACACTCATTCAACAAGAACAAGATAATTCATTTTCAAAGAACGTACACCTCAAACAAATTGTTGATTTCGCTTTGATTAACTCAATGAAGATGTTAGAAGCAGTAATGCTCAGTTAATTTTAAAAGAATGCCCATCTAAAATTCTTAATCTATAATTAATTTAATGATCTAAGAAAGGAATTAAACATCATGCTGTAACAAATGGAGGTGAAGTCCATTATTTATCTCCATTGTGAGAAACTAAAAGACTTATAAGACACTTATAAAAAAATATGTTCTTACCTTTATTTCGGGAATGAAAAATAGTCCCAAATTGAATAATGAGTATAGTGCAAATCCTACTATATTTAAATGCAGGAAATCGAAATTCAAGCCGATTACACTGAAAAAAAAATAATTAGTCAGACATTTCGATTCAAATAAAAAAGAAGATATAATACTAGTTAGGTTTATTTTAGGTATAGTGAACCCAAAATGAGAAGTACATATGTCATCATCATAAGTCGACGTAGATAGGGAAAACTAAAGTCATTAGTGGCGGGGCATGACTTTTTTACGATACGAAATTACTGTAAAGACTGTCAAAGTGCCAGGAACACCCCTAAAGGTAATGTAATGGACTCTTCTGCCGATTCCAGTGCTCAAAACGGATATGACGACATATGTACTTCTCATTTTGGGTTCACCATACTAGAGAGGGTAGAGAAATAAATATGTACATATAGGAGTTAGCTATTCCACATCCAGTATTTATTTTCCATAAGTAATCTGTATTTCCAAGTTGGGTGTGTATGATTTTATTATAAGCCAAGGGACACAAGAGGTAAAAGTTTAGATGTACTAAACAAATGTGGGGACAGTGTAAGCTGAGTTTAACATATATGTAATGAATATCTTCTCTAAAGTGTTTCTAATTTTTCTTTTTGTTTAAAAGTAATTATCTGTATGTACTGCACTATATGTCAAAAACTATAAATAAACTTTTAGAAAATATATATCCTACAAATTCTAAAAATATATATTTATTCATAAAGCGAAACTGGAAGAGTAAGATAATAATTTCTAAAACATATGAATCAATGCAGAAAATCAATTCGAAATCACAGCGCAAAAACAAAAAAAAAGGACATACACAAACGCTGGTTTCTACTCTTTCTTCTTCTTTTTTTTGTGTATGAGATTGGCAAATACAAGCTATAATATCCATAAAATCAAGGTTTCACCGAAACGCAGCTCAGGCGTTGGAAAAAGGAAATCAATATTTTTTTTACCACATCTATTTCTATTCAGTTTCTAATTTGATCTTTTCTTATTTACAAATTGAATGTAAATAGGCAATAAATACAAAACTAACGGGGAAATCCATATTATTGATTTTATTCTTTATGTATATGCATACTGCGTGACGTAACATACATAATTAATTATTTCATTGAAGATATAGTACAATAACGGTATTGCAACATAACAGCAGAAACTTATCAAATGCCGTTTTACTTTAATGTATCCTCAGCTGCACACATAGCATTACAGATAGTACAGTTCATGCTCAGTTTTTTGCAGACATTAAGTAAAAAGTATGGAGTATATTAATTATATGTAATTTCGAAATATTTCGAGCCCATTTTTTTTTATTTTAACGCGCTTATAATAAAGTTAAGTATTTTGATTGAACATCAATTTGCACCATTTTGCATGTATTTAGATCTATGTTGCTTATGGTTTGTAGCAGATGTGTTAATAGAAAAATAGTTGTTTGTATATAGCTATCAAGTTATGCGAGAAATAGGTACCTAATAAGGCGAGGGAATACTTTTCGGCTGATAAATGGTGGTTAGTGCTAATAATTATAAACATAAGAGAATTGCTGAATTCTTCATCATTTGTACGTTATTTAGCCGGTATCAATGGGTTATTTTAAACATATGGTACACTGTTGAAAATATTATCGGTGTTGGCGTTAATTTTACGCTAGTCAAATATTTTAGCGTTGATTTTTACAAACTTTGCCAGACGAATTGACTACGTGTGTTTAATAGAACAGAAATTACTAGAATTTAGTGTGAATTCTTTGTTCAGATATGAGAACTTACTACTTTTCTAGACATTCAGAAGCGTCAACCAATCAAAAATTTCGGATAGAAATATAGAAACCCCACCTAATCTAATACGATATTGCATTATACGCACCACGTGCATTGCACGTGTATCTGTTTTCCGGTTTGTTTCTGTGTATTAACATATCCAAACAAATCACCAAACGTGTACTGACCTGCAAAGTGTAACCTTGTGTTATTAAACGTTAATTCCAGTGTGCATAAAAAATGTCAACATCTTAAAGATGTATTGGGAACATCTATTTACGTAATTAGTTCAGATTTGAGTCAGATAGCATAAACATTCACTTAATTTTATAATGGTTTGGAAAAAATCATTTTAAAATTAGCACGTTCAGTTGAAACCAAAGCTTTTGAATGAGTGGTTCTGCATGGCTATAATTGAGAAAACGTCTTAAAGAGAGAATATTATAGCACTAAGAAATAAAAGAGTTGTTAAAATCATATAAAATTCCGCATTAAATTAGCTATAAGGACAGTACATATACCTAGATACATTGTAAACTGTGGCTGTTAATAGTTCAATTTGTCCAATTATACCTGAAAAAGTATCCAGAAACAGGTAAGCAATAACCATATTAAAAAGACGTCGTGTTTAGAAAACGGTGTTAAATCATCCAATAGACCGCATTCATTTAGTTAAACAGCTAGTAAATTTGTCTAGTCTAGATCAAATAAAATGTGACTAGAAGTATTTTATAATTCCACGAGTTACCTACAACTCGTATAGTTCTCGACAAAATAACACGAAAAGAGTGTGGACCTCTCCTGGACTATTAAGTTAGTCAAAAAAGTGTTAAAATTTTCAACAGTGTAATAACGAATTCGTATGTAGGTTAGACGCATTTTTTTTCTTTTTGCACACAAGCATGCATATTTTTTTGTTCCGAAACATCACAGTTCAGCTGATAGGGTTTGTATATTATTTTCCTTTTCTTATACCTTTCTGATTTTTTAGGCTGAAGATAGAAAGTATGCTTTCTGAAGTATAAAAATTTCTTCTGCAAGATAATTCCTTAGGACATCCTGGATTTTACACAAGCATGATATATTTCCATATGTTGTATATCAGAAGGAATCCTTCTCAGAACTTAGACCATTCTGTGGATATTCTTTTGGAAAGTGTGCTAACATTATCTTTCTAATACAGTGCTTTGTCGATAGGAAGTGTCATAAATAAAATTGTTAATTTTTTATGTTTTACTAAGTTCGATTCCATTCTTAACTGTTTGCATGCATACATATTCAATATTCCAAGTAACCCCTTATTTTAGGTAAGTGATTTATACAAAAGGAAATAAATGAATGAGGATTTAAGATGGAGATCTCATTAATTTATTCCATTTTAACAACATTTTAAGCATCTATAGACGAATTTTCTGTATAATACATTTGGGCAAGCAGTGGCATTGATTATCCTTGATAAGGTAAAACTCAGCGTATGCTAATATCGATCGAGTGTGACATATACTTTTAATTTAACGTGATAAAATAAAATGCTTCCATAGTATTGAGCCCTCAGAGATTTCAATTTGGGTTTCTAATCATTGTGATACTATTTCATCGTCAATATTTAGGTACACATAACGTTTTGTTAGATACGATGTTAACAAGTGATGTATCACTAGATACGATAATCTATTATTTCTACTTTCTTTAATAGAATCACATGGTCTATTGCCATCTTTTCGATGAAGCTAAAAATACTTTGTCCACTTTTCCGTAATTGTGTATTGTGTGTAATTAGTCTAAGCAAAGTTATTTAATATTGGTAGGTAAGTCTAATTCATCCGCCTCTTCATAAATGGGTTTTATAATCGACAATTTTAGTAAATTTTAGTGAATCGGAAAAAAAAATCTGCTAATAGTAGATTAATCACTGGAAGAAGCTTTGTATATCAACTTTGTCGAAAGTATATCGGCCTAAAGCTTCTCTTAGAGAAAGAATAATGTTGAATACTTCAAACTAAGATACGTTCATCATCATACAAAAACATTGATTTTTTGTTTCTGCAAATAACCGTCTTCCATATTTGTACGGCTTTGAGTAAATCCGTTAAAATCTTTTAAGATCCAGTTTTCAGTTTTATTTTGATATTAGCATGCCGTTTTCACGATTGTTTATTTTTTTCTTTTCTCGCTGTGAAGTAATTGACCATGTTTAAAGTGCCTTTGATTGTGGTTTCATTAAGAATGTAATTTGCGGTATAGTTTCTGTTAATTTTATTCCGGTTTTAATATACATATTCTTATACGGACCTTTTCTGATTCCTTTACTTAAAAATACGCAATAGTTGAAATAATTTGCGTTTAATGCCGATGTTATTTTGATCTCTACAACCCACACCATATATTTTGAGTAAACCTTTCATATTGGTTAATATCTAGTATAATAAACGTAAAATATCCTGTTGAAATACAGTTTATCATGCAACAATAATTGATATATAACCAACTGTATTTCATGGTTATGTAAAATGGATATTTCATCATTTATTAGTCTATGCTATAAACAAAGATTAAACGTTTACTCAATCATGTTGGCATTATAAACGGTTATTTAACACTCAGGGTGCTGATATTCTACGGTTCACAATAGAACACACTATGTTGCTTGTTGATACACCCCTAGCGTGTTGGTTTAGTTTTTCAGCCTCACTTTATAGCAAGGGGTCGAAACCGTTTTAAAAATCGTAATGTAAGCGGTCATTATTTTGGTTTTTATTCGGGTACCCTAATTCTGAAGGTACCCTAAATCTGACCGTAGTGCGGATTTGTTTCAACTAATCAAATTACGTCTGTCTAATTTGTGATTGCGTTTGCTGTGCTCCACGAACAAAGCTTATAGCACATGAAAATACATAGACTTTTATTACTGACAAAATTGGTAAATAACTGCATGTATTCGAGTTTTCTTAAGATTGGGATTCCAGTTTACATTTTGTATTTATTCTACGAATGTGTAAGGAATTGCCAACTAAATACTAAATGAAAGGATAAAGTGTGATACACATATGTGCTTATGTGTGAAGTATATATTAATGACAATTATTCGCGCAGTCAGAACATAAAATTTTTTTTAAATTTATGGAATGTTTTCGTAGTTTATAGCTAGATTTAATAATATACTACATATTAAATTATAACAGAAGCCTGTAGATGCAAAATTTGGTAAATGCATAATTCTAATTTACATTAAGTCCTGAAAAAAACTACTTTCATGGATTTTTTTCTTTTGCACTACAAGTAAAGCTTTGATGTTTATTATTATGTTTTCATATGTTTAATTATCGACAGAATGTTTTAAATTAGGGACGAATGCAAATTTTGTGATTGTGCATCTACCGGCTTCAATTGTCATTAATTTCACTTACCTTTTTCGTTTATAATTTATATAAATTTGTGGATAAAATGACACCGACCACGCTATGAAGTATAGCCAGCCTATGACGGATGAGAAAATGTCGAGAGCTTGGCTTTTGAAGACCGTTACCCGTAAAAATACGTTTTCTAAGCTGTAACAAAATAAATCATTATAATTAATTATTATAAAATTAAAAAAAAACTTACAGTAAAAACAATAATAACACAAATGTTTTTTGTTTGAAACTGAAATTGCTGTTTGCAACCGCTTGACGATATTGACAATGATGATTTCATAAAAAACAGGTACTGAAATTGTTTAACAAATGGTTGGTTAAACATTGAAACGTAGTTTTCTGTCGCTCATGTGACTGGTACATGACATATTGGAATTTTGAACATAATGTATTCAAAACAAATTATTAATTTTGCAAGAAATGAAGGCGCTTTGGAATACTTTTGTGAGACAAAATAGTGCTATTAGTATTTTTTTTGTATATATTGGGAACCAGAAAATGAAAGAAAGCATATGTAGGTTAGTCGTCCGACGTAGAAACCAGTTCCTATCCTTAAGGTAAATGCCATGTCAAAAAAATACACGGTCTCTTAATGACGCCAATTATTTGTTTAGATTTCGAGTGGTCTGGTTGTGGTATTTATCGCTACAAATTTCGGCCTTTTTTTATTATTGTTACGTAATTTTCTATTAAATTTAATGTAACAGCATTTCTTGTAGAGTGGTTTAGAGTACCTATATAGAGTTGCAAAGTATTTGACGTGATTTCATTTTTTTCTTCAGCTATTGTTTTACACTTTTGTATTTTAAGATGTACCATCTTTAACAAATTAAATGCGAATTGAAGCTCCACAAATCTTCGATTATTTATGCAACCGAAACTACAAGTACTGCGTACCGAGCAATGCGTAATTCGGAATTATTTGCAAATATTTTTTAATTACTATTTCAATGTGCTGTAGCTTCGATTGCATTAATAATCCAAGATTTGTGGAGCTTAGATTCGCATTTAATTTGCTAAAGATGGTGCACAACGATTACAATAATCATTAAACCGAAAATGTGTACAAGTATTATGGGTGAAATAAAATAATATGGGAAAGTTAGTTCTGTCTAGTTTTGAGTCCATAAAAATTTTAACTAAACGAAGCACATGGATAAAGTTTTGACTGAAACACATTAACTTCCAGTATAAAAATGCAATATATAGTTCCCCAAAACAATAACTGAAATGAAGCCATTTAACCACGAAACACGTATTTCATGTTACTATGTTGTTGTGATGTAATAAATAATTATTATTTATTACATTCACGATACATATGAAAAATGTATATAAATAAGTTCTGACAAAAGTAGTGTGAGTTAGAAATCAAGTAACATTAAATACGTTGATTATACTATCACCTACGCAGTTGCAGAGCAAAAAAAGTGGTTTTATCGGAACTATCAGTTTAACGTTAGAATGTATGGAATGTGTAACAAATCTATTAACGTCTTGTTAGGTTGATATTCGCACGAACAAAATAACATAGAACTGACATATTTATGCACAAAGTAGGTATTAGGAGTATTGTTAATAATGGCGCATAAAAATGTCATTCATGTAATCTGTTGATACACAGGTACTGTAGATTTGCAATCGAACATAAATTTATATTGACTTCAAATAAATAAATAAAAATAATGACTGTATTTTTCCAGGTAATTTGCGATGCTGTGGAACAGGTTAGATTGGAATAAGGAAGTTTTTTACATTAGAACAAATGATCCTCCAACATTCTCTTAACCTTGCCTTGAGTACGACCTGTTTGCGTTTATAAATTCAATGTTGGCTAATGCATAGTTTAATGATTTTCACCGCAGGCAAATATAGAAATACAAGTGCTTTAAGATAATGTGATGCAAACGAACACTAGTAAAACAATACTACGCCGCAATGTCAAAGCATTTCTGCCAAAGAATGTGGAATACATTTGCGGTGATAATGAGAAGGTTTGCAAATACCCCATCTGAAGGATAATCTTTACAATATTTTTATCTTCGAGAAATGTTTTGTTATACTGGAAGTCGTTAACAACTTGCTTGGTATCCTTGAATGATATTATTTTTCTTACTTTAAAGAATTTACACATAAGTCTTTCGGCCATGAATTCCATAGTTTTGGAGATAGGTATATATTTATTTTGCCAAAATTTCAACATTTTTATCTTTTACAATGTTCGGTACTTCACCAGTCGTCAGAAATAAAAATGTAAATATGAAGTGTACTATGTAATAAAAGGTTCCAAGACACAATGAACCTTCTAAAAGGTATACCGATAAAAGGATTGTAAAATAATGAATAAATATCTCAAAATTAAATTCGGAAGCGGAAGTAAGTATATTTTAATGGAAATGGAGATTTATTTGATTCAAGGTTTGATTAGTTTGCGCCTATTAACAGTTACTTCTGGTTACGCTTAAGCCAATTAGCGTGTCCTTTTGCTTCAGAAGATTGCAATATATTTTCGAATCTAATTAGATAACCTTTCAATAATCAGTTCATGGAATATAAGCATCGTCCATACCGTCATTGCCGATGTAATAGGGAAGGGTGGGTATAGTTGTAACAAAGCGAATGTCAAGTGAAATGACAGATATAATTATTTATGAATGGTATCACTAGGTGGCGCTTTACATCCGTCATTAGTAGTTTGACGTAGTAATGTCACATGGTTTACTACTTGAGAAAAGAATAAAAGAAAAAAAACCGTTTTTTTAGGTAAGAAAGTAATTTCTTCCATCTCGAATAAATTGATTAAGTAGTCAATGTAAGTTTGCCGTCCTTGGCTAGCATGAAATAGAGCTTC
This sequence comes from Protaetia brevitarsis, assembly GCA_004143645.1. Lineage (NCBI taxonomy): Eukaryota > Metazoa > Arthropoda > Insecta > Coleoptera > Scarabaeidae > Protaetia > Protaetia brevitarsis. The sequence goes on from RXPK01000208.1 coordinate 1,454,377, forward strand.
ATAGCTGCTTTCACAGTGAACTTCGGTTCAATGCAGCGGATGGGTGTTTAATGATGGGTGAAATTTAAAAATAACAGGTGTGGGGATATTTGTAACAACTTGTTACATTCATACCCAATATTTGTTACAAATATCCTCACCTTGAAATGGTAAATATTTTTCTTAATGTCGCTCTATAGTTTGCAATTTTTTTTAAATTGCGTACAATAAAAATTGCGCATGTTCTATTCCGTGTATTGCACATGCGATGCAAATAAAATTGCACTCAGCTGATCTAAATCCATTGAATTTTCATTGTATGCAAGAAAAGTTGCGAACTGTAAAGCGGATTTTGCAATAGCTGTTTATGTAACAAGTTGCGAAATGGAAGTGTTTTAGACGTGATATTGACTAACGAGGTATAAGCCGCGTTGGTCAACACGTCAAGTGCCTAAAACAGTTCTCTCGCAACGAGTTACATACACGATTTTTTCTACAATCGCCAACATTTTTTTATAATAAACTGGATATGTGACTTTGTCAAAAATTTCTTGACATTGTTAAATTAACAAGATTGTAAATTATTGTGACGTTCATAATTATCGAGTACAACAAGCTGTCAAAAAATGAGTGATTCCGCCATTAAATGACATTACTTTTAGGCACACGTGCGATAAAGTAACATACTTTACGGCACTAGTGCCTAAAAGTATCTCATTTCGAAACTATAATGACAATCGAATTAAATATTGACTTTATATGTCGATTGTAGAAAAACAATATTTTTTTCTACAATCGAAGCCTTGCACAAGAAAAAGCCAAGAGAAAGAATGTGAAAAATCTTAGGGCAATTAAGAAAACATTTCACTTATTCTAAAAAATAATTATTAATAAATAAATAAAATATTAATTACAAACTTCTCTTTTTTTCACTTGTTACATCTTACTTCACTCCTTGTTACAACTGGTCCCGCCCATGCGGTATGATGTAACGCTCAACTATCCTTTTTGTTTCTTCTATTACTTGTCAATGTACAATGTAGGAATTATTAATTCTCTGTCTCATTAAGCTTAGAAGATGAACCTTAAAGATGGTACCATTAATATATTTTTATTTAATCAGTGATGATTTCTAAGGGTGAAAATATAAAAAGTGTTACAACTATACCCCACCCTCCCCTACTATAGATGTAATAGAAGAACAATAAGTGTTAAGGAAGGATACGATAGCAAGGAAACGATATTGAGTATCCACGTGGAGAATTGAGAACAACATTAAAAACATACGGAAGCTGGAAGTCTTCTCAAGTAGCAGAAAGATACATAGAAAATTCTCTATAAAGTCGAATAAATATAGCAAATTAAGTTTCTTCAATTCGTCAGTAACCATCCCCTCAAACTCCAATTCTTTCTGCTTCCACAAATCACTCTGTTTTGAAAAATATTACGAAAATATTTCCAATGCACCAGTTTTTAATTTCAGTAAATATTAATACAATGTAATGCAAATGTCTCAATAAATAACTTGTTTCGTTCAGATTTAATTTAATGATTTTTAATTCATACTTTCTGGTCGTAGAGAAAATATAGCTTGTTAGTCGGTTGAAATGATTTTTTTTTTCATTTTAACCTTGTGACAGAGTCTACTATTACAGTTTTCTTGTTTCAGGTCAAGTATTGTACCGAACAAATATGTGTGTAGTACTGTCAACCTTTCTTAAAATAAACAATTACAATCTTGTAGTCTAAAAAAGAAATGCTATATGTACTTGAATTAATTTAATTAATTGAACTGGTTTCTTTACAACAAACACCTAGAAGCGAATCTATGTCATCGTTCCCATTCATATTATACCACAAATTAATAAAAGCACCCATTTTTAACCAACTAAAAGAAAAATTCTTTTATTACTTATTCCTATTTGTTTAGGGCAAAATTATGTGATCACTGAATAATTGTAAATGTTTCATTTATGTTTTACAATTTCGTAAGATAGTGTGCACTGTGTCTAGCGTAAAAAAATAAATAAATACATACTTTACTCGATCGTCCGTCGAGTTAGCGGCCACATCACTATTCCCTGCTCCTAGCGCTTCTAATTCCAAAGCGTAAGAATTGTTCTCTGGAATTAAGTTTACTGTAGACGGTTTAACTTTTATGATGTCGTCGTGTTGCACATAAAATTGTATGGAGGCGTTAGTATAGTTCCAATTTCTGAAAAATAGAGAGGCACATTAGCATTTTATATCCAGCAAATACACCAGCAACAGATATACATTTTATAGCATTGATTGATTCATCTGCATGGAGTCAAAGAAGATATTATTTAAGGATAAAAGTATTATATTCCATTTTGACTTAGAATACTGTTTCTCCTTTTTTTCTGTACATTGGAATAATAAAACTGTCATAGAATATAAATTAAGGAAGATAGTCAAAGAAAATATATTCCCTTATAAAGAAAGCATTTTGTAGACTTTGTGACGTTTAAATTGTTATTCGCTCACTGTTTAGTTTTCACTTTGATTATGATTATAGTCAGCAAAATTAAAGAGTGGGACAATATGTAGATTGTATGTATTAAATATGTGCAAATAATTAACTCTGAATAAATAAAAAATATTTGCTTTTGAGTGGAAAATAATATTAATATTTTCACAAAAAAAATTGTTGATATTTTTTTCTGTTACTTTACTATCTATAGGCAGTATATACATCCATACTATTAATTTATAGTGCTAAAAAACTTTCCACCATTATTACCTTTTCAATATAATAATTATTGTATATGGAGTTGTTTTGTCTTGATTTTTTTACTGATTAGAGCGAGATAGTACATCCACATTCTAAATCAATTCTGACGGCATTGCTGTCTTGATAATAGTCATTGCATCATTTTCAGTCGCGAGCATGCATTGTATTACTGTTAGCATGCATGGGAATTATTATTATTGCTAATTGATAAGTGTCATATTGATCAGATAAGCAGACGGAGCTTTTAATTATCTGAATTATCTTCAGACGTAGCTTTAGATTCTAATCTAGATCGTAAATTATCGATGTAGGACATCACAATAAATACGATCGGAATCCCATGTTAAGATATCAGATTTATTTCGCCTTGTTAAGATTTTATAGACACTATTTCTACATATACATTGCGTGTTATATTTATGTGTATTTACATCTTCGATATGAGGGCAATAAAATCTTAGAAACAATGGTACTTGCATAATTTGGGGAATTTGGGATTTAGATAAGTAAATAGAAAGGTTAATTACTGGGAGAAAAATACGTAGGAAAAATACTCAATTCCTTTTGGTTAAATTGTACATATAACTGCATTGTGAGCTAGTTATTTAGGATTAATACTTGTTTATTTTTTTTTACAAGTTTCTAACCGTAAGAAGTCTGAATTTTAGATATGTAAGAGTAAATATAATTAGAACTGGTAGGCATAAATAAATTTTCATGACCGACTTGAAGGAACAGTTACACTGAGAGAAATGAAAAGGTCGTTTTAAGTGTTAAGCACTGTTATAACTACAGCTGCGAATTTTCACAGGGAATACAGTGTCGTCGAGTATAGAAACAAATGGGGATGGCGACTTAATCTCTAAATCTCTAATTGGCCGTTTTATATCTGCTTTTAAAAATAGCCCAGTTCTAACTGTAGCAGCAGCATTACATATTATACACTAGTGTGAATTCACGTGTTGTGTCACCAATTGTCAAAATGCAATGACAAACAATTCTCCTGCTTACACAGCAAAGGCCATACAATTGTTTTTGCAAAAAGCTTTCGGTGATCAACCTATAAGCACCAGAACCACAATAGCATTACCTCCTCGATTTCTTGAAGTGACGCACTTTTCTTTTATGACTTTATGGGCGAGCTCATACCCTTAATTACCAACGCCAAAAAATATTTTTGCTGTTGACAGTATAACTACTAAAACACTTTGCACGTACAACAGAGCTATATTATGAGGTATTGTCAGGAAAAAAGAAGGATTTGTTCCAGTATTTGCTAAATTAAAGTTAGATTAATTAAATTAAAGGTTTTAGTTAATTTTGAACACTTCTTGCCGATTATCTTTATTTAGTTTTCTTATAACAATGTTTATTTTCTTTAATATTTAGAAGTATATTTTTAATTTATATTACAAGAATCGTTTTTTATTTTTACGCGCAACAATGCAAATCCTTGTATTGTCTTGATTGTTATCAGAAGTTTATTTAATTGGATATCTAGATTATATTTATAAAATCCCGATATTTATCGGGTTCTTGCTTTCTCTACTTCTCACAATGAATGTGTGAAAAAGAATAAGTAGCACGTAGTTCTGCATATTATAAATATTTACAAAATATGCACTGTTACATGAATGGGGTGGGAAATAGCGTGAAGTATGACCCCCTTTCACAACGGTCAACTTGGCCACGCTGGCCATTCAACAGTCCGCTCTCGTAAACATCATTTCAGAGATTGTTGCAGTGTTGGAAGCAATCTTTGAAACGGTGTTTACGAGAGCGGACAACATGCTGCTAGTATTCTAATGGTTTCTATGGAAAGCCGCATTCAAAAATTATATACTTTGAAACCATTATATACTTGTATGTAAGTGTTCGTTATAATTTTTATAATTCGCATTATTTCAACTACAACAATATTGCAAACGTGACGCCTCTGGTAAGCCAACAAAAATTGCAGCTCTAAACACTAACTATAACCATTAAATGGTGAAATGAGTGTTAAATTAAAAACGCAGTGGATTTAAATAATATTTTAAATGTAAAATTAAATTGTAATCAAGTATACCTACTAAAAGGATGGTTTATGTTATCGATTTTCTCTCGGCATTGTAAAGAAATTTGTAAAAAGTCTAAACTCCTAATATAATATAACAGATATACAGATAATATTGTTCTCTTATTCATAGATAGTTGTTTCACGCATGCAATTGATGATTTTCTAAATCTTGTAAAGGTAGTCTTTTTACCTGCCTACGCAACATTGATTATTTCATCATGTGACAAGGGCGTCATTCGGATAATGAATGCATATTTCTCTTCAATAACGTACATGACAGAACATTGAAAGGGCCAGTAAGATTTTGGAAATTGATAGTGATAATAAGGTTGGTGTTGCTGACTAACTCACTTTAGAGATCATTTGCAAATTAGTAAGCCAAGGAAAGCTGAAGATGTCACTGATAAATACGATATATTCAGAAATTTCAATAATTTTGTATTTTATTTTTATTATGAATTACTCTTTAGTTAGTAGTAAATAAATATTAGGCTGTTATCCTATTATGTTTGGTTAATCAGTTCATGTACTACTGTTAAGTTGACGCGAAATTTTAAAAGGAAATGCACGTTCATTGACTACTAGCTAACGATTTTTTCTCTCTCTCGAATGTAATAACAGGAAAATAGAAGCACTAAGTGTGGTTCTAAAAGTTTTATATTTATGACATGTTAAATGTTATTGAATGCGGTACTGACGTGCTATTGTCTTATAGCAGCAAGTAGATAATCCAAATTTAGTATTGGCGATAAGTTAAACAGCCTATAAATATACTGTAATAAACCATAAAATAATTCTATCCCTATGAGTACCTACTTACACATTCTATTGTTTTTTTTTAAGTACCTAACTTATTTATATTTCTTGCTAGTATACTGCATTTGTTCTGTTATTGTTTGACACTACATATAAAGTATATATGTAATAAAAATAAGATATATAAAGGAATTTTAATGTGTCCATCACACCTAAAATTTTTCTATATTAGTGCTTGAGAATGTAAATGTTCACATTAGCTGTCATTACAATATGCAAATGGGTAAGAGATGTCTGTGAATTAACAATATACATATGTTCAATTATAAATGGGAGGTTAATCCGTATAAATATTAGATTACATTAATTATTGAGGAATATTTTGCTTAATTCATTTATAATCTTGGAGGAAAATAAATTTTGTGTATATTATTTTTTTTATCTATATATTTAAGTAAATTTAAGGCAAAATAACGTAATTTTAAGCTTGAATAAAATCCGTGAAATGCGCGAAGCGAAAACAACTCTGGTATTTATTAACGTAAAACATAGATTTTAAAACACAAACCGGACAAATGCCTAGCGTGTTTATGTAATAAAATGGTTATTTTGTACGCTTTCTAATAAGAAACTGTAAATGTAGTGCACCTTAAGTGCATTAAGTGCGGTAAGTTTATGATTGAGTAATTTTGCACGCTAAACTTTTTATTTTTCTGATTACATTATTATGGTAGTATATAATGCTTAATTTGCCTTAAATTCTGTCCGAACACCTATCTCCTTGATGTGCCGCTGATAAATAAATACGTTTTAATTACAGATCGATCTCTAAGATGTCTGTTTAGCTTAATACAATGAATAGAAACGACAAATTGCTCTGACATGATTTAATATTAATAGCACCTAGTCAATTACACAGGTGTCCAACCGAAATGACTTATTAGAATGCTTGGAATTATTAGTAGGTATTTGATTTTGAAATTAGAGTAATTATGGTCAACTATAATCTATTTAACGAGAATATTTTCAACTTTATAATAATGAGGAAGTTGAAACACTTAAGAGGAATGCATTGATATGACCATTAAAAGGTGAAATGCAGCACGCATGATTAAGATAATCAGTTACTTTTTGTTAACGTCTGGGCATTTAAAACCACGACCACTTGATGACTGGCGGTTTACTTTATATAGCCTGTCGGATAATTCACATATACATTAGGTTTGTTTGTTTGTCTGATCTAAGCAGATCCGAGGAATTTTACGCGTTTGTTTGTATTTTAGAGCATGATTTGTGCGTGTTTGTTTGTCTAGAGCAAGCAAATCCAGATCACAAAGAGGTTACTCTTCCTGCTCGCGGTCCGACGTCCGAGCAATTACGAGCAATTTGTGCAACATAACCTAATCGCACTAATACCGTGTTGTAAACTGTCATTTGTAAATGTAATCTGATTTATAACTGCATCGAATATGCACGAAATAGATAATATAACGATACCAATGTGATTGATGTAAAGAACGATCATTATATTTTAAAAACTTAACTTAGTAGGTACATAAATACTAGTATATGATGCATTTTTATTGTAGTCTAGATTCATTAATTTGAAAAATTATTTTTACTTTTCCTGTTCATAATAGCTGTGACAATCTGACAATAGTAAATAATAAAATTAAGGTTATATTGCAATCGAGCGCGTTTGTTTGTACCATCTTTAAATCCAACTCTGAGACGCTCTCAAGTTACTCTGATGACGTCAGTAGATACTGCTCCAAGCACACAAACAAACAAAGCTATTGAATTGAATGTTATATCAGATCCCGGTAATTAGCGACATCTGCATAACATTTGAGAGCATGAGAACTACTTTTTTGACACGTCAAAGTAATAGTAATGGCAGGCACAGCTGATGACATCTTGGTTTATATCAAAACTAAATAGTACAAACCATATTATTGGGTTATATAGTTTGTACTATTTTTATTTTTAGTACATATGTAACTTAAATAACCAATAAAAATTGAAATACAACTTCAAAAAGTCTAATAGTTCAGTTTCTGACAAAACAAATTAAATTAATTCATTTCAGTACTTGTCAATATGACATTTATTCAAATTCAAATTGACGTTTTTACTGTCACAATCATGCCAACTCAAGAGCATAAAATTTTCCGAAAAAAGTCCGCTATATGGCGCCAAGCGCCAACGGTGATCACGTGCGACTCATGATTCGACACGCTGCGCGCCGACCGTATAAAACAAACTGTCAAAGTCATCAAGCAGGAAGTGTTTAAAACAACCAGAGCTGTGTCAACCAAGTGTCAACTTACTTGTAGCAGTGCCTTCCGTGCTATTTAATCATTTTATCCCGTAAATTACGTCACCACAAGGTTAGGTAACCAAAATAACGTTAATTAAATGCTCTGTATTGCTAAAATTATTATTTTTACGTAATCATTGGTGAATCTGAAACGAATTTAGTAATATTCTGTTTGTATATATAATAGTCTAATTAGGATATTGATATTAAAATACTGAATGAAATAAATAATAAAGGCAGAATAAAGATATGAGGCTAATATTTATCTAAATACCCTGGTTAAGTAGGTATTCATCTTCGATTGCTTGATATTTACTTGTTTTTAATGAGCAAGTAAATAAATACACTCCCAGTAAAGCCCATAATTTACTCCATTCTTAATTTATTATTATATTATAAGAATTTTTAAAAATAGTGTGTAATCTCGTATGAATCACCATATATATAGGTAATCTCATATCAGTAATTGATGCCCTTGACTACAATGTTTACAGAAAATACACATTGTTGCGTGGATATGCGTTTTATGTAGTCATAAATACCCGGATAGGTTGTTAAAATTTACACTTATTGTTGTTTTAAATTCACTATACGTTGTAGAATGGTTTTTCAAGCCATTCTTAGCCGTTTTTAAGATGAAGGTTAACGACTTGTAATAGTAATTTTTCTTACACTTATTTACATTAAAGACATTTATTAACTGCTTGTGTAGTAGTGTTAATGCTGTAATTTGCAGTCATTAATTCAATTTCAATTTTGTTTCCTTGTTATATTAAGGCTCAGAGCATTTTTTTTTTCTTTTCAAACTCCATTTTGCTTATAATTCATCATCCCTACAATATTTATTAATTTTTTTAGAACGGTTTGGATTGAAATAAAATCATAAATTAATAAATCTTCATTTATGTAAGCATTACAAGAATGTTTGAGATTAAACAGTTCATTCAAGTGTAATACTTTTCCGGTAATATAAAGCTATAGCTGTAATCAATATTCAACTATTGGCTATGTAACCTGTTCGGCAATTACTGCGTATATGCTATTCAAACAATGTCATTCTTAGGCTCACCTTTTGAATAATACACAAATTATATAAGGATAAAAGAAAACTTCAAGGATTATTTAACTATATGTTCTAGGTTCTGTTTAATGTCAAATATTTTAATATGTATTATTGATGTGCAATTATCTACACACTGTTTACGATAAATGTCGTAAATGCCCAGAATATTTGATTTATAGTACAACCAATCGGCTTAAGTGAAAGCTTTACCAATCAAGAAGTTACTCCGTTCATCATTATCTATATACGCTAATACATGATTGCAATGTGATGTAATTGGTTGTTAGTTTTTCATTCTGTATGTGCTACCTTTTATATTCTATATGTATTATATACTTATATATTTTTCTTTTGGGAAAAGGGATTTGTAAAATGTTACTTACGTCACGTGCAATTGGAAGATCGCTGTCTCCTGAAGTTTTATCCTAATATCATGTTCTTCTACCCAAATATCACAGTTTACGGCGCTCACAGCTGAAAAAGAGTATGTTTGTTTAGTTTTGACAAGCCAAGAATTCAAAAAGAAGAAATTGTATATTTGGTTTAAAATAAAGTCAATAATAGAAGTTGTGAAATGACAATGTTAATCGAATTTAAGAATAATTAATAATAGTGTTAATGGTTAACATGGTTAATAATGACAACTAATCTTTTAGTTGTTGAACATGTTGTGTGATTCAGATGAACACTTGTGTTAATCTGAATCACCCGCACAAACGCAGAAGCACCTTTGATAAGAATCGAGTTCTGCTTTGTTTAGGTAGCATTTGATATAATGTGGTATATTTTCTGTTACAAACACATTTTCATTTTGATTAAAAATGATCACGGCATTTTGTTGTGTTTACGCTTAAGTCTAAAATGAATAAATGTTTAAAAGAAATGGAAAAAACCTCTTGAATCAACATGCTTACGGTTTTCTTCCAATCTGCATAGTTTTCAAGTTCAAAATATAGAGGACTTGAATCAACTATCAATATCTTGCACTTAAAAGAATAAACTGTTTCAACGAAAAATATATTATTTCCCAAGAAATGTGTGAATTTAAAATTATATCCCTTTTCAAGGAAACACCAAATTATGTTGGCCATATAAAAAACGCAAAAACTTTTGATTCCTTTTAAATGTAAAGGATATTTCTCTCCGTGCAGAAACAATCCATATTTCTACAGTTTTCTCTACGTCCCATGCGCAACATGTTATGAATGATATGTTTTTGCAGCATGAACAAGCAACACCCCAACAAATGATTACCATATGTGGCTTTACTAAGAAAGCTACCATGCTTGCCAACGTCTGCAATCTCTTCTTAGCAAAACAACTCGAAGCGATTTGTCGAGCTATAGATGTAATATAATTGTTCTAATGAAACGCATGATCTGTGCGCAGTTCCAATAACTTAGTTGTTTGATGTGCAATGGATTTCCCATGTATCCTAATTAATAAACTTTCATTGCAATTGCGTGCAGCTGGAAAGTAGAGTAATAGTTTACACCTGGTATTATTAACTACTAAACCATTTGCTGATAACCAATCATTTATTGCTTTAACTTCTAATGAACAGTCATATAGGATTCGCTTCATGTTTATCTGGGTGACTGAGTTACATCATGGGAGTAGTCTAAGTAGGTGATATATTGCGAGTGTTGCATTAACTAATGAGCGGTTAACTGAATCATTTCTTTTTTCTCTTAGTTGAGCTGTGTGTTTATCAGTACTATAGAAATAATATCATAGGCGAAACAGTAACCACGTGAAGAAAGTATTTAAAAGACTAACTAATCTGTTGCGGGCTTTATATTTTCTAATGATATACCGAGAGAAGAAAATGCATTGCGACAACCAACATCACTTTGTTTATTATCACATATTATTGCATTAAGAACATTTTTAATCAAATTGAACTAAATATAAGGTTAAAATAACAAAAAAGAATGTTGACAATATTTTGTTAGATCAACACTTGTTTGTTTGTTAGCGGGATCACCAACAGCATATTTTGTTTAAACGAATTAAAAATATTTTGCTATTTTAGCTAAATCGAAATTGCTAGAAGAACATTTCACAGTAGCATATTTTGAAACACATTTTTAATTACTTTAACAAAATTCGTTCTATTGATATGACTATATTAGATATTCTATAATGTTTGTTGCGATAACTAAAATTTCAGTTAATCTTGCAAGAATACCATATAATGTAGGTAATTATACCGTTTTATTAATTTAACAAAGCCAATGGGTTCACGTGTATAACAGTTTTCTTCCATATAAATACGTCACATATAGGTAGATACGTATTTCAGAAATCGCAGTGAAGATGGCGTTCCTTTCATTTCACATCAGTAATGACACATAAGGGTCACAAAGCACAACAATCAGAGTTATAAAATATTAATCTAGTGCATTATCAGTCAAACATTTAGTAGGAGTTGCGACCATTAAAACAGCAATTGACGGTGTGCAATGGCAGTGATGTCAATAAAACTGCTATTTTTTGAGGGTTTTAAATATATTCCAGCCTTACCGATATTTTACACCTTATATTGAGAATGAAATGATAAATTGTAACAATATCATGATACTTAAACATTTCCCCTTGTAAGCGAATCAAAAAATACTCGATAGCTTGCTGCAGCAATAAAATATTATCAACTAAAAAGCAATTCTGTTTTGGTTCAATATAATTTTGTTGTTTAACACAGCAAAAATTGTTATTTTAACATAACAGAACATTTATTCAATTTAACTTAAAATGTTTATTAACCTAGCAACTTCTGCATTTTATTTTAATGAATTCTTTTGGTTAATTTAATATGAAATAGTTGTTTATTTTACCCGAAGACTTATTGCCCTAACAATATTGAATATTTAAAGTAAAATTATCATGATTATTAAAACGATGCTAGAACTATTGTCAAATCTACACAATTATATTAACATTCGCATTGTGTTACTTTAACAATGATTTTTGTTTGACTATATTTAAACAAAATCTTTTTGTTGGATCGCTTTTTTTTTGTTAATTTAACACATCTTCTTCGCTCAGTGTATCAGATGCTTAAGCTATGGTAAAATTCCCATAATATAATCGAAATGTGTTTATAATACTTTTATTTACACACGCATAATAATGCATAAAATTAGGTATATTGGTATAATAATTGCTGAATTGATGCATTTTGCAGTTAGTATTTGTTTACTCATATATTAACCGAGTACTCAGACTGGATCCTATTATGTTAAAACGAACATTTTCCGCTTTTTTTTATAGTTTATATCATCTATCGTATGTAGAGTAGAACCAAAATAATATTTTCAATACCGGAACTAAATGGAAATGGTTATTTCATTTGAATTAGTACCAACAACCAATAATAGAGTTGGGCATTGGAAAAAAAAGTTCTACTCCCCTACTACACTCCCAAAATTTGAACATAACGATACGGGACACTGTATAAATAGTTAAATACTTACTATAAATATTAGTTAGTAAAACAGAAACAATAGTTTCAAACTGATGTAACAGAAAAATTCTAATAAGATATTATATAAATCTGTTCGGTTAAGCATAAAACCTTTTGAACTTTGTATGGACTTCCCATCAATGTATATAATGATATAATGTATCCTAGTTAACGAAACACTTTTTAAGATAAGTTAATTTTATTCCGAAGAATCTTACAAGTAACTAGTTCTAAGAATAGAAATAGAACGTGTTCTATTTCAACGTACCAATTTCTTGCACTATGATGCAGTATTTAGGCAGATCTATTTACATGCAGGCAATAAGCCAGAGAATTATTAACTTTAAATGTACAGTCACATGTATACGACTACATAGTATACTAATCGACCGAACTTTTATTGATCAAGCATGCAAGTAATTTAGAAGATTAAATTACAAGCGATAGGAACTGTATAACTGCAAGTACATATAAAAAAAAATAATTTGTATCCCACACTGAAATTACGTTAGATTTTTATGATTAAGTAAATATACAATAACAGAAAGTATGTAATTCTGTATAACATTTTTATACTTTACTTTAACAATAAGTTAAGGAAATAGAGCTAGTAACTTACATGTTTCTATATTTATAGTAAGTATTCGCTATTAGTGATAAACACCAAGGCCAATATATCTGCTTTGTTTATGTTTGGTTTATTGCGATTCATTCCCATATTTTTTATAACATGTATATATATTCATATTTAAATTTTGTGAAAAATTTCATCATTTCTTTTATAGCCCGAATTCAAAGGTTAATGCCTTCTTCAAAGTAGTACAAAGTATATAATATGTAATACTTACATTCAGAAAAAAAGAAAACCTACTTTCTTGAGAAAATTTATTAAATACAAGAACATATTTTATTAAATTTAGCATGACTATTTACAATGAGCTTACTTTGTAGAAATTATTAACATTAAACATTCTAAGGTGTGTATAATTGCGAGGTAGGCCTAAACGATGTTGTGCGAATGTTTTCTATCAACTATCGGTAAAAATAAGATCAAAAGAGAATGTGACCCGCAAAAAACATAGATGGCTACCCAAAAAACAATTTAAGGTTTTCACAAGCTTCGTTTAAGGTTGTCGCGACAAGCGGAAAAGCTTCTCTGTAAGCTTGTTATTGATAAGGGTATAAGCGTGTTGCAAGGTTCTATCAAGCTAGTTGACACAGGATAAGGTTTTCATAAGCTTGTCTGTAAAAGCACGTGACAAGGCTAGAATAACAATGTTGAATCAAGCTTCGAAGAAAGCGTGTACCTTGATAAAAGTTGCGACAATCAAAACAAAATAGGAATTGGTTATATGAAGGCGCACTCGCTGTTTTCAACTAAAACTGAAAGAGCTCAAACACAACACAAACGCACACGACACAACAAACAAATCAAACAATGGCAGTCGATGACAGAATAGCGGGATGCCGGTTAAACCAAAAAAAAAAAAAAACAATAAACGATTCACTCCGGAAACACACGAGGCCACCGCAAATGTTACAATATTGTCACAACGTTTTCATTGAGGAGGGTCTGTAAATCTTGTTGCCGTAAATGCTATGACAACCTATGATCATACAGTTCCGTTTGTTGCCGTAAATGATATAATAGCATTGTCATAACATTTTATCGTCAAGTTTGTCGTCGACAATTCAAACTCAAGCAAGTGAAAAGCTTGTCGTAAGCTTATATGTTATCTGGGTAAGCACTTTTTTAAAATAATTTATGAAGAAGGTTTCTTGTCTAGGAAGTGACTAATTTTAAGAAAAAGCGACTGCTCTTTGTATTGCAACTGATAGAAACGGTTAAGATTGGTGTCTTAATTTTTTTCTATTTTCATCACAGACATCCTCGAGAATGTGAAAAAAATCTTGTTCCAAAATATGTAAACGTGGCTTATGAATAATTGATTTTTTGGTAAAAAAATGGGAAATCTAAAAGCATATATTAAGATAATGCGAACCAAATACATATTAAGTACAATGTGAATATATAATTTGATTTACTGCTGAAAGTTGATCTGAGAAAGATGTTTTTTTCAGAAAAAAAGGATGGCGAAAGGAAACTTTCATATTTAGCACAACATACATAATTAATATCTAATAAATATGGTGATAAATTATTGTGTCCAAATAAGGTGATTCTAGTTATGTATATTAAAGAGAAAATAAGACAAAGAGGGCGGGACAAGTTGGCGTAAGGAACAAATTAGGCGTATGCATTTAATTTACGCACGTTTGGAATAGTTGACAATGATAAGCCGTTCAGAGCAACGAGTTCTTGCTGAAAATATGGAATGTTTCGTCCTTTATTGTGTCGGATTTAAATTAAATATATTTGAATCATTGTTACTTCTGTACTTTGTTTGTGTGTACGTATTTTGCTGGACTTTACTGTTTTTCAGTATTCAGATAAAAAATCTACGTTTTGTTTAATTATTTATTTAACAGTCAGCAAAGTCATGAACTACTGTAGTTTCTTTTTCACTATTTTTTAAGCATTTCTTATTCTTCAAATAATTAGAATATTCTCTTATTTTTTTTTAATGTTTCTAGTAAATACTAAGTTAACAGTCACTGAAGATATATTTCTATTAACATCTATAGATATATATCATATATATTAG
The DNA here is from genome assembly GCA_004143645.1 of Protaetia brevitarsis. Taxonomy (NCBI): domain Eukaryota; kingdom Metazoa; phylum Arthropoda; class Insecta; order Coleoptera; family Scarabaeidae; genus Protaetia; species Protaetia brevitarsis. The sequence goes on from RXPK01000208.1 coordinate 1,469,441, forward strand.
CTTAACATAACAATTCTCAAAAAAAAAACCTAAACTTTCTTTTATTGTCGACCTTCTACTTTCGAAATTTCAATTTGCAATCCACTGGTTTAATAGAATCGATATACCTGTTGTTTAGTCACAATCCACATGTGAACCAAATAAACAACAACAACACTATGTTGATAATCCAACTGAAACATTTAACCTTGCTTCAATACCAGATTCATTTTGGCATTGAAAATAATTATAGTATTGTGTTTAGGTTTCATAAATGCCTAAGCTGTATGTACGGAATTGTGTGTTTTATCTTCCTAACCTTAGTTATTTTTCAATGTCAATGTTTTCGCAGTTTATAGAAAAATATCATTAACAAATTTGTTGCCAACAATTCTTATTATTACTTGTTTCAATTCTGATCATATGGTTATGATGGTCCTTTCAAATAGTTAAGAAAGAATTCATTTTCTCTTGAAAGTCGATTATTAATTGTTACAATTAATCCTCCATATTTGCCTTTACTGGAGAAAATTATTTGCTTAGGTGACATTTCATTGCGACGGCAGTTAATGATTATTTTTTTAGATTTTATAAGAATACAATGGAATTACATATGTTGATAAGAAACTTGAATAGTATGTATATATAAAAAAATATGGCATATCTCCGTTTTATGAAAATGAAATACATTTTATAGGGTTTGCTGAATTGAATAGTATTAATAACAGTTAAGTTTTAATTAAAGCAGTGTTTAGTACCTACTACATCATCTTCTAATAATAATTCATTTGAAAACAGCAGTTGATGTTTATTATTAGAATTTAGTATAATTAACAGTTCCATTTCCTTATTAATTCTTACTGATTCAAATAAGAAACAAAACAACTTTTATCTATTCATTAAACTGAGTCATCTATGATGATCCTGCACAATATGTGGTTTTATTTAATCAATTCAATTAATTTTCCAAACAATGCGATTTGTTGGGATGTATTACAAAAATTTATACAGATGTGTCCAACTTAAACCACATATTGAATGATTTGTAACTTAATCTAAAAAAAAGGCTAAAGATGGGCTGTGTTTTCTAGTTATAGAAGTTAGAAAAATAAGGTACACTCGAAGCTTTTGCTGACTCTTCTACTCATCATTTCTTTATTGCGTTTACTGTTATCGATCCAATTTTGATATATTGATCGGTTTTGACATAACAAATATCTGTCAGCTGTCATCCGCCGCGACATTTTAAAATCCATACTTTTTTAAAGGTAATTTTACTAAAAGCAAAAATACATACGTGCAAAACTCTGACTGACAACTAGTTTTCAACCTACTAAGTTTTTAATTTAAGTTTTTTGAATTAGATAGATTTCAGATATTGAAATAGAATATCTGTTAATGCAATACAAATTCTTAGGTAATTTATCCTGAAATATTTAAGTTAGTAGAAATAATTGTTGAAACTTTATTTTTCAATAAAAATTAAATTGTAGAGAATACTAGTGGACGCAGGGCTTATGAATGGTCTATTTACGTAGAAACGTAAGCACTACGGTATGTACTTTAAAGTTACCAGAGCTGTATGTGTCCATAATAATGCATACTTGCATACGCATTGACGAAATGATTCGTTGATGTAAACAGAAAAGATTACCGCGTTATCCAAAATACCTCTATTATCAGTGGTCTGAATAATTCGAATAGGCGGCTGAGGTAGTCTGTTATAATCTTATTAGAACAATAGAATTAGTGTTACGATATCAGATAAGCAGTTTAAATCTATTAACTATCCTGTTATTTAAATATAACATGAGGAATGGTTTTCTTAATGATATCGTGACAATGGTAAAATTTCTAGAATCTATTTTAAATAAAGTATACCTATTTATTTAATTTGCATACCCTAATTAATCTTTTTATTCATAGAGGGTATCTTTAAAATATTTTATCCTAAAATCCACACCTCCTGACTGTTGTATATATGTATATTAATGTGTTAGTAACAGGTGCGACTTTACAATTTAAAATCAATAATTTGGTTTAATATGTAAAGTCCGTGGGTTAGACCTTAATAAGCATTAAATGAAATGTGTATGATAGGTGCATTTAAATAGTAAGAACTTACCGCAAGCAAGTACTATAATTGCGAAACATAGTTTCCTACAAATCCTTGGACACATTTTTGTAATACTGTAAATTTCAAAACCGCAACGATAAATAGAAAATATCACAGAAAAGAACAGTCTTAAAAATTAATTAAGAATCGTTAACGACTGAAGATTCGAGTGAGCAATGAACACTATATTCTACTTGCTTAAAATAATTTGCGAACGATTCTACACAGATCGATGGTTAACTTTTGGAGAGTATTAAATTAGAACTGGGTTAAAGATTTATAATTCACGTGCGTCTGGATATAGTGTTCTAACGTTTATGAAAGAATACCTGGACACAATCGCTTATTTATACGATAACCGCGAAACGGGTGATGCAATATTCATTTAAGAGTGAGTGACATTCGCGTTAATCGTGACGTTGCTGTTTCGACTACTTACATTAACTTGATAACGATTAAGATCAAATTATCTATTGTGATGTATTCGGTCAATACAGAAACGAAGTAACCTAGAGCGGTTGAGGTTATGTTTATGTTTCGTTGGTATATGCATACTACTAAAATATATTTGCAATGCCACTATTAACTTCCTGATATCCCCACTTCTGCATGAAGTTAAACTAGTTTTTGAGTGTCCGTCGCTCTTTAATGTTGCATTTAACGGCCGAATAATTTTGCAACACAACTCACAATAAATGTTCGAAAGAGCATGAAATTAGAACAACTACCGACTTTTGACAGATGTGGCGATGTATGCGCACATTGCGCATACAGTAGCATAGACAGTTTTGATGGACTGTATTACTGGTTGTAGCCCTAAACGTCAATCTTCTTTTAGTATTTAATTTATGAATTTGTGTGCATTTATTTTAATAAACATACTATATTTGATAGATATCTCAAAGTGCGATTTTAATGTGTGCTAAAGCGCATTTATTGTATGTAAATGTAACTGTTTTCGATAATAAATTTTGTCAAAATGTTGATAAAATGATCTGTCTTTTATAAACCCCAATGTGATTTTGTGGTAAAAAAAGTCATAGGATGCATTTTGTTGAAACATCAACTAATTTTTATAATTTCTTATAGGTTGGATACATAGGATTATGGATAAAAGTAAATTTTACTTTTTCGTCCTTTTTAACAGTAGGATTAATTACAAGTTAATGTTTTAATGGTAAAATTAGGGCTAATAATGAAATATATTTAGTTTTTTATCAGTAACTAAAATTTGTGGAAAATGACAGTTGTTTCTTTATCTATCAATATTTCAATTGTATCAAAAATATAAACAATAGCGTAGTTATCTTGCAATCATTTTGGTACATTCAGATAGTAAAAATCGCAGTCTACAAAGAGCGATGTCAGAAATATTTTCATTTTGAGAAATAAGTGTTTCTAGCAAAAATGTTTTGTCAATAATTTTTTCTATTTTGTTATGGTTAAAAAATTTCTTGTTTTTTTTTTTTACTAAAAAGTTATTATTCGAATCACTATCAGAATATAAATATAGAGATATTAGAAATTCCGGCACAGAGATCTTTTGATTTACCTGCATTTCATATTTATATTGATAGTAAAGTGAATTTAGCTGTTGCTATAAAATTAATTAATTACATTCCTATAATAGTTAATTATAGGTATCTAAAGTATTAATATGTTTGATTTATGATTGAAATTCGTTTGTATACCTGTTTAAAATCCTTTAGAGCTGCATGTTTCGGCTTCTGGTGCCCCTTTCAGGTCTTCTAAAGTATTCTAATACAAAAATGTATTTTATTAATAATTTTTGTATTTGAATCTTGCAGTCTGGCGTCTGTATTTAAAACACGGTGGTGTATTTTCCTTGCATTGTCTGAAGATACGATTTATCTCTTAAATAAAACGTTTATGGAATATGCTAACATTATTCTTAAAATATTCCTGTTCCACAGAAACACATATACTAAATTACTTACATTTTGAAAGTATGGCTTAAAAAAGTGCGATATTTTTTGAAAAAAATACGATTTTTAAAACATCACAACGAAAACGTTTATATTTTAGATTTTAATACAATATTTTCTTAAAATATATAATAAATATTAAGATAACATTTTATTTTTCTGATTTGAACAAGAAATTATTACTTAATTGGTCTTTCTGGTAGGTACACCCACAACAAGAAAAATAAGAACCACAGTTACTATTCATATCTAATTTTATAATAAGGTAAAAATCTAATAAAAAAATTTAAAGCAAAATATTGGATTTGCAATACTTACACAATATTGTTTTCCAAATTTATTTGGGTTTCTTGGTGTTAGCGGTGTTCCCCGCTAACAGAAATCCCAACAAAATTTATATTGCATAAGGATAGAAAATTTCCATATTGCATATTGTTTTCTTATGTTCAGTATTAAATAAACATGTCAATACAAAAGTACTTATATTAGGCAAACAACATATTATGTGTCGCTTGCGAATAATTTTTACTAACAGTTCAATTAATTCTTGAAATCTGCTATCAAGAGTGGTCAAACTATGTTTATTAGCATACACTATTAACTTATCGTTTGAGATGATTAACGTCTCAGCAAAACAGCTGAGGTTTGAATTCTTTCTTAATTTTTTATATTTAATAACTTCTTTAATCTTGGACATCAATTCATACCAGCTAAATACCTCTTAAAAACACTGAAAAAAGTTTACAATTTTAATTGAAGTTTAAATATTAGTATAAGCAAAAGGCGACGGTGTTGTTTATTATAAATGTGCTTATTTAACAAAATTGTTTTCGGTCACTAACTTCCTTTTTTAATCCCAAATCACATATCTATAATTTAACTGGTGCTTAAAATGTTTACCATCTTTATAAAAACGCAAATAGATAATATTATCTTTTGGTTTCATACGGTAGTAACAAACTGGTTTTAAAATTAACATGTAGGTACTTAATATAATATATGTTTTTATTTTATTTGTTAACTAACATACGGTAAATGTTTTAAATTTAAATTTCGTGTGAATTCCTCGGACGAACTACCTAAATAATATAGCAATAGATGATTCATGTTTATTATTTTAATATAAATCAAAATATTTAGAACGTATGTACCAAGAAAACAAATTGATTTGCAATTACACGGGATATTGTTTGCGAATAAACAGAATTTTTATGTCAAAACTTGATGACGAATTGCATGGAAATACCTGGCGACTTTAAATATTTACAATTTACAATCAATATATTTTATTTGTAAAAGTTGCCGAAATTTTGCGGAGCATGTTATAAATGATATTATAAATGTAAATTCTACCAATCGATCACATAGAAGATTTTTGGAATTAGAATTTATTTATGGAATTTATGTCATGAAAACATTCAAAATTATTAATTAATCTATAAAACTCTACCATTTCAATTAATCAGGAGTTTGTTAGCTTATTAAACATTTGAACATCCATTGCAATATTTATGGATTAATGAATATAACTTATTTCACTTCATTTGTTTTTGATGAAAAAGGTAAATAAACATAAACTCAGCCGAAGCAATACAGAACAGATTAAGGAAATACATAGGGAGAACGTATGAATATTAAGCAAGTTTTATGCCCGTTTGACACGTTATAATTGATACAATTTTAAGTGCCTACTTGGGAAAATTTAAATTTCCCACCATTATTTTTTTTTAGTAACTTCAACAGAAAGACATCAAAAGAACTAGTAATCTAATACAAAACCATTGGTAATTTCGTGTTTCAATGTTGAAGTTACTAAGAGTAATTGTGGAAAATTTAAATTTTGCCAAGTGGGTGATGCTTTGAAAGTGATATTTCGTATTTAATACATACTTATACATGGAATGTCATAATTGATATTGTACAAAATAAAGTAATCGAATAATGTTGATTTTTTATTTAAGTTTACAAAACAGTCAGCTTTATATATCGTAGTTATTACAAGTTACTGATAAATACTACTTGTATAAAATATGAAGCATATATACTAAAAGTAACTCTTTTGTAAGTAATACCATTGTAATACCTTTGTGAGTATATTTTTTCCTGTTCTAGTCCTTTAGGCAGAAAGGGAAGGGTTGTTGTAAAGGGGTGAAGAAAATGGATTATAGTAGCTGATAGTCCTATATAAAAAAGATAGTTGGTGATATATTATTACTATTTTTTCATTATAACAATGGTGCAAAACACAATAAACTAAAAATTGTCGAAATTTTAGCCCCTTGCACGTAAGCTTTGGTGGAAAGTGGTGGTATGGCTGCTGCAAGTGTGTCAAGTTTCATACGTTCAGCAACCTATCTCATGCTTTAGTGACTATTTAAGTGGTATTCAAAAACGAAAGATACCTAAGTGAACCCCCCACTTAAACGTCAAACTCGAGTAAATCTGAAGTGTACGTCAACCTGCACTTGAGTGAAAAAAGGGCAGTTGTTATAAATTAAAATGGTTAGTTTTACAAAAGATTTAGTTGTTTATTATTATTTAGTTTGTTTAATAAGCATGGAAGCTATATATAGATGAGGATTTTAATGAATTTATTTAATATGTTGAAGATAATCCTTATAATGTTATACCAACGTATACTAGAGAAGCAAATATTTTTGTATAATTTTAAAAATGAATTTTCAGAAACAGATTGCTTAAGTTTTTCTAATCCATTAGAAACGTATAGCGATAATGAGCTACTAATGTGTTATCGAGTCTCCGGGAACGCAAATTGCATACAATATTCAATGGGAATTAGTATTTATTTTTATTTAATTAGGACGCTATATCTACAAATAAAAACTACTAGAAAAATTAAATTAAACTATTATAGGTACTAAAAGTATGAAAAAGTTTGGTAAACAAATTACAAATAATTTAAAATACAATATAATACAATCTATTACAATAGTACTTACAACCTGTGCTTTTATATTAAATTAAGAACCACTGTAACGGCAACAAAGAAAGTGAACCACAAAAGTAAACTTAAAAAAAATCGATGATGACATATTGTGCTGATGTCTAGTAAACATGGACTTATTTTAGTAAGGCTTTTTGAATACCTACCACTTTCTAATTCAAGTTAGGGAAGCACTTGACTGAAGATAGACTCAATGGGAGTTTGAGTGGAGTGTTATGAGATTTTTTAATTCGGCTATTACAGTTGGAAAGGGTTCAAAGAAAGTTACGCCTCTCTCCATTAACCTGTTTAACTTTGTATTGAAATACAATAAGAGATAGTAAAAACAGATTCGAGTTACTATCATGAAGTAGAAATATAAACAGAGAAAAAGCAGAATATATGGAGATGAGAGTTGAAATAACAGCTCAGAATAAATAGCGAGAGTAAAATAAATAAACCAATCATTAAACACTAAAATTCACATTTAGCTGACGGTAACAACAAATTACTTGCCTTTGAAATCAATTATCTTAATCTAGATAACGTCTTCATTCGCTGTCTTATCGAAGGTTAAAAAAAAACAGCCCTCATATACTTATAGGTATATTTAGGCATATTGACTTACTTGGAGATACTAAGTATGATAAAATTGTATAAATAAAAGAGTGGCAATGACCTTTGTGTTTATTTTGATAGTAACTGATAGCTATACCGTCTTCTTCGATAAATGCAATGAACATTTTGCTTATCACATTCTTGCTAATTGTAAGATAGATATCTGATACCTAATTTTCATTTTTCTCAAAGGGCTTTGAAATTATTGGAAATTTAATATTTTTTTTACAAATTGCACATGCTATTAATTCTTCAATACTTGAAAAGAAAATGCAATTTGGGATATGAATTTTTTAATGTACTAAAAATAATAAAAAAAATATATGACTATGAAATATAAAACAGCTTTTGACATGATATCACGTACACTGAAAAATAGCTGACAGCAGTACTATTGTCACTAATACTTATTTTAAGGAGTACGTCTCTTATTAGATAGAAGTCTACCTGGTAAATACTCTAGATTAATATTTTATAATCGTATTCACTGTTGTTTATGTCGAATAAGCATTAATACTGGAGTAAAATAGAAGACGCGCCATCTTTACGACCATTTCTGTAATATATGCATCTAACATAATTGGTGCCATAAAAATATTTAGTTCAGGGTACTTGTTAGGGAAGCGGGGGCTAGAATTAGGAAAAGGTAATTTTGACAATACAATTGCATTAAATTAACTGAAATTTTTCTTCTTAACAAAACTTGCTTTGTTAATTGAATAACGCCTACTCTATTTCTTAAATCGCAAGAAATAAATTACGTACTAAATAAAATAAAAATTATAGAGAAACCTTGACTAGTTTGTAAGATGCAAGGCTCATGATTTGAGATAAAGTACGCGATTTTTGTGGGGCAAAAGAAGTATTTAATTATATCTTAATGTAAAATCTGATATATGTATCTGCTGAATATATATGTAAGTATATACCTACATTGAATGTATTTATATTTTATTATTATTAAAAAATTAATATTAATTCTGTTGCCGACAGCTTTGCAGAAATAAATAAACTAATACATACGTCAATTTGAGTACTTTCCTCAGAATTGTGTGTGAAATAAACATTTGTACGATAAATATTGATAAATAAAAACAGTTAAAAAGGAGTAAATAAACAATAAACAGAATATAATTGCTACTATAAATAAAAAAACTCGTTTTTTATTGTTCTTATAATATTTTCTACGAAAACTAGTAATACCACTATTTATACATCAACATCAATAACGAACATGGGATTTTTGTCATTCGGTGCATTATTAACTATCAGTTACTTCAAACTTATATAATACATACAGTGAGATTGATTTTAGGTGGGTATATAAATTCATTGATTATGGGAAATAGAAAAAAAAACATTTATTAAGCAAAAACACTGTCTCACCGAAGACTGGGTCTTTGATTACTGCTCCGTATACACTACATATCCCCTTACGCACCCTATATATTATTCCATTTTTAAATTCTACGTATAAGACGCTTTTGTAAAAAAGGCACTGCTGCAAGGTTTCGGTTAAGGCGGCTTAGTTTGTATATGCATTTGTTTTAGATAGTTCCGTTTAAAATAACGGAGTAAGTATGCATTTTTCCTACTTTTGGAGCATCCTGTATAGTCAAAATAATTTTAAGTTACGCAGCATTGAATTTTGTAAACCTTTTGTATAAAGAACTTTTTCCTAAAATCAAAAATAGAGCTGTAATCAAAGACCCAGTCTTCGATGGGACACCCTGACATTGAATGATGGATAATTCTACATTAGTAGGAGAAGAAAATGACACGGAAACAAAAGAGCGTCGCAAAATAATAGCTGATATATAATAATCGACTCATGCGACGTCTCCAGCGTTCAAAACGGGTGTATAACGAAATATGTATGTATTTCTTAAATTGTGACTACTCTACTCCTAATTTGTACTAATTAAATCATTAGTATCTATTCTTATCTATTCTTATGTTCAATAGGTTGATTTGTATGTATGTAAATTGATATTTAAGTAATCTCTATACATGATTAATACATTTGCCAGTTATAATTTGTATTTATAAAGTGTGGTTTTATATTCGAACAAACAATTTCAGGCAGTCATTGCCTATTTATTATATAACCACACATGTAATTGCATATAAATAGGTTTCTTTTTTAAAGCATTGTGTAAATGAATATGCAACATTCTAGTTTAAATCCTCGTTATTCGTGTGTTGCAATCCGAAAAATTGTGCAGAATAATCTCTAAAAATGCATACTATGTGCTTTTAGTTCTTATCAAATACGCGCCAACGAAAAAGAATTTTATTTATTTCCTTGACGAAATAAGTAAGGCTTTTGGCTATATAATCTGCATATCTGTTATGTTCAAGCAAAAACAGTATTCGTGGAGTACCTGCTGTTTATTTTTATGCCGCTAATTTCATGACGTAATTGAAATTAAAACATCTTCATAATTTGTCGTAATTAAACGTTATCAGTCGATGTCATAGTATTAATAGTTGTTTATCACGCTTGTCACAATATCAGTGTCTCTAGCACGAACTTTGTAATCGGTAGTCACATAAAACATAACAGCTGGAAGATGATGCAATGTCTCTAGCGATGAAAAGAAGATTATTATATCCTTGATTTTATCATAATATATGTAATGTATACAGTACAGATAAATAATAGATAAAGCCTCTTGAAAGCGCACGACTTTCCTTAGAGAAAATAATATACAAGAAATAAAAAAATGATTGGAAAGCACATACTTTTTTTTCTTAAACCAAAAATTATACAGTCCATTCTTTGAGATAACAATAAATATACAAGGAATTTTAGGAAAATCCTACCGGGAGGTATCTACTGTTTACCGACTAGTAGATAATAAATCCAATCAATTTCGCGGTAATTGTTAAACGTATGTGTATTTACCGCGAAAAATTAAACGATTATATTGATAAACTTTGTTGTAAGTGGGTCACCTAATTAGGTACATTGAAACCAAGTGGGATCATAAAATCAAACACTAAATAAGCATATTTTCGGACTTCAGGCTATTTTCAGACTTCAGATAGGTATGCGAAAAACATACAAAATCTTTCAAAATTTCAAATTTCAACTTCCTATGATTGCTTCACGGTAGAGATTTAAATGGTACTCTCTCTATTTTATGTTTTAACCAATGTCATTGATGTATCATACGCGTCAAGACAATCTTCTGATTTGACTATTTTTTTCAAGTTTTACTATTGAAAAAAAAAGTAAAATTTCCGCTTGTCTCGCAGAAAAAGATACAAGAATTAATTTCATGAATGTGACAGAAAGAGATAGCCCTATTACTGCTTTGTTTGAGTACAATACTTGAAATGCACTGTTTCCGCTTTCTATTATGGCACTTGTCAGTTATCAAATTTAAACTACAGAATCGTTAGTTTGTGCATTTGGTTTATTATCAGTTATTTCTCGTCCGTTGTTCGCTTTCTTTCTATATTTTACAAAAAAAAAAAATAGTTCTTTTTAGAGCACAGAGCCTTCTGTGAAGGTTTCAGTAGGTAAGTTATGTATCTTAACTAAAGAGAATGTATCAAACAATTACTAATGTTATTATTATCACAGAAAATGCCAGAAAAGCGGTTGAATTCTAAGGCACAGGAGCTTGTGCTTAATACTCTGGCATATTTTAAGAGAGAAAAAGGAAATGGGGGTCCTTATTACCTTTAAGTGCTGTTTACGAGGTAGATATTCTAATACACTCATAATTATGTTTATAAAGTGCGTATTGTTGCAAAAACTAAGCGAAGCACTTGGTGTAAGTCGACAGACTGCTTGGAACATAAAAAAAAAAGAAACTGCAAAATCCTGTTGCTTCATCTTATCCTGATCGTATTAAGTCAATAATATTTGTAAATCCAAATGAATCCTCAAGTTCTGAAGAAGAAATAGATAATTGATTGAAAAAAAGGAACTGTTGTCGTGACATGAAAAGTCAGATTTCGTGGCCTGAATTAGCCACGATTTATGATTAATTAGAATCACTTACAATATAAATAATATAATTCTGCAAAAAAATAGGTCTTTTATTATATTTATATCTTTTATTAAGGATTCATAAGTAAACTTTGTTACTGTGTTAAATGTTTATTATTATATATCAGAAACAGAAATTCTACCAACTGCTATTAACATCACTTGATACATTTTGATAACATTTCTTCTGGTCTTAAGCTTGTGTTTCTATAAAACAAATTAATGAGATCTCCGAATTCATATGTATGTGTAACATACTTACAAATTTGTAGGATTTGCTATACCTACTAGTAATACGGTTCAGCATTTGCATTACGGTATCTTTCTATAAACGCTATCTCACAAAGAAATTGTGTTCATCCCAAATTTCAAAATTATTAGGACACCCACGATTAATTCTCGGTCTTCTAACATGCTCAAGATATTTAATTAATAATTAATAATGTCTTCGTCATCAGGAAATTCCAATAAATTCGTTAATATAAGATTGACATCAAATAATGTTAAGGTTATATCATGGTTATATTCAATTTGAGGGAGATGTCAATGTTTAAGCTTCGTACATAGCTCGGTTCAAATTGAAATAAATTTTTTGTTCGGTCCAAGGTTCCACTAATGCTGTGACCAGTAGTGTAACATGGTTTGAATGCAAAATTTGAACTCAAAATCGAATTTAAACTAATACTGAAAAACCGCGCATAAGATATCCTGTTTTTACGGTTTTTAGTTTGATTCAGAAGTATCGATTTGATTCATACGGACAAAAATTGATGACGTTGTTTAAAACATAAAATAGACAGACAGTATAAGGCATTTAACTTTGTGTTTGCGTAAATATGCCAACACTGAGAGAGGTCGCTATGAAATGAATTAGGTAATTTTGGCATTATATCGTTATTCCATTCTTGAGTTATATATTGAAGGCGAGCGAGACTGTATTTTAACATTAGTCAATGAAAACTTATACGACAACGTAATTGGCACATTGACATCAGCTAAACATTTTGTTTTTGGTTTTTTTCGATTACAATTCTTCAATTCTTTTTATGAGTACCTATCAATTGGTATCAGTTGAAATATATAAGTATCGTGTATTTCAAAAATAGCATTATTTTTAATATTTTCTTTCGTTCATAAATTTTGTATTTATAAATACCCTTTGTGTGAACAAAAGAAATTTTATTTCAATTTGTTGCATTTTTTTTTAATTAGTGATAAATTCTATGCTGCAATATTAAACTATTATTCTGAGAATATCATTATTATTCTAGCTGATGTTTGCGATAAATGAGAATATTTAAATAAGAATTGAATAGTGCATCGCTATACAGAAATAAATATTTTGTCAATTTTATTTAAATATCTATACATCCACAAGCGTATTTTGTAAATTTATCAAATGGCACATGTTAAATTTGCAAAATTACGCCTGTTGCTTTATACAGACATCAACGATTTCTTTTTTAAATTTCTTTTATTGTGCAGTTCGGAACTGCAATTATTTATTAGATAATGTGATAATGTTAATGTATTAACTCAGAATAGTGAGTAGTTTCCTATGATACAAAAATGGCTAAGTTTAATCTTTCGTTTGCACTGTTTATAGTATTTAAGTGAGTTATTGATTTTTTAAAGCATTTGTTATACTTACCTTCTTTTGTTTTCAGAGCTATTAAGCTACTGAAAGTATTTTTTTTTATTAATAGTATGAAGTTTATAGTTGGTACAACAATCCTAGATAGTCTATGACTATTGTTTTATGTTGTTGTGTTACTTTCACAATGCAATTGAGTATAAGTAGTGGTTCATATGTCGGAAAGGGTATTATTGAATCGTTTATTCAATAATACCCTTCAATAATACCTTTTTCGGATTTCGAAAATAATAATTTTTCAGAAGTTAAATGTTGTTGTTATGGGACAATGATTAACATTAAGCTTTTGAAATTCATGTTTATTGTTAAATGTACAGATATTTGTTACAACAAATGCATTTTTGTTTCATATATATTCAACATTTTGTGTTTTCTTTTTCTTAAACAAAACATCCAAGGCACCAAACTTCCATCCTATATAATTTACAAATTCTGCCTCTTAAAACAGTCTAAACTACGGATTATTTGTTATCTCTTATCTCTGTATTCCTATTTCTGTACTCCTTTCTTTGTATTTAGGTTACTTCTATACCTTTGGTACTTACTATTGAACTACTGCGTAAATTACAATAATTTACAAATACATTTGATTGCAGATCGCACAATATTTGTATTTTCGTGACTTTTTTTTTCGGCTGTTTCATTTTCCTTTCTTACAAATATGTTATTTCCGTTTGCTTCTACTACTCGATTCATTTTTTTTTTTTTTCATAGCAAAGCCGTGGTATTTTGCAGGATTGTAGTGAGAATAAGCATTATTTTTTGTTATATCTGAAGCAATTTTATCGAAAATAAACACTAAAATGATTAAGCAAAGCTAGATGAGTAGGCGAAATTTCTATATTTATAATTTCTGAATTATTGTAACAACACTGATGGTTACGAAATAGATAGTTTGATCATAATTCTTTGTGTCTGTGTAAGTACTTGTAGAAAAAAGTATCCGAACGATGCGAGCGGAAGCGAGTGAGACAGAAGATATCAGGTCCCTTCTATTAAGGAGCTGATATTTTTTCTCTTGCTTGCTCAGGCTTGAACCCTTCGGTTATTATTTTCTTCAAGTCTACATGCTACTATTGTAAGATAACGGTGTTGATTTGTTTATTCGTTTTGTTTTCAATAAAAATTAAATCGAGTAGTGTTATACAATCATTTCTTTTCAAAAATATCTTAGAGTTTATTTACAATTTTATCATATATTATACATATTCTGCTACGTAACTATTATTATATAAGTTTATTGCTTATGAGCTCAAGAAACTCGAAATGAAGATATTTCGTTCATCGTCGTCTTCAATAACATTTAAACTAAGCACTATAAACAAACTTGTACACACAAAAGAATAACTAAACTCCTAAAATATTGCTTTCATTAAATACAAAAAATATCACCATATTCATTCTTTTTAAGAAGCAGTGTGTAAAAATACATATGTATATATATATATTTTATTGCGAACATCTTCACGGATGCAGTAAAATTTCTTCATTATTATGATTTTAAAATTAATCACAGTTTAGCTATTTTGTCTGGGTTGTCGTTTGGATTTGCTAAAAATGGCCGACTAAAAATCGTTTGTTAAATTTTTTAACAAGAATGCGACGCTGATATGTTCACGCGTAAAAACGTTTGTTAAAATTGCTAATCGCCGTAAAATACCAAATTGATTCGGCCATCTTTAGTACTAAGAAGGTAGGAAGATATTGGAAATTGGGAGGTCAAAATATCTAAAACCTACAAAAGCTAAAAACAAAATAATCCTCTTTGTATTTTACTTATATCAAGAAATTCTACGTATTACGTGTTAATAAATACGGTATCCGTGTATGCATCCTTTATTTTATAATACAATTGATGGTATGCATGGACCGTTAAATATGTGAAACGTTTCTGATTGTTTGTTTAGCACAGATTATCGACGGCACGAATATATTTGACTCACACATTTTTGTTAACGCTTTTAATAATGATAGTAAACTAGGTATTTAAAACAAAATCTGAAATGAATGATTTTGACCTACTACGGACCAGTTTCTTGTGAAATCATTTTATTTCTCATATAAATTTTTGATGCGAAATATTCCGATAATATCATATTTATTACTGCAATTATTTGATGCTACATAAATATGTAGCATATAATAGTAAATACTATTTCGCTTCTTATGTATGTTTACAGTGTCTGTTTGAAATTGTTTAATGTGTTTAGAAAAAAAAAAAAAAAAGATTTGCTTACTAATGGAACGAGTAATAAATAACTATTTGATTTGCGTTGAAATCACATTTAACCTTCGCTTGTTTAAAAGACTTTGAGGTTGTCGTAAAGGTCATGGGTGTTCAAGGTATATGGTATATTGGAGCTATATGGATAAAACAGACAAGGACAAAACCTTAGGTCCAGCGTAGAGGACTGCCTACCCAGAAATGTTTGGAGTAAGTCAACTAGTTTTGCTTAGTAAACCAATTCGGTTGTTGCTTTTCAAAGGTCTTGATTATACGTTGCATATTTTGATCGATCGCATGTTTCTAATGTAATATATTTGTTACTTGATGTTTAAATAAATTAGGATTTTCAGAATTCTATTTTCAGATAACATGTTTCGGCCCTTACGGGGCCGTCTATCAGACTACGCCAATTTCGGACATTTGTCGGTGATGAAAGTTTTATTGATAATTGCATTTATAATAAAATAAGTTATTATAACAGAGAATGATATAGACAGCCTGTTCAAAGTTTTCGGCACACTATTCCTAACTTAGTTAATATTGCAGCTACAATGTTGGGTAAATTATCAAAGATGTAGGATTTTTCACGCTGATTACAATTGTGTAGACAGAAAAATAATTGAAAATCGTGTTTACAAGATATAATGGATAACTTTGTTTTTTTTTTAAATGGATCATCCTGTACATTTTGTCGCCAATTGATAGAAAATCAGTTTTTGCACAAAATATTGTTGTAATGGTATGACCTCAAAAGGCAAAACAAAAGAGCCACGACTCATATAATAATGGATTCGATGCAAGAGTCAAAACTTTGTTGTTTGGCAAGTTAAGATGTTTCTTTTAAAAGCCAAAAAGAAAATCCAAGAGTTTACAAAAATTTATTAATAACAATCACGAAAAACAATACAATACTTGCATATGAATACCATTCCATTTTCTACACCGCCTAATAACTGTCTTTGTTGATTGAGCAATTACACAGCGATCTATGTAACTCATTCTTTCTCTTATTGCAATTTGCAATAAGTGTATGTTCAGATATTCTTCGATTGTATGCTGTCCTTCTATCTTCCAGATATACCCACAGGAAGAAATCTATTGGGGACAGGTCGGGAGATCGTGCAGGCCAATTAACTGGTCTCCTGGTACCAATCCATTTATCTCCATAAATTTCGGTTAATGCCGAATTATGTGGTAGAGCTAACTCTTGTTGAAATGAAAAAAAAAAACCTTTCTTTCAAGTTTAAAATATCTACGAAATCATCCAATACAAATCGTAGAATGTCAAAATATCGTTCTGCAGTAAGTGAACCTTGATAAAAGTATGGACCAACTATTCCATTATTGTAAATGTCACATCAAATATTGAAACTAAAGTGATGTTATGGCCTATGAGGCATTGGTAGAAGAGGATTTATAGTACTCCAATGATGGATATCTTTATGTTATACATTCGATTGTTTGAAAAGTGTGTCTCATCGCTCCACAAAATGTATTTGTAAGCATTATTTTTTACAAATTGTTCCAAAAACTGTGTACAAAACGCCATTCTTAGTTCAAAATCTATATATAGCAAAGTTTGCACTGGCCGATATTTTAAATATTTAAATGGTACATACTTGCATTTCTTCAAAATAGCATCCATTGAACGAACACAAATAAATATTAAGTTGCATAGATAAGTCTCGAATTGTGTTAGAAGGATTGGCATTCAAATAAGCCAGAACGTTAGTTTCCAATTCTGCACTGATAGTATTTCATTTTCTAGTTTGGTTTCTTTAAAAGCATTTCAGTTCTCTCGGAATGTGCGAAATAATAGTAAAAACAAATACTTTCTATCTGATAGTATGGTATTTGAAAATATTTCTCCATCATTCCAAGGCTCTATTGCTATTTATTCTACATACAAAATATGACTCACATTTCTCTTTGTGACTGAAAACCATTACGTTCTTTTTTAATAACAGTACACAACAAGCTCAGAACTGTCAAAATAATTTCGTTATGTCTTAAAACTAAGCAACCAAGTTTATTTCGATTCCTACTTTGCCAAACAACAAAGTTTTGGCTGTTATATCGAATCCAGTGTTGTATGAGTCGTAGATCTGTTGTTTTGCCCTTTAGGGTCATACTATTATAACAATATTGTGTGCAAAATGTACAGGGGGGATCCATTTAAAAAAATTAAGTTATTTATTATATCTCGTAAATGCGGTTTTCAGTTGTTTTTCTGCTTACACAATTGTAATCAGCGTAAAAAACCCCACATCTTAGATGATTTAACCAACATCTTAGCTGCAATATTAACAAAGTTAGCAACAGTGCGCTGATAATTTTAAACAGCCTGGATGGGTGTTATTTTAAGATAAAAGAAAACTCCTTTCAAGTACAAACAAATAAGAGAAACTTTGCTGCGTTCAAATTATAATAAAGCTCCATCATTTATTTCAATAAATTTTAATGTTTACTTCGTTAGTGCTTCAATGTTTGTGTTTTACAAATTCTAGTCAAGTTATATTTATGGTACAATTAGATTTTATAATTTTAAAATTTGGCTCTTCTGAATCAGTTTTTAATTCTTATCTGAGGATGCCCTCATTTGGACGAAACCGGTGGCTTAATTAAAAAGAATTTCTAGGAAAAAATTCCAGCAACGTTTTAGTCAGGTACTGATTGTTATCAAGTTAAAATTAATTTGAGTTTTACAAGGTCTAAGTGTGAATTTTCACAGGGAAACTTATTCATTGCTTTGGTAATTTTTATTTATATTGACAATTTTATTTACTTAATCGGCAGGTAATATATTTTTTTTTATAATTCACATTTTACCTTGTACAATCAAATTCATTTTAGTTTGACAAAAACCAGTGCCTGGTCGAAACGTTGTTGGAAAATTTATGCCAAAAATAAGAAGTTATTGCTCAATTAGATGTTCAGTACACAATTACTTCGAAGAAAAAATTAAAATATTAGTGAAATCTGTATAATTTCTTTAGTTTTACCTTTGTTAATTATAAAAGAATAAACGAAATTGTTTCCAAATTAAGGGAATTTTATTTCAAGAACGAAAAATAATGTGTAATTTCTTCAAGAAATGTTTGAAAAAATTGTGATTTCTAAATTTTTTGAAATGTGTTTATAAAAACTCATCTCAAAATTAAGTTCTGATCGACTTTTCAAAAAGTTTTTCAAATATCCTCATCTAAATAGCTTCGTTTATTGCTGATTCATATATGGCAATTCTTTTATATTTGCTGCCATACTAACAGTCAAGTGAAGTGTTACAACATAATGAAATTGTTGAACCTATCGCCGAAAAACAAAATGTAGGTTTTTTTTATAATAAAACAGATCTCAAATTTTACAATTCTTATGCTGGTCACTGTAGGTAGTTACTTAACGTGTATATTGCCACAAGACTAAAGTAGAACAAGCTGGAGTTACATAATTTGAAGGCAAATATTTGACTGAAAATCGTGATGCTAAAATGTCGTAGCAAATAGTTTATCACCTTTTTGGATATTTACTCTATAATACTCCTTGGTAAAAGAAAACTGCTATTGAGAATAAAGAATATAATACACAGTGTTATCTCTTAATTAGTAATTAATATGGTTTAATGGTCATGTATATCAAATTTGAATCGACATTTTGCAAAACAAAATTTATTCATCAGTTAGGAATTTCGCAAAAAAAGTACTAATTTATTGCTTATTAGTTACACTACTTGAGTAAATAATATTATATTAATTAGATAAGGTGTTAATAATGCCAGCTATGCTGCATGTCATTTCAGACAATGCCCCTTCCTATTTTGTTTGTTTTATTTGTTCATGTATCTACGTATGTACACAATCAATTTTGAACATAAAATTTGAAATAGCATACATAAATGATACATTGTATGCTAAGCATGTACATGTAAATATGTAGAGACTTCTCAATAGCAAGTCAGTAGGTATTTGAGTTCCATGGAATTTTCCAGAAGTTCTTTTTTTACATCAAGTAAAAGGTCACTCTACTGATTGCAAGGGGTTTCACCATCAACGCTCTGCAAAACCAGTCCGACGAGTAGAAGTTTAAATTAATGTGTTATTTAAATAACGGTGTTTTTCACACGATAAACAACTTAACGGATAAAAATATCGGGTTTCACTAGACTGAAATTATCTGCTTTCTAAATAAGAGTTTTCTCCTTCTTTTCTTATAAACGAACCATGGGAGAGTTAAAGAAATATACAAAAAAAAATCTGACGTATTAAGAAATTTAGACATGTCAAAGTAAATCATTAAAGTAAATAAATTCTATAATTAATTCATTTTGACGTGGCTAATAATAATAAATAAACAAATTATAAGCTGAAGATTCCAAGAAGCCAGCATACAGTAGTGTGTATATTGTACGATACAGGACAAATGCATAGGCAATTTATATCTGAGAGTGCATACATTTACACCGCCAACTATAGAATTGGCAAACCACAGTCTTTATCAGGGCTACCGTGATGATGGCAGTAGAAAGACTGTCGAAACGTCAGATCTAAACAATTTAACAGACGATGGAAATGGCTCAAACACCAATTCTAGCAATTCATCGTCAAGGATTTCACCTCATGAATTGATTTATAGCTTAAATAGTGCAGAGAATAACCATGGTGATACTATAATTTCCTTGCAGAAGCAGTTGGGAGATGCCACATCGGAGCAATTCACAAATAATAAGTTTAAATGCATGGATGGAATTTGTCACCAGGCGGACCTCATGATCTATTGTAGGAGTCACCATACCAGCAAAAGCAATGAAAGGGAAATAACACTAGGAACTGACTCGAGTTTTTGCCTATCACCCGTCATCAGCGCTCCTCCAAGTGTGTAAATCCACACTCATCATTGTTATCACATCCCAAGCTTTATGTAACATTCACTAGGTAAAAAGAGTTCAGTCTGCGCACCTCCAAGAAGTCATACCTTAAACTCTCCCGCAAGCGACCATAGCCTAAAGCTGGCAATACAGTCATTGATCTAGCTCGGATAGTTGATGGGCTATCAGTCCAGATCAATGACTGCATTGCCAGCTTTATGCTACGGTCGTTAGCGGGTTAGAGTTTGAGGTGTGGCTCCTAGGGGGCGTGCAGACTGAACTCTTTTCACCTAGTAAATGATTGCATTTAAAGCTTGAGATGTGATAGTGATGAACGTGGGTTTATAATACACTCGGAGGAGCGCTGATAACGCCTGGTAAATAGAAACTCGAGTCTGTTTCTAGTGTTATTCCTCTTTCATTGCTCTTGCAAACATGGTGATTCCCGCAATAGACCATGAGCCGCGCCTGGTGACATATTCTATCGGTATCTAAATACAGTTAAAATTCCACTCTGGACATGTAAGATATGAACCTTCATTGTATTTCTATATTGTATTACATAATTCTGTTGTAGAAATATAAATAGCAAGCACCAGATGAAATGTGCAACGTGAGAATTACAAGTTGTGTTTAAAAAAAATTATATCTTGTATACTTTATGTAGGTAGTAAATGTTTAAATAGGTAGTTTTTCTTCTGTTATGCTGGTTGTATATGTGATTCTTCCTTATAGTATAATATATAATTAAAATTTTACATATTTACAAACCTGGAAAAATCTTCTTTTTTAACTTTATCACAACTAGAAAGTATTTAGTGTCCATACCAGAACTCAAACACAGTCAACTCTTAGACTCGGGAAAGACCTTCAAGCATTTAAAGAAGTATGCACCAAGATTTCCGTCAGTTTTAATAACATAATAGCTCTGATATTGATACTAATAAATATCTTTTAGTTGTTGCTGCAAAATTAAAAAAGTAGGAGATTTTTCCACAAGGATACTGATATATGTATGTAAATCTCATATATTGTATAAAAGAAATATTGAAAAATATACCTACATATAAATGAATATGAGAAAATACATATAAAGGAAATATTAGAAAATCATATTAAACTAATATTACAAAACATATATGGATAAAATATTTGAAAACTGTAGTTTATGACAGGAAAAATATTTTTTTTTATGTTTATTTAATATTTTTTCGCTACTTGAGATTTCTTTTTTAATCTTCATATGTTCATTATATACATTCGTGCATAAACATTTTTATTTCACATTTTTAACGATTACCATGATACAACATAAATATAATTATTGTAACGATACTATTACAATAACGATGTTTCTTTTTGCTTTCACTTAACGTTGTAAGTTTCGATAAATCACAGTTTAAAGTACTTTACCTTCGATTATATTTATTAAAATTACTTATACTCTTAATTATTTACTTTTATAGAGCAAATACTCAGTACCATTAGATAACAAATGGAGAACACAAGTAAGACTACTATACTAGTATCCTTTACTATTTCCTCGTTTGTACACAACCAAAGTTTGACGTCAACGAAATATGTTAACATGAGTTTTCACTGACAGTCGACGAACAGTCTCGTAGATTCCTACGTTTTCGAACGCGTCAATAGTTGTTGATCATCTTGTATAGTCGACGAGATGAAGCAGAAATGTGCTGACCAGCAGGAGGACTACACGTGAAGGTGACATCAGTGATTGTGACCCGCTTATTTCCATACACTTTCCTGAAAGAAATAAACAAGTCATTAGCTATGTGGGATTCACAACAAATTATTGTTATTTCTCGCTTATCGTTAGCTGCGTAAACAAGGTTTTGATGTAGGAATTTCCTTAATTTCTTGGCCAAAAATTGTTTAGAACTGTGAAATAAAGTTTATGAGTTCAGCCATTTGTCTGTTTCAAATTCAGTCAAGGATAGAATAGAAATTCCAAATTATCTAAGATTTATTTCCCACTCTTCAATTTCTAATTATCTAGTGTTTAAAGAAATTAATGTTACTTTGTTATTATATTGCTAGCACACCTTGCTTTAGTTGTAAACACAAATATTTTTTCTTAACAGACTAAAAAAAAAATCGTTTATAAGAATAGATATACAGAGGTGGATATAGACGATCCTGGATGCCTTTAATCCTCTTTTATGCCGTTGTAAAAATGCCAAATCATTACAACGCAGTTGGCTGTATTATCATGGCACATAATACGTATGGAAAAATGTGTTGGCAACTATGCCTAGGGATGGTTTCTCTTTTCAGACCGTATATGCGTATTTTCCTCTACAGACATCGAACTGGCCTCGATATTTTGTTGCCATATTTGTTCTTAATATGCTTTATATGTACGTGAATTTCATTAGGCTTTCAACCAATTTAAAAACGTTGAAGAAAACATTGTAAATTAAAAACAAATATTACAGTCAATTATCACTATTAAGCTTTAAATATTTATTAAACTGTATATGAAATATTAAAGATTAAATAAGTGGTAAGTGTTAGAAAGATTTTGAATATATAATTAATATTAAATTCTATATGATTTTTGAATCATCTTCTGAAAAAGATGGATTTAATGGCCTAGATTTAAATTAGTTTTTTTTTTAATTAAATTATTAAACAACTAATTCATGAGTGTTATTCCACAATTTTAAAGAAGGTTCAGCATGCCTAAACTATTGCTAAAGATGAAAGCTGGATTATCTGTAAATAGTTTTTTTAACTATAAATTGCTACACAGGGTGAAAAGTTGCAAGCTGTGGATTACATTCTGGGCGACCGGAAATGAGAAGGACTTCCGCTGTCGGCATACCACCTACGCACGAGGCCGCAGCACAGATTTATTAACATGCCGCGAATTGTCATAGTTCAGCCGAAGTAAAATGAGTCTGATATTCTTTTTCTCGTTAGAGCTGATCCTTATATGGCTATTGATAGTATGAATCACGGATAAATAACCAATCGTCTAAGCGAGTTATTGTAAACACGATTTGTGAAGTTTGTAAAAGGATTATTAAATGCGATATTGCATTTGTATTAGTGAAAAGGAAAATAATAAGACAATACTCATTTGATAACTGAACTCTATTCATTTTATGTCGAAGCATCAGATAATGTTATACTATAAATTTCAGTGACAGGGCGTATAAACAATATCCAAATAAACAAAAGAATAAAAAGGAGTTTTAAAAATCTATAATCAAATAAAATAATAAACATAGATTCTAAAATACCTAACAATAGTAAATGAAATACTTATTCGTTGGTAAATAGCACATTATTTAAAAAATATTAATGTGAGATATTTATTAATAATTAATTCACAAAATCCCACGTGACAGTAATAATCGTCGCGTAAAAGTTCTTACGATGTACCAATTTTGTACGATCGACATTTATTCTTATGTAAAAGGTTTAAAGCAGTTGTTGCACTAATATTACATTCGCGAGCAATTTGTCTAGATATCATACTAGAATATAATGCCACTAATGCACAAACTTGAATTTCGATATCACTGACATATTTATTTCTGTTATTTATTAATGTAAAAGTTGTTTCAAAACGTCGGACGGTATCACAATATAGTAGTCGCGCTAGGAATTGATCTTTCGGATAATTTACCGCAAATAAATCGAGTGTAACTTCTGCTGAATTGCCACCGTAAAATTTGTTTCACTATAAATAGTTTTTCTTCGGGTGTACAATACTTCATTCATACTACTTTTTATAAAACTACTGACCACGATCAAAACTATTAACCTTTATAAAACTTGAGGACCGTACTCTAATACCCAGCGACGCCTTATAAGAAATGAACGAAAATAAAATGGGGGGTCAACTAAGTTTCAGTCAGGGTAATATAGAATATAATGCGGCTTACTATGTGGATGTATTAAAAATTATCGCTTACAGTTTGTTAAAATGTAAATCATGCACAATTGAAAGCATTAAATTAGTTTTTGAAAATACGGAATCAATTGCCCTTAAGAAATTAGGATAAGCCACAATTCTTGTGGAATTGTGATATATGCATATCTAAAACCTCTATAATGGTGACAATGAAAACATTTCTGTATCCTTTTATACAGATATGTTGTGGCTTATCCATTTTTTTCCTAATTGCAGTAAGCAATCAAAATGGAATTCCAAAATGGCTATTTATTTGTTAAAATCAGGGCCGGCTCGTGCATACGTCACCAAGGAAACTACGACAATGATCAGAGTTCTTGTATAATTTACTTATTTGCATTCACAGTTTTGTAAGTTAATTGAAGAATTTTAAATGCAAAAATCGAAACCACTAGTGGTATATTTTGTAGTTTATGGAAAATAAAATAAATTAGGAATTACAACTTAACTTCATTTGCTAATCATTATTTTGTTGACAAAATGATTGCCATGCAAGTTGGAGAATGCAAATCAGCAATAAAAAATGGAGTTTCTGTTTGCGATTTAAAAGTGGATCCCAGCCTGATCTGATAGGAGTGGGAATGAGAAGTCCAGATTGGTATCATAGAATAGGCCCTCTTAAGATGAACAAGTTGCTTTCACAACGTTTTTTGATCGGTTGCGCATAGTTTTCGTGATAAAGTGATGTTTCAAGATCAAAAAAGGAGCTCAACCGGCAAACCAAAAAAAACCCTTTTTCGCCCATAAGTTTCGCTTTGTTTTGGTTAAATAACGTCAACTCCGTTCAATTACCTGTAAGAAACATGTATTTGTAAATGATTCGAAGGAAGTCACGTACTCTTTTAGTATTACTACAATTTCGACCTCGACTGCTTCTTTGAAATAAATATTTATTACGGACTTTCGATTATCCACAGTAGAATTATAGGATACTGCATAAATAGTTTATATTGCCTTGCGTACCACTTCCAATGGTTATTTCTCAAACTCCTAGGGACTTTATAATGCGAAGCATTAGATACGTTTTATAATATGAAAAATAGAAATCTAGTGACGTTTTAGCATATATAGATATTAAATATATTTTAAATGGAAATTTGAATTTGGTTATATTTTTGAATCAAAAGCAAAAACGAAAATGTGTTGATGATGATAAAGTGCCTTCAACAGTAACCTATATTTATTATATATTACATCAATATTTTGTCATTAACATTCATCATAATTGTGATTTTTTTTCTCTAATAATTCTAAGCAGTTATAAAACGATTTTTCAGGTTTGGTTTATTCTTTTATCTCTATTAGTGCTAAGCATCGATTATTGTCGTCTTCTGATTTTTTTTTATTATCTGAAAAACGTGGTAACTTAGAGACAACAACTCAAAGAATAAATATAATTCTTACTAATTGTATTTCATGATAGTTCGACATTTAGGAAAGGCTTCTCTCGCGGAGTATGCAATAATACATATATGGAACCTGAAATGTAGCTGTCTATCTTTAAGCAATACTTTTTGCAAACACCTTTGTATAAGTGTTTACAAAACATACTTTACCATGGAATTGTTTCTATGGTAATGTATGTTTTATTACAGGAATTTTGGTTATATAATATCTAATAGCTATGTTAGAATGTTGGAAGTTCCTATTCATATTACATCTATTTTTCAAGGTTAGTAATGACTATCTGCTATTAAAGTAAATTACATAACTGGAATATAATTTATTCGTTTTTGTTTTATAGATACTTCAGCATATTTTATATTTCAAACAGAAGACGGTCTTATATCATATGTCGTAATTTTTACATTTTAATAGCCGTGGTGTTGTTATGATCTATGTTATACAGTACGTTCGACCACTCAGTTCTGGGACAAACGACACTCGTAATGATATAATGCAATGCTATTAAATGCGAATAATCGTATATACAGGGTGACATAGAAAACTACAATGCATAGCAACATGTGATAGAGGACCAAGAAATAACAAAAAAAAGTTCCTATGCACTAATGTCCTATTGCTTTTTGTTTTCAAGTTACAAGCTGTTGAAGTTAAAGGGCTTTTATTAAACAAAACAACATTCAAAAATATAAGATACATATTAGTTCTGCATAAGGTGTTCAAATTGGTGACCTTGTTCCTGAATATACATTCCAATCTTCGTGTTAATGACTGACGGCATGTTTGAAATATGTTAGCTTATTACGAAATCTGTCAGCAGACTCACATCTGTTCATAATTTCTTCACTATTTAGTTCTGCGACATACACTTCACTTTTCATAAATCCTCAAAATGAAAAATCGATGGGATTAAGGTCGGGACTACGAGCTGGCCATGGTGTAGGTCCCCCACGACCAATCCACCTATTTAAAATTTTCTTTGCAGAAATTCTCTTACTCTCCTAGAATAGCGAGCTGGCGCGCCGTCGTGCATGTAGTTCTTATAATATTCAATGGAACATCTTCTAATAAAGTATTCAGTTCTTTTTCAAAAAAAAATCGATAGAGTTCGCCTGTCAATCGTCTGGGCATTCGAAATGGACCAATTAGATAATTGTCGATTATACCTGCCCACACATTAATAGAAAACCCATATTGGTGATACCGTGTTACGTTCTGATGAGGATTTTCATCGCTCCAATAATACATATTGTGAATATTCAAAATGCCATCGCGACTAAAACCTGCTTCATCGGTAAACAAAATTAATGACAGAAAGTTTTGCCTTTATTTTTGCACCATCTCGCAAATATTGTAAACGCGGTAGGAAATTCTGTTCCAATAGGTGATGGATTTATTGGAAATGAAATGGATGAAGAAGTTGTTCTTTGAGGACTTCCCTAACAGATTCACGATTGGCATTTGATACAGTTGCACTTATTCTACTGGTGCTTATTCTAGGATTGTCTTCTATTATTTGGAAAATAGCGTTGTAATATCTGTTTTTCTCCGTGTAGCTTCCTTTTTCATATAAGCTAGGTAAGTATCACCATTCAGTACAGCACCTTAATTATTTTATAGATTACATTGGTGGGTCTTATTGATGTGCGTTATCGCAGTTTATCGCTGCTATTAGTATCTATCGCTATACCTTAAATTTTAATGAAATATTCATGGCTCTGTATTTCTTATTCGAGTACCTACTTATATCTTTATTGGTTATTTGTAAGTACCTGCTCGTTACCTTTCCTTGTGCTGGTTGAGTGGTATTTCCTATCGATAAAGGTATCTCTGTATAAATCGTCTAGGTTCTAAATGAGATCATGGAAAATGTCTTAATTTAGACGATTTACAGCATTATTACTTGTGAAAGCTATATCATTAGATATCAAAAAAGTTAAACTATTTTTTTGGATTAACAAAAAATAGGTCATAGAGGTATTACTAGTACATAACAAGCTTATTTCAAACGTATTCTTGGGAATAGATGTAAAATTTTGTGATTATGTTACAAAATCATCGACTCTTGGAGCAGTTTTTAATTTTATCATTACATATCAACGACTAAATGTCTACGTCATTACTCTCTATTCACCAAACATTCCAATAAAAGTAAATTCTTTCGCATTAAAAAAAATAATTGAATACAAATTTCTTAGTAATAAATAAAAAATATATTCTTCCACTTATTAAGTATACATACGAATTTCTCCGTATAATACGTTAGGTTGACCAGTAGCACTGAAGATCCTTGGTAAGGTGAAAAATATACATGCTAATATCAACCGAATGTAATACACATTTGTAATGTGACCTCAATAAAAAAAAAGTGGTTAATATGCAATAATTTAAAGAAAAAAAGATTAATAAAAAGAAAATTATTAGTAATAAATTGTGTTGTAAAATATCCGCTCTTTATATTTTAAAATCGTTATTGATATTAAATACAACTTACTCTGTTTATCTTGTGAATTACTCTTTGGAAATTGACAAAGAGAGAAAAGAAACATTTACATTAATATTCTGGGGAAAACGATTTATTGTGAGAATTGACACCTGCTGTTTTACAGAATAAACTCGTATTATATAACGCACAAAAGTCCCCTTTTAAAATTATATGAGGTTAGGTGAGACAATACACGTATGCGGTTGCATTTTGGAATCATAACAGCATTGAGAAAGTATTCAGTTCTTTTGAAATAAAGCCGAACTACGTTTACAATATAAAGTACAGTATTTGTAAACGTAATCAAATCAAACACCGTAACCACATAATAGAATTAGTGATTGGGATGGTTTCTGCGGCGTTATTAGTGCTCAAGTAATTTCAGCATTAATTAATTACCCCTTCGACATCAGTATAGAGGTGTTAGTATAGGGAAACTAATTATTTGATAGCAATTTTGATATTACAGTCCACACAATATTGGTGTATGTATGTATTAATTTTGTTTTATAAACACAAATATTTTAAGACAAATTAATTCTTCACATGCTATTTCTTTTAGAAAATCAAGTAGTCTTTATAAATTCAAACATTCATTTCTTACTTTGTGTGCGAGTGAAGCAAGAACGCAATGCAGGAACTTTCCAATAACGAAACAATTTTTAAATGCGATAGATTAGAAGCGCTTTATTTTGGATATTATACTTTAAGATGTTTTCTTCCAAATTGCCATCTTTAGTGAAAAATTCCGATCTGAAATGTCATTCCTTCATTAATTTTGATTTGAGTGCATGATTACAAAGTCAAATCATATATTTCTGGAGCTATTCGTTGGTTTAAGAGATGTAGAGCTGTAAGCCAAATCACTGTTTAAACCCTTTTCACAATTTCAATTATTTTATAAGATTTAAACTAGGGACCCGAACCTGAACCCTTTTGAAGAATGAATCGGTTTGTAATTGGTATTCTTTTATGGAGCATAATCAAAACTGAACCCATATTCGATTTTAAAATAAGTTTAACTATTCACAAAATGCATATTTATTAAAGACAAAGAAATTTTTTCTCAATGTTGAAGCGGAACCATCAAAAATTAAAGCCGTTTCTTTGGGTTCTTTTAGGTTTATAATTTCCTACAGGAATCTTCGATTAGTTGATGGCGTCCTCTGAACGCCGGTAGAAAACTCAATTAGAATAGGGGCGCGTAACAGTATTTTTTACAGCTTATCTTTACGTGCCTATTTGAAACAGTTAAAGGCACAGTGACTTATGCTATTATATGCTTGTGAGTGTTCTGAGCACGATGTGAGAATTACTTAGAAAACTTATCAGTTTCAAACAACATGGGACGAAGAACAACTAATGTAGCACATAACTAAAATTCTCAAGAATATTTTGATTACGTGACGATAAACAATTAACCATATTATAAATTGTGCAAGTTTTATGAATTACATTAATTGCAACTATTGGAAATTCATGCTGGGAGTAGTAAAAAAAAAAAGAAAGTGGCTAACGTAGATATAGTAGTTTAGTATTGGTGGTAATAATTATTTGTCGATCAAAATGAAACTTTGCTAGATATTTTGTGTGCTTAGTTTTTTTTTGTATTTTACTCTTTCTAGTTTATATACAGTTATGTTATTTGAGTGTAAGCAAATTTAAAATTGTTTCATCAGGCAAATAAATAGAAATTTGTAAACCATAAATCCAATTTTTTTATTATGGGTAATTAATGGATACTAATATTAATAATAAATCATGGCTGGATGTCTGTAGACCACAGAAATGTATATACTGTAGTCGACAAATTTTAATTTTAGTATAGCGATCGTATACTATGCATAAAATGACCTTGCATTACGCGCCGATTCCAATGTTGAAATAATATTGGGCGTTAGGCATGTGGTGGGAGACGCGGCTATAGTTGTTTATTTCTATTTAAAGCGGCTTACTCTCTACTTTCCTATACTGTAATTAAATTTTGAGCATTCCAGTATATCGAATTGCTTGAATGTGTTGTACGAGAATATAATAAATGCAAGTAAACTGTTATACGTTAATATTAATATTAATTCACGGAATTTGATTTACGCAAAGATCATTAGGAAAATACGTGACAAATATGATTGAAAAAGCTATAAAATAGAAGAAGTAGTAAAATAAAATGCTGCATTTTTAAATTCGGTTATAACATTTCCACGAATTCATTATGAACTCAAGAAATACTGATGGTATCGATCACTTATAATTACTTTTTTTCTTTTTTATTCTCTTTGCAATAAAAAAAATATGTTATAAAAACTAGCACCAA
Organism: Protaetia brevitarsis; assembly: GCA_004143645.1. NCBI lineage: Eukaryota > Metazoa > Arthropoda > Insecta > Coleoptera > Scarabaeidae > Protaetia > Protaetia brevitarsis. The sequence continues at coordinate 1,499,938 of RXPK01000208.1, forward strand.
GGAGAACGGTCGGTAGTTTATTTAATACTTTTTTTTTAAATTAGCTCTTATTTCTTAGTTAATATAATAAAGTAGTTTTTTTTTAGGTCTTTACAGCTTTATTTACTTTTTAACATGTCTTGATAGTTAAGAAAGCTAGAAAAAATAGAAATGTCTAATCACCATAATAAAGTATTAGCCTCGCTATAAAATTTTATCCGGCCCGTAAAAAAAAATTACCTATGAAATAATCAGAAAATTGAATGCAGACATTGGAAGATCCTTTATAATTAATTTTTCAATCAAATTTGGTTTGGGACTCCTGGGGGATTTCGACTATGTGAGGAACTCCGAATCAGCGATCGGAAATAAACGTTCTGAAACAGTTCCTTAGTGTTTCGTACGGTAGGATTGCGAGAACCGTACGCAAACGCAAACGAAACAGAGAAAACATATCAATTTCTTTTTCTGTATAAAGTTTGTGTACCTGTACGCAAACGATATTCGTACGTTTAAAACGCAGCGACTGAGAACGAAACACAATGGTTTCGTACCGTACTTTATAAAAATACGTTATCTCCATTTAAATCGTTTGTGTAAATAAACCTAATAAGTACATTACGTTTAATGTACCTAGGAAATGTTGGAATTTTCATACCATTACACTGTCGTAAATTAAAGCACCTCCTTATGTACTTAGCACAGATGGCACAGATGTTTGTAAATGCCAGCAAACATTCTTTTGTAGTTGTAATGTGCTCACAAAGTGATTAATTAAATATCTAGTTCTTATAATTTACTTGATGGTTATTGGATTGATAGAATGCAAATGGTTCACCCAATCTTAAATAAATAGGGAAGTAAGGGAATAAGGAGTGGTTAATGATGCATATAATCCTTATGTAAATCTTCTTAATTATCCGTGAATCCATAATTTGCAGGCAAGTTATATTCACAATTTTAATAAGGGATCACATATTTCCAAACAAATATTATTAAGAATGAAACCAAAAGATCTTTCTCGCATTATGGCATAACTGCATATTTAGACATAGATTTAATAATATAATATACATTTAAATATGAGAAACAAAACATAGGTAGGTTTAGTAAGTGCTCTATTCTGTTACCAGACACATATAAGTGACATTCTTATATTATAACAAGTGCCAGTCAAAAAAAATGCCGCGACTAAACAATATCGTTTTGCGTGTTTTTTCGGGACGAATAACGTAAATGAAACGATATGCCAAAATGGAATTAATTCGTGGTGGTAAAGTTTTAAAAGAACACGATAGCAATTTAGATACTACGATTCATATTTTTGTTTATTTTTTATTACTATTATTATTATTCAATTTAAAATGTTTATTTTTCTCAATTATTTTTTTCTCATTTATTTCTACCTTGTACTTATTTCATTATATACAACAGAAATGCAAGAAACCAATATAAAACACACTTGTTTACTTTTCATCCAATATTAGTGCGGTAGTACAACTTAACACTAAACTAAATAGTAAAATCGCAAGTACGTTAAACGTAGCGTACGGTTTGCGTACTTTCTTTTTGTATTCTGAATTCGGTAAACGTTCGCATACATAAACGATTCAAAGGCCACCTAAAGCATATGTACTTAGTACAGTACGATATCGTTTTGTTTCGTTCTCAGTACATTTTAATGTACTGTATAACGTTTGCGCTCGCGTACACAAACTTTATAAAGAGCGGAATAGTTTGCGTTCTTCCTAGGTACGGTACGTAAACGTACTGTTTGTTTTCGATCGCTGCTCCGAATACGAATATTTCTAAGCTTTTGTGAATAAGCCTCTGATTGGTCAAAAAAATGAAAATGATATTTTTTTGAACTGCAAAAAAACGCGTTTAATCGTATAAATTCGTAATTTGCATCATTATATTGATAAAAAAATGTAAAACGTATGTGTGTGTAATCCCGCATAAACTCTATTTGCATTCCCGTGGCCGCATTCATATAACATCAGTAAAATGATATAACAGACGGGACGCGTGGTTTAGTGGCTAGCACCCTCGATTTCTAAAGGAAAAGTCTGGAGTTCAAAGCTGCTGCTGTCTTCATTTCTTTTTTGTCAATAATATATAAATAATTATCAAATTTAATGTTTTCAATTTTTCATTCTGAGATGCAGGGTGTTCAAAACTGGGAAACAAAGTGTCATATTTTCGAATGCAGAAAAGTCTATTTTTGAAATAGAACACTCTTTATTTTAATTCGAAATTAGGAAGTATCCTACCTATTGTTTTATATCAGTGTAAGAATTCGAAATTCCATCCGGTATAATACAAAGTATTTAAATTCATTTTATTAATGCGTTGATGATAAGTACTGTGGCATTTGCAGAAGCAGCGTCTACTTCACAGGAAATAATAATCTATTTTTGTTTAAAGTCTCGCGTAATTAAGATAATACGGTATTTATTTCAAATTTTATCGACTACTTTGTCTATTGTATGTTATAATTGCTGACCAGCGAATCGTCAAAAAACCGTCAACTATCATTCTTGCGCCCCCTTGTAAAGATATTTTATGCTTGATAAGCATAACAATAACGCATTAACGCACTATTAAACACACTATTAAACGCACTTTTTTCGCCGTTTAAAAAAAAATATTGGTTCTATTTTCGGCCAATATTATAAATATTACTCATGATGGATTAAATACTAATTGGAGCACGGTCTGGGTGAGTGTCATTAAATAAATGGCAAACTTCTATAAATGAACGTATTCTATCTCCAAAACCAATTATCATAAGTATTTCCATATCTTCTTTTTCTATTAAATCCATTGTTCATGATTTTCAAATAAGCTCAATTGAATTTGTTTGATTGTATTTGACAGGACGTGACAAACAAGTAAAATGTTTAAAATACTAGCCCACTTGTTCTAATTGTACAACTATAGATAGTATAAAAACAAAAATATTTTAGATATTAGGTTTTGGATAGATGATGAAATTTTCACTTGTTGCAGTAATATTTTGGCAGTTTAAAAAAATATATATGTAAGCTATAAGTACTTTTTAATTGTCACTTTGAGGAAGACAGCATCTATCCAAACATTAAGCAAAAATGCTATATTGTCATTTGAAAAAAAAAAATACATGACGTCATAACTTTTTCAAGGTCCAAAACGACGCTACTGTTATTAAAAGATACTTTCTTTTTAAACATTTGATGACATGATTTAGTAATATTTTTCTCAGAAAGTATTAATTACGTTTCCAGACTTTTTGGACATTTTTATTAGAAAACCACCTCATATTTTACGGTTATCCACATAAATACGCATACCCACGTACATTCCTTTTTCGACTTTCATATGCTTATCTGGAGGGTCACATTTATACGTGCAAGTTTACATAATTGCGGAAATTACTACTAATCTCTTCATTGGGCGTTATCAGACATTTACTTACCGGCGTTGGTTACGTTGAAAATGAGTTCGCCGGAAATCCCCGGACTCACGGATCTCTCGCAATTGTCCGGTGACGTCGAGAAGAGAACGGTGTCGGGGCTGTGTTCTTTGTATATGAAACAGTATCGTCTTGCTCCGAACGACGATCTGCTCAATGGCGTCGTGATAAGGTAGTTCGTGCCGTTTTCTTCCCATTGTCCATGGCACGAGTACGCTGTAAGAATCATATTTAAATACATAAGTCAAAATACACAAAAGTCTAGAGTTTGTGGTTTAAGATATGTATTTCGTTGTTTTAATGAAAATTAATATGTAAAGAGGGAATAGGTGTAAGAATGGTTAATAACTATTATAATGAGTGTTTTTTTTAGAGGAGGAGAACTTAAATTGATATAAAACCCAGAAAAATGTTTTCAATATCCATGAAATTGGTTTTATTTTAAAGATAATCTTATGGCATTACGTATGTAATCTGGAGGTACTATTTTCACACACTCTTTGCAGTAAATCAGACAGTATTTCGTCATTAACGTTTCGAATATTGGCTTCTAAATGCTCAATGGTTTCTGGTTTATCGGCATAGACATGAGACTTTACACATCCCCAGAGAAAATCATCTAACGGCGTCAAATTGCACAAACGAGGTGACCAGTTAACAGATGTATTTCGTGAAATTAATTCTTCGTTAGATATATCTTGTAAGTAAATTAATTGTATCACACGCTGTGTGGCATGTGGTCCCGTCCTGCTAAAATCACATGCCTGCAATATTAATGCCTTTCAATTGAGGGAACAACCGTTGATTGTAACGTTCTGACCATCACCATTTTTGGCATATAGACCAGTGATTCTAACAGCCCATAAAGCGCACCAAACCCGATTTTTTGCAGATGTACTGGTGATTCGACAAAGGCTTGTGGATTATGATCGCTTCAAATGTGGCAATTCTGCTTATCGATACAGCCATTTAACCAAAAGTGTGGTTCATCGCTAAACAAAATTTTCTAATGAAATGGTGGATCAATACTTTATAAACGTTTCTTCGGCCCATCCATTCAATTCCTGTACAAGATGAATCTTATAAGCGCGTAAACAAGGATCTTTACGCAAAATTTTAATTGTTGCACACGATGACGAACTGACGCATTTGGATCGTCACTAAAACTGCGCTGCACACCATCAATCACTTGTTGTCTGCGCGCTATACGACGTCTTATGGGACCCGTATTATCGTTTAGAGTTTACGTATTGCGAAAACGATCCATAGTTTCTCGAATTAATCGCTCTGATGAACGATTATGAGCACCATAAAATGCATGTAATGCCCGATAAGTTTCTCGAATTGAACCATGTTTCTTCAAAATAAATTTGGATAATTTGCAAACATTGCTCCCGTGGGGGTGTATTCATGATAAATTGCTTAACCAAACTAAACAAAAAGAAAAAACCACGGAGAACTGTCAAGTTGGCTGTCACAGAAAACTTTTCTTTTTCCAAAGAAAAAACACCTATTATTAACTGTATTAGGCAAAAAAAAACTGATGATCTGAGAAAAGTATATATTTTCAAACGAAATTTTCTATAAATAATTTTTTATTGGAAGATAGAGGACTTTTTAGTTTTTATAATGAAAATTTAGTAACGAACTGTCTTTTCATGTTCTAATAATGTGCTCGATAAACTACAAACTCTTGTAGAAGTTCGGTTTAAGCAATACCATCATATACATAGTGTTACGACCGTGATGGTCGATGTGTAGAGCCTTCTTAATAATTTCAGTGGACTGTTTCCTGAGATGCTCTACACTGATTATTTATTATTTTTGCATACTAAAAACACATCAGCAGCACAAAATTGATAGATATTCCAAAAACTTTTGACTACATGCAAAAAGACATTTGATATTGACAAGTTAAAAATTTACACACGCAATTAATAATTTTTGTTTTTCATAGCATATTAAACTTATGCATCAAGTAGTGAAGATCCAAACATGCCGGATCCAAACACATAGGCTCATATAATATCAATCCAGCCTATATTGGTCAACTTGAGAATGTACAGAAAATGAGAAATGATGTGAATATAAGCATAAATCACAAATGAACTACATATAATGCATCAGTATTTAGGATATCATTCATTTTTGAGAGAAGTATCCCACAACTACGGCAAGACCTAAGCCGATGAGTATGCAACCTTGAAATATGTAGCTGAACACTTTAATAAACCTATACTAAAAATCACTCCGAATTTGAATTTTTGTTTTCGTAGCACAGCATTAGATAGGAAAAATTCGTTAAACAAATTGTCTTTAGCTGGTTCCATTGAATCTTACTCACAAAACAACCCAAAATCCTGCTGCTGGAGTTGCCCTGGGTGTTTTGTGTAAAAAATAGCGTAGTAAATAGTTGTACTTTATTAAGGCCTTAACATTTTAGGCAAGGTATGCATTCTTGTGCATATTTTCTTCCAGTTAATTAAATGTTCACATCTACAACTTGTAAATACATTCGTGAAAAGTTGTATAGTAAATGACAATTGGTAGCATTCATAATTATTTGTACATATTCTGATGAAGAAGTGCAAAGCTCTAGTGGGACTGATGTAATAAACGTTAACTAATTTTCGGGGTTATTACAATTTTTCTGCAAAATTTTTGAATTAAGAGTTTGTTCATAAATATTTCCTGAACAAATTGATAGGTATATATATTTATATTATTTCGTTTATTTTCAAGGACGCCGTAGTTGACTTCCTACATCATAGGTTAACATGAGTGTGTTTCCTATAATTTAAAAAAATAGTTTTTGTAGTTTGTAGTTTTAATTGTATACTCTAGAGCTAGAGAGTAGAAACAGAAGTTTCAAGAATTTTCAAATTTATGCTAGGGATTTAAATAAAAAGAGAACATATTAAAGATAGAAAATAGCACTTCCTAAGAAATAAATAAAATAAATTTAATGATATCGGACGAAGGGTTTTGAAATTGCATCGTATGGTACGTTCAGATTGTTCTCAGTAATAAGTTTTTATCTCTAGCAGTTATTATATAGTTAATAAAATGACCTGAAGTGTCGCGACAAAATTTCTTAGAAAAATTTTGGTTATGATTTATGTAAAATTCTCGTACGTGTAAAACGGCTCTTATTCTTGTCAATTCAAGTTTAGTTTTGAGGTTATTGATAGTTATTCTAATGTAAACTGCAAATTTGTGCTTAAAAAGTTGTTCTAGGATCTCGATGAATTTAAATATTAGTGTTTTTTTTTTAATTATCCATTTTAACAGCTAACTTTATTCGTAATATTCGCATATTTATTGGGGATGCGAATATTCAAAAACATGCGAATATTCGTTACATCACTACTCTGTATACAAGCAAGGTATTTTTGGTTGCATAACTTATACGCATTATTTTTCCTCACGTTGTTTGGAGTACAACCCGGCTTTAAATATAGGGATCGCACATTGCATTGAGATTAATATTTAGTATGCGTGTGCATTGTTAATATAAGTGTTAAAAAGCTAAAATTATTATTATGTTATTTTTATTGAAGAAATGTCAGATGATAGTAACTTTAATGATAATTTATTTATTTGCTACTTTTTTTCGACGAGTGTAGTATTTATTGAGTTTTGAACTACTCTATATAGTATAAGATAATTTTAGATGTTGCAGTATATAAAAATGAAGCAATAATCATTGATCCGACCTTTGAACTCGGTATATTTATGTACCAATGTATTCTATCGTCCCGTATATTTTTATTGCATTTTCCGGACCCTTCCTTATGGGCTACCGTATATATATTATGTATGTATGTAATATTAGCCATCCTTATATTTATGATATTTGCTTTCACCACTGACATCAATCAAAACGTTCATCGTAAAAAGTTGAGGGTCACAATGAGAGCATAGAGGGATATAAGAGGGTTAATATGGGAGTGGCGGGGTGTCTTACCGAAAGAAATAATAAATATCCACTTACAAGGAATGAAATCAGACGGCGGACATTCGATGCGAAACTCCATTGTATCTACAGAATTGCACCCCACTATTAAACTGGAATACCCTTCATTATCACAGCCTGTGCGTTGTTCCACCCTCTTTATTCGCCTATTATGGAGTCCTACGGCGGTATCCTGCGAACTCCGAAACTTATCCTTGAAATAGCGATTTCGGTCAAAGTAGGCGAACGATCGACTCTGTTTAAGTGACCGTATATAACTGTTTATTGCTGATCATGCTGTCGACGCTGAATTTTCCGAAATACGGGCACTGCCTAGGTTCCGGAGAGCTGGCTGTAGCAAAACATAAAACGGTGTTATATGTGCTGTTAGATCGAGAAGGTTGGGAGCATTATATTTAATATGTGTAGCTGATGAATCTTGATAAGTTTGCGTTATACTTTAGCAAACATTAAAGTTAATTGCTACCGTATAAGTTTATGTTCGGTATTGGAAAAAATTAAAAAGACTTTTTTTGTATTTATTTCGTGAGTTTGACAAGTTAAAAATGGAATAAAATTACCTATAAAAAAAACAGTGATAATAAAAATTTAGTAACGATGTAGTACTTCTAAGAAAGAATTTTTCTTCTTCTAAAAACACTAATTTCATAAACTAAGAACTCCACAATTATTTGAAGCTCTTCTGTCAAATAAAAAATTAAAAATAAATAGACTCGGTCCCTTGACAAATTATAAGAAAAAATATTGGAAAGTTAATGTGAAAGATTAGTCGAAAAGTATTTTTTTTTTATTTGTTTGAATATCTGTAATTAGATAATTTGAATTGGATAATAACAATAAAAATGATGGTACTTCCTAATTGTTTATCTGTTTACTATGAGACTAATCAATTTGTAACAACTAGTTTCGAAAATATCTCTTCATCAGATTGTTTTCATCAGCCTGTTTTCATAATCCCATATTTTTTCAAATGTTCATATTGACCGTTATGGGATGAGCAATAGCTTAAAGCAACTGCAGTTTTATTCACTATGCTCTGTACTAGATTTATGTGAGTATAATATTAAGTTTTACGAGACTTTTATTGTCTATAAGATTCAATCAAATAGGTCAATTTACACGGACCATTTAAATGGTGCAAAATGATCATTCTGTATAAAATTAAAGTGATTTTGGTCAGAAAAATATACAAAAATTAGAATAAAACCACTCATACCTACGTTTTCGCTTGAAATATTTGATTTTCAATGTGATTTTCGTATTCTGCGCTTCAAAAAAAGATTGATAATGTCAAAAAACCTTCAAAATACGAAAGGAAGGTATTGGAACATTTTTACGACAAAATAATGACTAAAATCGTTCACATCTCCGTTATAGTTAGAAATATCTGATTTTCAATGCTATTTCCTATTCTATGCTTCAAAGTGGTCCTTTTGGGGTAACACTTATGTTATGTAAGTTATAGATTGGAAAATTAACGTGAAAGATTAGTAGCAAACGCTGTTCTATTTCCAATCTTTTAATTTAATATTTTCACACCGGTTTCGGCGTACCTAATGTCATCATTAGGAGTAAAAGCGTCAGTAGAATTATAGTGCTAAGTCAAATATGTCGCATTTTCAAATTTTTAATATTGTAACAATTATAAAAATAAAACATCACATAAACAATGAAAACTAATATGATTTTTAAATAGGGAAATGAAAGTCAGTGGTCCAATTTCTTACAAATTCTTTTATTGACGATTAGTCAATAGTCAGTAGACGATTAGTCGTCAATAAAAGAATTTATGAGAAATTGGACCACTGACTTTCATTTCCCTATTACTGTTTACTCACATAGAGTCAAGAACCATGGATTATATGATCTTAATGATGATGAATTGCTTAAATGAATCTCTTTAAAATGACATGAAGCTCACCCTAAGTGTATTGCTGTTGTTATACCGAGAAATGGGCTAAATGTATATCAAATTCTGTTTAATTGGACATAGAACAGCGTTTGCTACTAATCTTCCACATAAAACTCAGGTGATTCTGGTAATGTCATAAAACTTGAAAAAATCCAAAGGAGCAATATAAAATCGCTTATATTTCCGTTATCGTTATAAATATCTGATTTTCAATGGGATTTTCGTATTCTGTGCTTCAAAATAAAAAAAAAATTGTTCTTTTGGGGTAAACTTAATGTCATAAAACACGAAAAAATCACCATTGGTTTTCGACACTATTATGATTGATCTATCTGTTTTAAATAAGCAAAATTTTCTATTTTAGCGCTCTATGCTCCTATGTCTATGTTCCTAATATCAAGTTTGATTACCGCTACTAGACACGGTAAGTCCAAGTCTCGAGCTCAATTAACAAAACATATTTTCTCTCAGAATGCATCAACAAATAGCAGCACGGATTGGTTATAGAGTTAACAGCAAACTGATGCAAGGCGATTTTTTATATGTCCACAAACTGCAGTTTATGGTCATAGATAAACTGCAGTTTGTGCGCTCAGAGAAAAATTTCCGTTTTATATTTACATATACGTATATGCCTGAAACGTATGCATGTTGTATGTGTGTTATGCATGTATGGATATCTATTCCTTGCCGGAAAGTGATCTAGGGGTGTTCCCGGAGATTTGCTATACGTCGTAAACGAATGGAACAGGGGAATCAACCAGACAAGCAGGCCTAAATTATGTGCACATTACGTGAAATTGAAAACCAAAATAGAGCACGTTCTTTGAAGTGTTCACACGCGAATGGGTAACATTCGTTCGGCACGCGTCTATTTTAATCAGTTCCCTCGACACGTCGCGACAGATAGACCACCGTGGAAATCCATTAAGTCGAGTATTAATGATGGCGATGCTGACATGTGTTAACAATTAACGGAATCGCATCAACCGCTCTTGCTGCTCTAATGACTATGAAATGTCGTCAGGTTAAGTTGTAGCAAAATGTGGGCGGTATTGGGTATTTGCGCAAATACGCAGACATAAGCTTGTTTTTGAGCACATAGTAGATCTCAATAGCGTAGAGAAGGCGGTATAGGTACATGCTCTAAAGAAGGAATGACACGGACGTAAATCGCAATAACATGCTGAAATCGCTTAATACTCGAGACGTTTACAGAACATATAATTATACTTACTAACAAGGGTTATATACGGCAAAGTGGATCTGTTAAAGTAAGGTGAACTGCATGCGTCCTCTTGTCTCTTCGTATGGCTGCCAATTTGCACTTCCATTACGTGACTATCCCTCCGATAAAATGACATGCAATTGTAGCCGCTCAAGCTGAAATTTTACGATACGAAACACACCGAATACTTTCATCCGGATCGGGCGACTTACCAGCCTGTCGTGAAATGTGTGACGAAGATCGCGAAACTTTCATCTCTGGTGGCGTGCTTTAATTGCGCACAAACGATCTTCATTTCCAGAGTAGACGAATTCGTTACTCTTAACGTGGAATTTCGGTGGTGAAAACTGTAGGTCGAGGAGTAATCCAGCGTGTGCCAGTGGTTGTTGGTTGATATCCACATTGGAAAGCGACACTTGCTCAAGGCGGGCGCTGAAAGTAAAATAATTGTTGTTAGTAGTGTTAAAACTAATATTAATGCTAGTGCAAGTCAGTTGGAGATAGGATTTGATGTTATGTTTGGCATCTTCTTCAGTGCCGGGATGTTAGTTATTAACAAGGCTTAATACAGTTTCTGAGAAATTTTTGTACATTTCTTTTGCCTTTAACCATCAGATAGCAGAGGATGCTCCTAGAATATTCTTTAAAGATGCTTTTAGGTGTTTATATATTCCAACTATTATAAGAATATTTATAAATATTTAGAATATTTGTATGCACATACACTGAGAAAAAGGAATTCTTAAAACAACTCAACATAAAAAGGGATTTGCTACAAACTTTTTCTGTGCCGTTTCTGGTATTGTCTGGTGTTCCTCGAGAGAGTAATTTGGGTCCATTCGTCTTTCTTGGAATTTATAATGATTTAATACACATTTTGATTATACACTATTATAAAGAGACCTCAATGGGTTGACTAATTGGTGTCAGCGCAATAGGCTTTCACTTTCCACAATGACATTTGATCCCAAAACGTTTTCCTTGAAGGCTCCTTTGCAGGTTGGGAAGTAAAAAATAGTAATTAAGAGCTAGGTCAGAACTGTGTAGTGGTGATTAAGTTCTTCAAAGCCTCAGGATACCATAGCAAATACGGCAATGTGAACCTTGTGAACAAGCGCATTATTGTGGAGTAAAAGTATACCTTTTGCCAATTTTCTTCGCCTTTTTTGGTTTATGGCCTCATTGCATAGTATGTTCGTGTAATGAGCTCGCCATAAGGTTTATAATATACAAGCATAATTTAATGAGAGACTAAAAAAATGTAATCATTACTTTTCGAATCGATTGCTGGATTTTGTTTCCCTTTTGGGGTTGGCTGTGTTATAGGATCATAAAGATCAACCTATGTTTTATCTTCAGTTACAACCCTACTAATAACATCTGCTTGATTGTCCTTACTGAACTTTTTTTTTTATATATAAAAATCGACGCGAACTACAGAGAGATTCGGGCAATTGATCTGGTTTACAGACGGATCAAAAATCGAAAAGGGAGTAAGAGCTTGCTTGCTTGCTTCGTTTCAGAAATCGAATTTGGTTTCGAATTGCTCAATGCTGGACCGTAGAGGACGCCAAGTCTGTTACTTATTTGTCAAAGTCCAAGGGTATATAGCTTTCAAAGTTAAGAGTAAGAGCTGGAATGGAACAGTGAGGTGAGATTCAAGCATCACCCTTCCACGAGGAAGTATGTCATGGTCTTTCAAGCAGAGGTATCCAGAATATTGCTTTATGTAAATGATAAGATGAAAACATAATGAAATAATATGAGTAATAATCCTATATTGTAACAGACTGCCAGAGGACACTAAAGGAATTAGCAAACCATAAGTTACAGTCAAGATTGGTTTGAAAATGTATTCGAGAACTGAATAGCCTGACATCAGGTAATAGCAATAAAGTTACTTTTGAGTGTGGGCGCCCGGATATTTGGCAATTGAAGAAAACGAAAAAAAAAAAAAACCAACGAAAGCAAGAAAGGGATCATCAGCTTCAGTCGGTTTCATTAATAGGCCCTAGTATTGGGAATGAAGCCTTCATCATCATTCAAGGCAGATCTTCCACTTCATAATAGGACTTCAAGCAGCCTATTCCATTCATTGCATGAATGAAGCGCTTGTGCATGAAGTAGAACTTTCACATTTTCTTCAGGACGATAAACGTGTTTGTATGTAAACAATTTACTATTTAAGGAAGGAACAGATTATCAATAAGTTATTTGTCTAAAAATTAAACTGTAATTTATTATAAAAGCAATACCGTGAACGGAGCCGCTTGCTGCTGTCTTTCACGAAATGTATCTATTGATATCGTGAAAGCTACCTTGAGCATTCACTTTATTCGTTCTCTGACTTCGCAATGCAATATTTATTCTTAGCCATACAGGCGAATGAAACTAGCACTAATAGGCGTAGAATCTGTTCTAGAAGTGTCTAGAAACATAGCACAAAGCTGCAAAAAGTTGGGTCGAAGAGAAACACAAAGAATACTAGAAAAATACAACCAGGCAAATTCATGGAAAAACCTTTAGAAGCAAAAAGAAGACTGAAAAATACTGCAGTCCAGTAGGAATCACCTTCGCGTTGTAACAGGTCTCCTAATAGAACGCAGTAAACTGAAAGGACACTTACAGAAGATTAGGATCAACACTAGAGATACCAACTGCAGGCTGCTTAATGGGATGACAAAGAATGTTTACTACATACCCACAAATAACTGTAATCATTTATTATCATTTATAGGTTTATCAAGGCATGTGTCTCCGCAAATAGGTCTCATTTTGTTTAAAATAATATCTACGGTTTTCCCCTGTTTCGTGAGAAATTCAATAAAAGCCCGAAACTCGATATTGGACAGAGAATTTGAAGTCTACTTAATTTTTAACTGCAATGAAACCACTATATAATAGATATCAGTATGAAATTTGACGTTTTTACTCAAAAATAATTTGCAATTAATAGTAAAATATGAAATGCTTGTTGTTCTACCACCAACTTCCAGATATTCCAAGAAATTAAAAGAACGCGCGTCTAAAAGGAACGAATGGTGATATTTTAATATAAAATCGAACTTGATTTAGTAATTTAAACTACTGCTGTGGTTTACCAACCCAATTATCACTGAGGTGTATTTTAAGTTGCATATTTTGGTTGTTGTGATTTATTTGTCAGATCAGCTGATTTTCAATTTACCGAGAATTTTCACAATTTTGTTTTGTTTTGTATCGGTTTGAGTTTAAGAGTTTATTGTATGATTTTTATTATGTAGTGTTAAGATTTTTTAATTAATCCAGTCATTCAAATGTCTATTGTTCGCTTGTGCTGATTTAATGCGTATTCTATTTAATATTGTCGTTGTAATGTTCTACGTCTGCGTTGTACGAATTTTGAGAGAGGAATTTTTGTAAGAAAAACAACTGTAGGATTTTGTTAAGGACTTCCTTGTTCGACTATTGACGTGAATAGACGTATTCTTTTATATTCGTTGCCATTTTGTTATTCAGTTTGTATTGAAAAATTTTACTTTTCTTTTATATATTATAGTCAATTAAGGAATTTTTATTGTAATAATTGTTAATGTATTAAAGTGTGCACTTTGTAGATATAGGATCAATTATTATTTTTTGTTTAGGAAGATTTATTTTAGTTTTTTCTCTCGTTTATATTTAAAGAGTTAATTTTTCTGTTAATCTATTTTGCTGTATCATTTTTAATTTTTCTATCACCTCGTTTGGGTGAGTAGAAGCATTGTTCTTTCATTTAGCTTTTTCATTTTTGTAAATTTCTTGCATTTGTCCACGTTTAGATTATTTTAATTTGTCAACCACGTGGATAGAAATTCAAAGATATTGAATAATCTCCTGAACAAATAAAACCTTTCTTTTTTTGCTTTGCATAGGAAATAGCATTGTCCTATTTTAAATTAGAGTCTAGTAGGCCAGAACCTTCACTTCAGGGTTTTTTTTCTGCACAATTGTAATTTAACCCGTTGTGTAAAAATAAATTGATTGTTGGATAGCTGGGTTAAAAATTCTGTTCTTTTATTTTATTTTAAACCTTTACAATTTTACGTGTAATTAAGAAAGTCTAATTTCGTTTACTCACAATTTACTTTTCGTGGTTAGAATAAAGTTTTAATTCGCGAGAGTAACTCTGAGATTAATAGTTCTTTTGTGTTCATTAAAATCTTTTCCGTTGAGTTAGCTAACATTTTTTTCCTTTTTCATTTTTAAAAATCTGTTTAGTATTCTTATAGTTATTTCAATTAATACACAGCCACTACGTTAAAATTAGTTAGCTCAAATATTATGTTCTTGAAGCGCATCCGCTGTTAATATTTGTCTAAAGATATGCTGCAGAAATTATACTCGCATATCATGTTTGTATTTGAATGTACACTACAGAACTTCACCTATAGAGTTGATCTCATTAGGTGTACGGGGTATATGAAGGATTGCTTCGTTTCAGAAATCGAATTTGGTTTCGAATTGCTCAATGCTGGACCGTAGAGGACGCCAAGTCTGTTACTTATTTGTCAAAGTCCAAGGGTATATAGCTTTCAAAGTTACCGGAGACCGTCTTGCGGCTTTGTTCGGCGTGGCTTTCGGTCTTTGATGTACACATAGTATATATGTATATATATAACATGACCCAGGCGGAGCAACAAACGTAATGACCGCCGTCTAGCAATCTATTCAACATCTCGACACATTACAAATGCGACCCATCGCCAGAATGAAATTGGTAAACTGTTTTATGTTGCATCCCTTTAGGCCGCTCTCCCTGTGACGGGACGTCCACCTTCCTTTTCAATTGTATATTTCTGGATGTTCCCGTCTGTCTGGCCGCGATGTACAATTCCTAATCCGACAAAGGCGGATATTTAGCGACAGTAGGTTCGTGTATGTCGTTGACAGCCACGGCGATTGATTGAAAATGGATAAAAGTTGCTGATGACGGCGTGGTCGATGACTGAACGAACTAACGATAGAATGATGGATTGATTGAATGAATGCGACGGGACAAAAAAAGGCAACAAACCAATCCGAGTGAATAAACGACTTATTGATGGAATGGCATTTATTTTTTACTCTAATTTTGGGGCCACTACGTATACGCAACATAGATTAGAGGTAATACAAAGACACGGAAATTTTTGCGCACAAATATTACAATATCACAAATTCGCAACTTAAAGATTGTAAAATAATTTTGAAAAAAATATATTTAATTTTTTTTTAATAAACTATAACAAATTCCACATATAGTAATGTTTGTCTCAAACTTTTCTGAGGCCAAAATGAATTTTTGAACACAGCACACATATTTCTTATAAAGCCTCTGTATAGTTGTAAGATCACTTGCTCTACCATTTGGAAATTTTGCAGACTGGCGCTAGATATTTTATATGGCAAATGCCATTCGCTAGGTCGGCATTTGGATATTATTGTTAGTAACGATGGGTTTTGTTCTACATAGTGGCACTAGGATTTTTTTTTGTGTGGGCGCCGCACAGTGGTGCAAAAGTGGAAAAAAACCTCTTTTGAGAAGTATTGAATGTGATAGTATATTTAACGAAAATCGTTAGCTAAATGTTGAAACTTTATGAAAAATGGCATTTTGCAACATTTATCGCCGGTTAAATATAAAATATCAGTGCTGAAAGTCGTCATATGTAGAAATTCCGAAACGACACCATATTCCTCATAAAACTAACAACATTTTTATTTTGCAAAATAATTATTTAAACTAAAATATATATCTTCTATTATGTCGGTAGTCTTATAAGCTTACATAACGCAAAATAAAAAAATAGTTACTACCAAATAGTTTATCTTTATTAACAATTATATGACTGATATCATCATACGTAAATTTAAAATTCATGTAGATTTTTAACATATAGCTACAGCTAGCTACACATTCATATTTGGCTTTCGGTCTCTTTATTAACACCTCTATTTATAATCTCTAAAAGAATTAGCTGCTAGTTTTTGCTGTTTCCCGAGAAAACAGCGATTAATTGTATGAGTGTAATAATTATTAGGATCCGCCATTATACACATATCATCGGCGATAAAGTAGTTAGATATATACTGGTATTTAGAGTCAGGAACAATTGTCTTTGAACTTATTATAATTTTTCAAGAATCGAACTTAACCCGGAAGAATCCGAATGAAAAAAAAAACGAAATTGTTTAAACAGGTATACTAAAAAAATCCTAGAATAAAATAAAGGAAGATCAAAGGGTTTTACTAAAATAAATAGATGTTTGTGTTTTGAGTTGACATAATTTAGTAATGCATTTTTTCTTGTTAACATGTACTTCAGTACTAGACTTCCTGGAAAAAAAATATATTCTGTTTGTAATTTTTTTAAAAATTGAAAATAAAAAAATTAAGAGACCAGAACCAAAAGGTAAATCCTCCCACTTAGCGATCCAGCAAAAGCTTTATTGAAATTAGTATAGTAACTACTACTATCTATTTTTTATTATTAATCTTATTAATTAGAAGGGCTAATTTAATCTTAAAAGATACTTAAATTTTGTTTTAAAACGTTAAATGTGAAAATATTTTAAATTTCAAATCAAATTTTAACATATAATTAGCGTAGTTTTTAATTCATTTAGGTGAAGCCAGTGCGTACATTGGCGAAATGTCAATAAAATATTTCGTTTCCCATCAGAATTTTATTTTGCATCATCCGTCACACCATAAAACTTTAGAAAATTAATTAGATACATTAGTTCTTACTGTAATACTGGTTATACTCAAAGTTAAAGCACAGTAATAGCAGTATACTGAAAATGGTTTGAAGTTGTTGCCTTGGTTTTGATTTCATTCAATTTAGAATGAAAAAGTACATAGGAGAAGGTCGCCAGTATGGCTTAAAAGTCGTATATCTGAGATAGACAAGGTTTTTTCGGAAAATCACGTTTTGCACCACTGTGCGCCGTCTGACATGGTGTCTCCAGAAACATTACAGCCTCTTGGCTTTTGGTATTTACTCTCCCATTTCTTTTAACCATCAAATTTAGTTGGTTGGTTGAAGTAATTCTCTGGGTTCATTTTTGACTTGCTAAAAATTGCCTGTCTTCTTGCTTCCAGAGCCTCACATTCGTCAGAATGTGCTAAGCGTTTTCTGTACCTTCAATACACAGTCTGCAGTTGGTATCTCTTGTGTTGATCCCAATCTTCTGTAGGTATCGTTTCAGTGTACAGTGTCCTGTTAGGAGACTTGTTATGATACGAAGGTGATATCTGCGTGAGCTGCAGCAGTTCTTCCAGCCTCCTTTTTTGCTGCTCCTGTGAATTGGCATGCAGCATGGCCCAGAGGTAAGGAAAGAAGTATAACCAAATCCTTTAGATATTCTTGAGTTATCAAGTGTGGCTTGGTTAAATTTCCTTCAAACTCAGAGTTATCGTCCTCTACTATGAGGGACTGGTCCCTTGGTTGAAGATAACTTAGAGTAAATAACTGTGTGTTTTTTCTCTTTAATTTATACCATTTACGTCAGTAAGACAAAAATAGCAGTCTGAAATGTTATCTCTTGATACGATTCAAATCATGGGACAAAGCAAACGGCATCTGACGGGATCCTTTCTTCCAATCGGTTAAAATCTTCACACACGTTATGCAACAAATATGAGGAGCCCAGGATTTGTCTTGATGTTAACGCAGTTAATAAATCACAATATCTTGATGAAATCATAGACAAATAGTTTTATGACTATTTCTTCGCGAACGTTTGCTTTTATTGCCATAGTACTAGTTGTAAGTATTACCGTATCACAAGAAAACTGAGGCTAATTGAAACAAAACAACTGCAGTTTCATAATGAGGGTAGTTAGCTATCAAAGTTCGTGTGGCATGATTAGTGTTCACCGGTGCAATTAGGTATGTTAAAATTATTAATTATTATCTGTTTTTATTTCGAATCATTCTGATTTAAATCAAAACCTTTTGTAATACTGATCTGGTATCCTAGATGAGTACATCATAGCTTATGGCTCATAACTAATTTTAGAATCAATGTAGTGTAATAACAATGTACTTTAAATGTAAATAGTTTTTCTCCCACTTAGAATTAAATTATGTAGGTATATGGTATTTTCATTTCTTGGCAGGAGAAAAGGATCGATTGAAAATGATTCATTTGTTATTCAAGAACTGGAAATTGGGTGGGTGAAACGTTTGTTCTTAATATATTCAAAACTGACTTAGGTCCAATGAACTAATCGTTGAATTGTTTATGTTTTAATAATCACCAACGTATTGCATGCGTAAATTACAACCTCCCATACATTCACGAAATTAAATATTCCAATATCTTGAGTACGTAACTGCATTTTTACACCCCATATGGCAGACTTTTATTCATAGATATAGTCATAAATAGAATTACACAGCATATTTGCATGATTTAGCTAATGCAATGATTCAGATTACCCATCACATTTGATTAGGTCGTTAATAGGGAGCAGTTACCTTTTTTGAGAGTCATGGTTCTGCTGCCTTCCGTTGCACTGGAAAGCCCGTTGCATGTGGCGTCTCCGCTTTGCGCAACTCTGTACTCGACCCCGTCGATCGCCTCGGATGCTGGCGACGCCTTCTCATACACAAAGCATCTGAACCGGTCTTCGTTTGATGTTGCATGGCTGTGATGCACTTTGCCCACAAGGTATCGCGAATTGCCTTCCTTCCAAACGGCCAGGCATTGGAGTTCTTCGACTGGAAAATAAGACGAAAGCTCGAGTATTTTGGTCTTTGCTACTATATAAAGCTAACATGAATATATTTATAGTATAAAAGCAGGGGAGAATTTCGGACTTTACTTTAGCCATGGTATGAGCTTACGATACGGTTCATTTTAATGTAGTCGATGGTTATTTCATATTTAAGGATGTATACCATTAACAAGCCCTTTCATACGTCACTGCATTAGTGAAAAGAAGATTTTTTTTGTAGTTAAAAGATAGCTAGAAAATATACGTTTGCATCCTTTGGAATCATTTAATATACGGGTGCGTTAGTCCCTAGATTCGTATATCTTTTCTATTTGTTGTCATTTTTAAATGAAATTCGGATGTTGTTTTATCAAATTTTTTCAATGATTTAACTGGTAAGTATTATCAATTATTATAATTTCCGGTTTAATTGGGAATAGCGTCAAATTGGATATTTTAAATGGAATGCAAATGGTTCAACAGATATGTTTAGTAGTATAGTTTATTTTTCATTATCAATCTATTCCATGCACGCATGCACATGTAAATAAATTTTAATATTTTTTTTTTGTAAAAAGTGAACTGATGTAACTCTGGTAGAGGGTGAGCATATAAAAATTTGGGCTTAATTCTAACACACCGAAAAGGCGTTTCTTAGCGTCCCTCTGTCTTTGGTATTACAGTTAGCGATTTTAATGTCAAAAATAGGAGTGCGAACGATCCGGATTGGCTTGTTTTAGCCTGTCAAGCCCGTTCGGCCTGTCTGTATACGGCTCCTCAATCTTCTTTAAGCCAAATTTGTTTCGTAACTAGATTTTAATATTAATGTGGTCATGGTATTGTACTATATGAAAAATGGAAGAGTTCTCGAAGAATGCAGAACCGTTTTTTAGCGACTAATGCTGAGTGGCTACAAGGGGCCTTGACATTTGATGTTTTCTACGATTTTCCAGAGGCAAGTACTTCGTTACAGCCTCCACTCCCCCTGGGAGAACGAGAATAAGACATGACGAACCCAAAAAAAGTGTCCAAACGAAGCGCAAACGTGTTTGATGATTGGTCAAATCCTGAAGTCCTGAAGAACTTGTGGCTGCTGCTGAAGTATCGTCCAGATCTCTCAGGAAAGCGAAATGTAGCCAAACTTATAAGAGAGGCACTCAGTGAAGGCCTTAGTAGCAAGTTAAGACCTAAAGATGCTTAACCAAATGAAAGAGGTTCCTAGCCTTAGCTACGTGTCGACTCCAAATCCACAACTCACGCGTACAAACAAAATTCGAAAATGGAGTATGCTTGCTGGCCACTATTTCCGTCATTAGTAGCCTGCAAAAAGCCAAAAGATCTTGAATGTACCGTTAGAAGAATACGTGATAAAAACGGAAACGCGTGCTGAAATTAAACTTCAAGCATTACTAAACAAGACTGCATGAGCAGTTTAATATCTGGCTACGTGATGTTCTTATCGCGTTCCTGTTCTGGTGTAATGAGAATACACTCATTCACTTTAATTAGGCAATGGGGTTTGGACGGAAGTTCCGGTCATAGCACTTATAAACAAAAATTTACCAAACAACGAGGAATACCGATGCGATCAATCGTATTTTCACTTGTGCCCATCCCATTGCTCGATAAAGAGTGGCAATATTGCTTGGAACATACCCAATCCATCGTACCATGTATTCGGCTAAAAGCTCATCTACTCTAAAGAAAGTACAGAATTCACTGTGTCAGAGACAAATAAAGAATATAAGCAAGCGAGTTATCGTCGACAACTTGCAGGGTCGATGATGGAATTGATGTTTCTATCAAGCATGAGCTACTTTTGACGATCGTTGACGGTAAAGTTTGTAATGCTTTGACCAAACTTCTTCAACTCAAAAATGCTATATTTGTGGAACGACCCCAAAGCTGATGAATGAAGAGGCCAGAACGTTTGCGGCTAACAAAGACAATCTTACCTTTGGCATATCTACACTACATCCTTGGATTCGCTGTTTTGAAGGTATTTGCTTCACATCAGTTATCGTCTTGATGTGAAGGTATGCCAATTGAGAAACGCATCATACAAGCCTATTATGAAGCAACGTTCGGCAATAATTCGAGGCCGTTTTAAAAAAGAAATGGGTTTAGTTGTAGATAGGTCAAAGCCAGGGTTTGGCAATACCAACGACGAAAATTCTGCCCGTAGATTTTTCGGAAATCCTGAAATGAGCACTGAAATTCCAGGATTAGTTGTGACATTGATTAAACGTTTTGACACTTTACTTATGACCTTAGCGTCTGGTTTTGATATTAACGTTTCCAAATTTCAAAATTTAGCACAAGAAACAAGAAAACTCTATTTAAAATTATAGTCGTGGCATTACATGCCCGTGACTGTGCATAAAATGTTGTGCACAGTGTGGATAGTATCCAATCGGCTCTTCTGCCTATCGGGCAGTTTTCGGAGGAATCTCACGGAGCTCGTAACAAAGATTGCAGAAGATTCCGTCAGGATAATACCGGAAAACGGTCACGTATTGCCACAAACAGATTTACTTAACATGTTAATCATCACATCTGATCCTGTAATTAACAGCGTTAGAGTGAAGTTCCAAAAAAGAAAGCAGGATCTCTTCCTTAGCATACAAGGAACTTGGATCATAGTGACCAAAAGAGGTAGGTATTACTAAAAATAGAAAAGATAATCTTAAAACAACAGAACTGTTTGCAAGCAAATTGTCAAAAGTAAAAACCAAAATAGGTTAAAAAAAGAAACAGTTAATAGTAACATCATATTTGATTAAATGTAATAGTTTTGATTCGTCTAAAATCTTTGGCTTTATCCAATTCCCAATATCGATCGCACGGATGACATCTTTCTCGAAACATTTTGATATGTGTAAGTATGAAAGTTAAGCAGTTAAAAGATTGGTTTCAAATTATATTGAAGGTTAACCGTTAAAATAACATGTGGGTTAACATCATGGAGCTCACAGTGCAATCCCATGCTACAATTCTATAAGTTACACAAGCAGCAAAAGGCAGCACCGTGGAGGACAGGCCTTTCTTACCATCAAATGTTACTAGCATTATGATACATTTTGAAATATTTTTCCACAAAGATAGTTGGTATAAATTTGACGTTAGATACGGTGTAGATGTGACGAAGGTCGTTTGTTAACTTGGAAAGCCTGTTAATTATTTATCAATTGAATAGAATCGTTTCATTTGTATTTTATGTTTACTTTTATAGCTGTTGCTCTTATCAATAATTAAAGTATGAAACGCAGTAACTATATTGTCTTGTAACGATAAATCCTAATGCTACACACAGCATTGATTTAACATAAAAGACGTTTGAGAACATCGAAATACATAAATTGCGATTCTTATATACTAACAATGCAATTGCTTTAGCGGTTGTAGCTAATGCATTTTAAGAAGCCATGTATATACGTAAGTACATATGTTAGTCTGTGCTTTTGCGAAGTGCACTCACAAACATAGATAAATAGATAAATTGGTGCACGTATGTTGTATGTGTGTGCACATGTGCACAAGAGCATTGTGCCCATCGCTGTCATAATGGCGGAGGAGAAACACTTATTCGGAGCAGTTGCGGTGTATAATTCTCCCGTTGAATGCGCCCAACGTTGCGGAAACTTTAACTTCATCGGATGTTTATGTCGAAAGTTAAATACTTTTATCTTTATAACGCTCCAAGTTGGAATATTTTCCGGTTAGTTGTGTAGGTAAGTAACAACCAGTTTTAGAGTTGGGTTATCATGCGTGCTGTTACTAATGCATGTAAAATACGTAAGCTCATACTTGATTAACTTTTTTGTATTTTTGTTTTGTTTGGCATTAAAAGCATTGAAATAGAATTACTTTTTGGTTGACCATCACATATTTAATTTTCGTTTTTCGATTTGCTTTTTTATTCTTTTTATTTCTCATTCCTTTGCTTCTCTTGACTATTGATGTTATATAGTCTATCCGTGGATGGAGTGGACAATAGGTATGATATACAAAAAATGTTTGTCCTGTTTGGTATAAAACTTATTTATCGATTGTTTTCAATTTTTTTTCCATTCATAATAAAAAATATTACTAAGAAATATTGTTCAGACTGAAAGTTATTTTGAAATTACCTCAAGTAAATTTTCTGAACCATCAGCTTACTTTGTCTATACTATACCTATGTCAATTTCATGTCAGGTAAAGTACTGTTTCTATGCCCCAATATGCTATTAAGAAAACCTTACTATACTCTTACTATACCCAAGGGTACGTAGATGATGTTGCTATATAGTTCTAGTGGAGAAAAATGCCAGAACTCCTACAGACAGTTCTGAAAATAGCAGAGGGCTACAAACCTTAAGATTAACTCTGGAGAAGCAACAATAATACCTTTTACAAATAGAGGAAAAGGGGATAGTTTAAAACGATCACTTCTTCATAATGAAACAGTACCAATAATTGGACTACGATATGTGATCTATCATTTGACCAAGAGTCATTTGAAGTTGTTGATGAAAAAGTTATTAACTTACCTCATCAAAAGTTAAGTTTTAAGCTTTTGCTACTTATTTTCTTTTCAGCCGAAGCTGATTTTCGGCAGGTTGATGAAAAAATATCGGAAAGCTTGTGTGTAAAAATAGTAGCAATTCGATAAACATATTAGCTTCTACATGGAGCTTTCATCATTCTGAATTTATATTTTCGTCAATATTAGGGTCGCCTGTTTATGTTTTACAAGATTGTTTACACTTTTTTGGAATGAGATTTAATAAAAGGTTTAAATCTTGTAGTTCTTTTGCTTGGTATAGGTTTGTTATATTAAGCTATTATTGGATAGAATCTTTGGATGCCTGAGCTGTGGATCACCTATTGGATATACATACAAATGTATATTTCTATACACTGCTTCATTACTTTTCGCCTAAGAAGCAAATGTTGATTCTTACTCAGAGAATATACATTACGACATACGAGAATATACATTTATTGCAAAGAAGTATTTATAACGTATGCGTATATTTATTTATTTATTTATGGATTTCAGTATTGTTTATCTATAGTAAACAGAAAGTAAAAAGAGTAAAATCTAATCCCGTTGTACAGAATTAAAATGTTGAGACTGTAGCTGCATAGCTATTAGTCTTTCGTAGCATTTGGCAACAAGTATCGCCACTTCACTAAGAACAAGATCGTTTTTATCATCTTTTTTACCGTTTCTTACAGTAAATCTTTCCTGAATTGTTAAACATGTTTGGTGGGTGGGCAAAGCATCAGATGACTAAGGATCACATCTTGTTGTGATTAGTCCTTTAAATGTTATTGTTTTACAGCGTTCTCCTTTACGATATTAATAAAAAAAACACAATTATTTGTTTGTGGAAATGTGGGCTGATTTAATTTTTGGTTAAAACTTTGGGGTTAACATTAGGAAATGTTTCAATAATCATTGTTGTCTCTGTCAAAATTCTTCTCAATCTACATACAACAGAACTGAATGAGACAATAATGATTGTTGAAACATTTCCTAATGATAATCCGACAATGTTATATGAATAAAATAACTAGAAAATAAATCAGCCTACATTTTCACAAAAAGTAATTGTTCTTTTTTTATGACTGTTAAAAGGTCGGTTTTACATTATACTTAATTTAGTATGAAACTTTGTAAAATTCGTTTGAAATTTTGTACTAAATATTTAGAACCTGTTCTATTTTCTCATGAATTTTCCAATCTAGGCTGAGATAGACAACGCAAAAATACACAGTGTAGTTGTGTCAAAGCATAAGAAAGTTATGTGGTCTGTCTATCGCCTTTTATCATCAATTTTAGAATAATGTCGTGGTCACGTTAACAGCTTGTTGATTGAGTTTTCAAAACTACCCCCGATAAAGATAAAAATGACTGATTGTATAACAATTTATTTATTATATACATGTGAAAAGAAGTATTGGCTGTACAACGTTAGGTTCAACAGAAATTATTGGGTATGGTAGCCGAAGTTTGAATCAATACTCAATCTTTTTTAATTCCAAGCTTTCGCAATTATTTAAATTTAAACTACGTCGATATAAATGAACTTGCAGAACGAAATGTTGAAAGCTTGGTGCAACGGCAAAGTGGCAATAGATCTGCTAATTTTGCAAGACAAGTTAGGGATCAAATATAATTCTAATAATAAAGTGCATTTTTTTGTTGTACCATTCTTTTTTTTATAGATTATAGAACTGTGTATATTTAACAGGAATTATTGGGTATGGCAGCCGAAGTTTGAATCAATATCAAACTTCTTTTTAATTACCAAGCTTTCGCAATATTTTATTGATTCTTCTGGACAACAAAAATGCACTTTTACTATTAGAATATATTTTGATCCCTAACTTTGTCTTGCAAATTAGCATAAGATCTCATTGCCACTTTGCCGTTGCACCAAGCTTTCAACATTTCGCTCTGCAAGTTCATCTATATCGACGTAGATTAAATTTATAGTAGAACACTTACATAGATAAGGTTAATCACAATCTGGAAGTCCAAGAACTACTAGACTATTTGTGCCTCTAAAACTAAAAAAGTAGAATCTGTCCATGTCCATCAAGACCAACTAGACAATAAGGAGGTTGCCAAAGTTTATCCAATCGTTTGGCTGCTTAATCATTCACTTATTGACAAACAGTCTAAATAAAAACGTTCGATAATGGATCGTCAGTCCTCTAGCCGAAATTTAATAAATTTAGAATGTTTCTTCCTTCAGGTCGCACACTTATCCAATTTTTACACCATATTTTACGGGACTAGCTATCATAGTTGGATTCAAAGATGATAGCCACAACAGCAATACTTCCCGGTTAGCTATTAATCGACTTACATTTTTGGTACTAAAATTTTCATTTTAAATATCAAACAAGTATATTCATTAACTTCTAAATGTTTGGTATTAACTTTCGGACATATTTTTTTTTTGTATGACACATAAATAAATTTCCTTTTCAATTCAGACAGGTTTTTACCAGAAGATGAATAAACAGATTTGTCGGTTTACTTGTTAGATTGCACTAGGTAGTTACACTGCCCGACAAGATTAATGTCGTCGTCTACAGCGCAGTGACTGCTCAAAACTGCTATCATTTAAGCAGACGCGCGTTCGGCTACCAACATGCAGGTAGGAGGTTTATTGGGGTACCTCCGTGTAAAACATTTGGCAATTATAAAAATCAGATAGGAAAATACGAAAATTCGTTGTGGACGACGACCTTAATTTTGTCGGGCAATGTACATGGAACTTATCAGCATGTGAATAAACTGGCCCTTAAATCCGGTACTTCTTGTATAAGTATCTATCGTCTTGATGTGTTAAATGACGAATTTGGAGTTGTAAAAATGTTTCAAAACTGACCGCATACATATATATATATAGGGAGAGCGATTTCGATCAAGGAATTCGGTCTTCCAGCAATCCATTGCTGGAAGACCGAATCCTTGATCGAATCGTCCCCCTAACTATTTATCGGTCGATAAATACATCCC
Organism: Protaetia brevitarsis; assembly: GCA_004143645.1. Classification (NCBI taxonomy): domain Eukaryota; kingdom Metazoa; phylum Arthropoda; class Insecta; order Coleoptera; family Scarabaeidae; genus Protaetia; species Protaetia brevitarsis. The sequence continues at coordinate 1,526,734 of RXPK01000208.1, forward strand.
GTTCTATATATATATATATATATATATATAATAGTCTTGATTGATATTGTTTGCGACTGGCTAAATATTAGTCTGTAGGAATTGTAGTGGGTTGCAGTCTAGGAGCGAAAAAAATTCAAAAACTCATTTTTGATTTATTCCAAGCTTTCGTCAATTCATTTTATTGACTTCTTCAGGGCTATAATAATTGTACATGTAAATTGTTGAAATAATGATTATATAAATATCAAATAAAATTAAGTTATAAACTCATAATTAGTTAAGTTTTTTTAAAGGTTGGCTCATTTTTAATTTATCGTCGTCCTTTCAAAAGTTAAGATATTCTTTTTTTTTGTTAATTGTGAAGCGTTTAACAATGTTGTGTTGCTAGTAATACTTTTTAAGAAACTATCGTAAATTATTAAAAAGGAAATTTGAAGTGTAAAATATTTAAAATGCAATTTACATATAAAAAGTTACGACAAAAGACACCAAACAAGAGACAAACTAAAACTACGACCGAATATTCGGCCAAATGTTTATTTCATATTTGTTATTCTAAGATGTGTAGAGAGGAGCGAAAAACGACCAAAAAACTTATGCGGATACAAAAAGCAAGGACAGAATTTGTTTAGCGAAAATTATTATTTTATATGTAAATTGCATTTTAAATATTTTAACTTCAAATTTCTTTTTAATTTAATTTACGATAGTTTCTAAAAAGTATTACTAGCAACACAACATTGTTCAACGCGTCACAATTAACAAAAAAAAAGAATATCTAACTTTTGAAAGGCACGACGATAAATTAAGAAATGAGCCAACCTTTTAAAAAAATTTAACTATTATGTAAGTTTATAACTTAATTTTATTTTGATATTTATATAATCATTATTTCAACAAATTTAACATGTACAATTATTATAGCCCTGAAGAAGTCAATAAAAATGGAATTGACGAAAGTTGGATAACATTACAAATGAGTTTTTGAATTTTTTCCGCTCCTAGACTGCAACCCACTACAATTCTACAGACTATATATATATATATATATATAATATATATTATATATATATATTTAATCTCTACTATCGTTGGACGGTCCGTACATTAACATTTTACATTGATTAGAGCGTCCACCTACATAGAGCGTCGTATACGGACGCTTTATGGCATTCCACGTAAAATTGTCTGCCTCTCATAGTATCGAAATGACCGTTATTTTAAAATTTTGGTGGACGCTTTTTTGCCACCAAATGGTCGAAAGTAATACGGCCACGTATTATCATTAGTTCACATAGTGGTTCCATGTGGCGCTGCGAAAAATCAAAACGTATATGTATTATACGTTGGTTTGTTTCATTTTCTCGATTATCAAGCGTCCATTCGATTTGGCAACGGTGAGGTTTTTGAAATTCTATATTTATTTGAATTTCGTAAAATGAATCGTTATAGTGACTGTATAGTAAAATTTGAGGTCATTATTTTGTAAAATTTACGAAGCGAATATGTAAAACAGAAAATAATACTATATTTGATCTAGTTAAGATTTCTTTCTTGAGTATCTGTAATCAGTGTTGAGCGTAATTTACTTCTTTTGTAATTCTGATTACTTGTAATCAGTAATCCGCTTTATGTTTAGTAATCTACAATTGCAAATCCGTAATTTGTAATTCTAATAAGCCTGATTACAAATTTGTATATCGGAAACTTACTGGTGCAAGTCAATTTTTAACACGTTTTAGTTCAATTTTTATGTTGGTTAGCATTATAAATACCATCATAAAGGTTATTCCTATTTAATAATATTTATGCAAAATAAGATACTTTGTATCTCTTTCACAAGAGGACGATTTTCACACAGGGTAGGGAAGGAGAACTTTTTATGATGACATATTTTTTACAACGTCGGGAGAGAGGGAGTATTAAACATGTTTTAAATGGTTAAATTAATGTTTCTGAACACCGAGGCGGGGAGGAAGAAGACATTTTTTTAGTGATTAAGTTAATTGTTTTCACAACACCGGTGAGGGAGGGAGGATTAAAAATGCTTTAAATGATGAATTTCTCTAAAAAAAAAGCCCGTGGATGGGAGGGGTGAATTATTTTAATGATAAACTATTGTTTTTTCAGAAACGGAAGGGACATGCTTTAAATGATTACATTAATATTTTTTGATTATTGCAGTTATGTTTTCCAACCTGGTGAGGGGGAAGTTAAAATGCTTTAATTATTAAATTAAGGTTTTTCAACACTGAGGTGGGAAGGAGATTTTTAGTGATTAGTAATTGTTTTCAAACAAATGAGGGCGAGAAATTAAAATGTTTTAAAGATGAATGTGATCTTTAAAAAAAGCACGTGGGTGGGGAGGGGATGAATTATTTTTCAGTGTGAATATGTTTTTCAGAACAGGCGGGACATGCTTTAAATGATTAAAATAATTTTTGATGAATTAGCAGTTAAATTGTTTTCACAACACTGGTGAGGGATGAAGGTTGAAAATGTTGAAATTATTAAATTAAGGTTTTTTTTCAACACAGAGGTGGGGACGGAGAGGAGATTTTTTTAGGGTTAAGTTAATTGTTTCACAACACCATAGGACGGAGGATCAAAATTTTAAATGCTGATTTCTCTTAAAAAAGCCACTGGCGGGGGGGGATGAATTAGTTTTAAAGTAATGAATTATTGTTTTTTTTTCAGAATCGGGAAAGACATGCTTAAATAATTAAATATTTTTTAAACTCGGATGGTGAAGAGGAAGAAGTTATTTAAGTGATATTAATTGCTTGACAATACGATGAGCGAGGAAGGTTTAAAAGTGGTTAAATAAGAAATCGTTTTTTTTTGGAACACCGTGAGGGGAGGTGGTATATTAATTAAATTTGAAAACGTTCGTATGGAATATAGAATATATGTATAACAGTTTGAAAAAAATAATAAAAATAGTAGTGGTGGGCACTCGGGTATTTCACTATCGATAGTTAACTATCGATAATTATCGATAGTCAAATATAAAGTATTATAGTAGTTGACTATCGATAACTATCGATAGTTGAATTTCGATAACTACCGATAGTTGACTATCCGATAACTATGCACAGTAGTATTGATAACTATGGATAGTTGAATTATCGATAATTATCGATAGTGCCCACAGTATGAGGACATGTTATAGTCAGAAGAGAAATAACATGTCCAGAAACTACATTGTATTTCGTTTTCCTCACTATTATTATAGTGTATTTTGTATTGCATGCTAATGATTATATAATATATCCGTTTCATAGTTCTCATCAATACCAGCTATACTATAGATATTGCAAAAGAAAGAATTAGTTCCAATTACAGTAATAGTTGATGACTGATAATCAAACGTGTTAATTAGCTCTTTATTCACACATTATTATAAAAAAAATAACGCATTAAGACGGACGCTGCTTGTAGTGTCTATTGAATTTGGGCATCCCTCTGCGTTGTAAAAAAAATATAAAATATATTGTGTAGGCACAAGACGTTCAACTATCATAGGTATCGATAGTCAACTATCGATAGTCAACACTATCGAAAGTTATCGTGGTGCCCACCACTAGAATTAGTAGTGGAAGAATGAACTTTAAAATTAAAAGAAAGATTAGTTCCTTCAGTGAATAGTTGATGACTGATAATCCAAACGTGATAATTAGCTCTTTATTCACACATTATTTATAAAAAAATTAACGCATTAAGACGGATGATGCTTGTAGTGTTTCTATTGAATTTGGCATCCTTCTGCATTGTAAACTAAATATAATATATTCGTGGTGGGCACGACGACGTTCAACTATTGATAGGTATGGATAGTCAACTATCGATAAGTTTCCGATGGTCAAAACTATGATAGTTATCGATAGTTATTCAATAGTCAACTATCGATAGTTATCGAAGCCAACTATCGATAGTTTCGATAGTCAACTATTGACATTATCGATAGTCAACTATCGATAGTCAAAACTATCGATAGTTATCGATAGCTACCATAAACTATCGATAGTCAACTATCGATAGTTATCGAAAGCCAACTATCGATAGTTATCGATAGTCCAACTATCGACAGTTATCGATAGTCAACTATCGATAGTCAAAACTATCGATAGTTATCGATAGTCAAAACTATCATAGTTATCGATAGTCAACTATCGATAGTTATCGATAGTCACACTATCGATAGTTATAGATAGTCAAACTATCGAAGTTCTCGATAGTCAACTATTGACAGTTATCGATAGTCAACTACCGATAGTTAACGACGTTCAACTATTGATAGGTATGGATAGTCAACTACCGATAGTTATCGATAGCCAACTATCGATAGTCAATTGTCGATAGTTATCGACAGTCAACTATCGATAGTTATCGATAGTCAACTATCGATAGTTATCGATAGTCAACTATCGATAGTTATCGATAGTCAACTATCGATAGTTATAGATAGTCAACTATCGATAGTTATCGATAGTCAAAACTATCGATAGTTATCGATAGTCAACTATCGTAGTTATGATAGTAAAAACTATCGATACTTATTAATAGTCAACTATCGATAGTTATCGAAAGCCAACTATCGATAGTTCTCGATAGTCAACTATCGACAGTTATCGATAGTCAACTATCGATAGTTATCGATAGTCAACTATCGATAGTTATAGACAGTCAACTACCGATAGTTATCGATAGCCAACTATCGATAGTCAATTGTCGATAGTTATCGATAGTCAACGATAGATTATCGATAGTCAAAACTATCGATAGTATCGATAGTCAACTATCGATAGTTATCGATAGTCAACTATCGATAGTCAACTATCGATAGTTATAGATAGTCAACTATCGATAGTTATCGATAGTCAAAACTATCGATAGTTATCGATAGTCAAAACTATCGATAGTCAACTATCGATAGTTATTGATAGTCAAAACTATCGATACTTATCAATAGTCAACTATCGATAGTTATCGAAAGCCAACTATCGATAGTTCTCGATAGTCAACTATCGACAGTTATCGATAGTCAACTATCGATAGTTATCGATAGTAAAAACTATCAATAGTTATCGATAGTCAATTATCGATAGTTATCGATAGCCAACTATCGATAGTCAACTACCGATAGTCAACTATCGATAGTTATCGATAGTCAACTATCGATAGTTATCGATAGTCAACTATCGATAGTTATTGATAGTCAACTATCGATAGTTATAGATAGTCAACTACCGATAGTTATCGATAGCCAACTATCGATAGTCAATTGTCGATAGTCAACTATCGATAGTTATCGATAGCCAACTATCGATAATCAACTACCGATAGTTATCGATAGTCATCGATAGTCAACTATAGATAGTCAAGACTATCGATAGTCAACCATCGAAAGTTATTGATAGTCGCTATCGATAGTGCCCACCACTAGAAATTAGTAGTGGAAGTATTGAATTTAAAATAAAAAACAATTTAGTTTTTTGTATTCATAATTAGGTAATTATTATCTCAATGTTTCAGAAAAATTAAGACAGCATTGCTTGAAAAAAGTGTTAGACAACGAAATGATCGTCGTAAGAAAATAAATTTCAGGTGAACATATAACGTGTTTATTAAATTTGACCTATAAATCCCGGTCAAATATATAGGATGAGTTTTTTTTATCTTGAACAACGGAATATCTCTAAAACACTGCATCAAAAAAAAAAAGATCTAATAAGATTTCTATAATGTAGGGGCTCACTGGCAGCTTTGAAATCTGAAATGGGAACCCCATTTTGTATTGCAGATTCGGATTCTACGAGGGATCGAGTTCGGCACGATTCAGTGAGCTCCCTACATTAAACAAATCTTATTCATCTTTTTTTGATTTGATGCAGTGTTTTTACAGATATTCCGTTGTCTCAAGATAAAAAACTCACTCAGTATAAATAATGCTGTTTTGTCAAGAGCTATTTACTAGTTACTTATTACATGCATATTAAAGCATGCTTATTTTTGTGGTATCATATTTTTTAATAAAATTATATAATAATATATAACATCACGCTAATATAAAAATACAGACACGGCCGTATGATATTAACATGACATATGGGCTAATTCTAAGTTTCAAAATTGCAACACTGCCAGACGCTCCAATGATGGTTAGATGGATCCAAGTATACATTTGGGCGCTTGAAGTGTTAAAGAATGAAAATTGGTAGGAAAAAATACGGGCGCTTCATATACGACTTAATGTAAGGACGCTTCACTGTCGGTGGAGTATCAATTTGTAAATTTTAATGATTAATATTTGTCGTTTTTCTATTATTAACAGCTTTGTTACAGATATGCAATAATATATACGCAAAGAAGTGGTCAGTTACATGAAATCCAGCAAGTGGGCGCTCTAAACAGGTTTTTTAGTACGGACGCTCTAAAGATAGAGAGATGTAAATATATATATATATATGTATGTTAAAGTTAAAAAGTATATATTTGCAAAAAACACGTTACAATAATTAAACATAAGTATGAGACAACAGAATATTCGTATTTTCCAACAGTAAAACCCGTACGTGACCGTCTCGTTTTCTCTACGGTTTTTTAACTGCCCCCTGGTGATCGTTGCGTTTCTACCAACCCTTGCTCATTTGAATTTTCGCGCTAACACTCGGCCTCGCTACCACAGGAATCGTCCTGATTTCCGGGTCACACGTTGCACCATAACTTCATGCGGCGGATGAAATACACTGAGTTGAACTTCCGTTGTGTTCTTTCAGCACCTTCGATGTCGGTCAATCGGTAGCGGGCAATTCCCCAGAACGTCAGTCACTTCGTATGGTCCTTTGAATAACGGTTTCAATTTCTTGGATTCACCACTAGCGACTGGTTCTCTTTTATAAGCACCAAATCTCCTGGTGGTATTTGTGCGTCTGCTTTCGGTGTGCATCAAATCGTTCCTTCTGTCTGGCTTGCTCCAATTCTATCTTCCGTAGTGCCTCATCACGCATACTGTTGTATCCAGCGGTTTCTCTTCTGCTAAAGCTAATATCAATTTATTCTGCAAGGCATTTCGTGGTCTGGAACCCAAATAGTAGGCTGTGTGGTGACTGTCCAGTTTGTGTTGCCATACTGTTGATTAGCGTATTGTATTTGTTTCAATTGGTATCCATAGCGTCCGTCTTCTCGTGTATGTGATGTCGTTAGCGCAGTCATTAAGGGTCCGATTGTTATCGCTCAATTGCCGTTTGCTCGCGGAGTTGCAGTGGCATTCTTCACATGGGAAATATCGTTGTCGATGCAGAATTGTTCAAATTGTTTTGAGGTAAAAGCCGTTCTCGATCAGAATATAACCTACTAGGCGGACCAAATACTGCAAAACTCGGTCAACATTTGGAACATGTTTTGTCTTCGTATCTTTAACGGCCTCCAAAATAGATGTCCTTCGTAAAATTATCGATATACGCGAGGACGTGCGTATTTCCTTTCAAGCTTTTTGGAAGGGCCAGATGGTCTTATTTGCAGTGTGGAAAGGGATCGGTAATTCTTTCGATGTTGTGCAATTCTCCCTCCAACCTAGCCACTTTCGACTTGTGGTATGCGCATTCTACGCATGAGTTTAAATAGTTTCTCACCTTCTTTGCCATTTTCGGAACCAATAATGTTGCTTGATTTGTTGCATGGTCTTATCATATCCAAAATGACCATGTCATCATGACAACCTTGATTACTTTCCAACGTTACACCTTTAGGAACCACCCACCTCAACTCGCCATCAACTTTCCGATAAAGTCATGTTGTTCTTCAATTTATAGTCATGATGGACCTGTTTTCCATATTATTCTCTGGATGCCGTGCAGGGATTTCATGGATTTCTTTCAATTTCGAATCTTGAAGTTGCAGGTTACCAGCCAGTCTGATTCTTCAATCTCTGACACTGAGAACGTTTAAGGATGCCATATCCACGTGTTGTGCGTCTTCATACGGATTCCGGCTTAAGGCATCTGCGTGAGCCATTTGGTTTCCCGGTTTATAAACGACGTCGAAATCGAATTTCTTGTAACGAAGAACCCATCGAGCTACTCTGGGAGTTAGATCGCGCTTTTTCATCATACTCTTCAAAGAATTGCAAATCCGTTACAACCTTGAACTTACGTCCCAATAAATATATTCTGAACCTTTCTATAGATTCGAGCACTGCAAGAGCCTCCAATTCATAGCTGTGATAACGTGTTCTATGTCCGACGTTTGCCTGCTGAAATAGGCAATTGCTTTCAAGGCTCGTCAGGTAACTTCTGTAAAAGGATCCCAGAAGACCCTTTTTGCTCGCGTCCGTGTGAACCTCGAATTCAGCTGTTGCGTCGTAAAGAGCTAATCTGGCTCATCACCAATCTTTCCTTTATCTTTGGAAAGCGTTCTCTTGATCGGTTGACCATTCCCATTTTTCATCTTTCCTGGTTAGCAGTTAAGAGGGTTCACGATCAACGAATATATTTTGGACAAATTTTCTGAAGAATTCCGTTAACCCCAGAAATTGACGTACTTCATGAACGTTTCAGGTCTCTTGAAGTTTTCACAGCGTCTATCTTCACTTTGCCTGGGCGTAACACCATCTCTATCGATTTCCATACCCAATAATCCACACTTTCAAAGAGAAATCTGCATTTTCCGCGGATTCAATGTCAAGCCTTCTGTCTTAAGCACTTGAAAACACAATTCAGCTTCTCGAGTCCTTCTTGCACTGTTTCACTGCGCGATTAAGATATCGTCATCATCGTAAATTGTGATACATCTGGTCCTAAGTCTCGCGAATATAGTTCTCATCAACCGGTTAAATACACTCGAGCATTTAAAAGCCCAAATGGCATGCGCACAAACTCGAAAACTCCTTCATTGTTACGAATGCAGTAAGGTGAAGACTTTCTTCGGCAACCGTACCTGATAGTACCACTCGCGAAATCTAGTGTTGTAAAGTACTTCATTTTTGACAAGTGATCTAAATTGTTCGTCAATAACACATAGGTGGTACATATTCCTTCCTTGTTACCGAATTAAGTTTCTGTAGTCCACGCACATGCGCTCTCTCCCCGAACTTTTACCGACGAGAATGACCGGACCGGCGTAAGAAGATTTTGAACGCGCGCACTATTCCGCTTCTATCAGTTCGTTAACCGTATTTTTCACGATGTCGCGTTGGGCGTAGGGTAGACGGTAAGGCCTACAATCACGGGTTCGATCGATGTCAGTTCAATTTTCATCTCCAGTTTATCAGTCTTTACCAATATCTGCAAAGCTCTTGGCAAAACATTGAAATTGTCGTTGATAAGGTTGGATAGTTTCTTCTTGTCACCTTCATTTAGATTTTGGTTTATTATGAAGCCTTCATCTTTAACGTCTAAGACTCCATTGTCCTCCATCTTCTTTGAATCTTCATTCCTTTCGTGAATTTCCATTATTTCATTTGTAACATCTGCCATTTCACTACTATTCGTCCCAACTTCCTTCGTCCTCTTCTTTTGCTTCTCCCCTATTCTGCTGGTACCTTGAGTTCGCTCGATCCTCAACCATTGATCTTCTTTGGTGATTCTGATACCGGCTTGGTCAAGGGCACTTCTTCCAACAATAATCGCATCCTCTTGACATTTGTCGGGCACAATGTAAATTTCCGCGTCAATAGTAGCTTCATCTATCTTTAAAACACCTTCAAATTTTCCAATTGTTTTGTATGTTCCTCCTCCAAACCCTCTCAGCAAAATTTTACTCGGTTCATATTTACATCGCAGTTCATGAGCATTAGTTCTTCTTAAAGTAACTACCTCGCTGCCCAGATCGATAAAAGCCATATACTTCTACCATCTATGCTGATTAATTTGGCGATATGGGTCATTGGTGTTGTGCTTGGGCAATTACATTTACGGTTCTTGGTGTTCCAGATGGGCAATTCTTGGCGATGTGACCAACTTTCTCGCATTTAAAACAACGTGTCTTCCTTTGAGGCTTGGGGCATTTTTTTGAAATGTGTCCTAATTCGTTACAGTTAAAGCATTTTTGATTTGTTTCTTTTCTGATGTTTTACTCATAGACGGGCTCGACAGTGTCGTCGATTGTCTTCCTTGAAAATTTCGTACTGTATCTTCGTAATTTTTAATTTTCCGTAACAAATCACGCGTATCATATGGACTACTGATGGCTAAAAACTTTGCTAAATCTCTATCAGATATGCCCCCTATAATGTTTTAATGTTGAATCATCGCTCACTTTCCTTTATACCGCAATGCCCTTCATATGGTAGATGTAGTGTTCATATGATTCATCGGCTTTTCTACGTCTACTTAATTCAAAATGTATATCGGCGTCGTCGGTGGCAACAGGAAAATCTAGTAGCAGTTGTTGTTTGAACGATTCCCAGTCAGAAATTTTGTACTGCACTCCCTCAAACCACATTTTAGCAGCGCCATTTAATTTAGTCATTAGCATTCACAGTAACGTTCTATCATCCCACTTGAAAATATTGGCTAAATTTTCAGCTGTTGCTACCCATTGTGAAGCGCTTATGAATTGGCTTACCTGGATTAAATTCCGGTATCACTTGCATAGCATCATGATGATAATGAATACTATGGTTGTTAGACGTTCTTTCGTTCAATAATTTCTTTTCATATTGTAGCAGTTCCCTTTCTCGCTTTACCAATTCTCGTTCTTGCTCAATTAAACGCCGTTCCCATTCAATTTGCAATCGGTAATCACTCGGTGTCGCACCTGCTCCCGACGTATTTCGAACTGTTGAATTTACTACACCCTGTATATCATCACTGTGATTAACAGCACTATTACTGTCATTGGCATAACTTTCTTCGATATCCAAGCTATTTCGCACATCACCTGATTGAATATGTTCGTTGTGTTTAAACTGTTGTCGTTATTTTCCGTCATTTTCACTTTTCCGTTCTCCGTAATATAGCCCTTGTTTAATCCGTACACCGAAAACAAAACAATGTTCTCCTTAAACGTCAAACACGTATACACACTGATTCCCGCGTTTTTCTGTTTCTGTCGCACCACCGTTTATTATATCGTTATAGTTCACTCGTTGTATTTTTGTTTTGCCGGCCGTTCCGTTGACTCGCGTGTCGTCCGTACCTTCGTCGCGCATGCGTTTGTTTATCGTTGCATATTACTTGCTCGTTCGTTTACTTTCCAATATTTCCATCACTCGTTAATTCACTGATTTTACCGTTATCCTACCGCTGCTTTGTTAAAGTTAAAAAGTATATATTTGCAAAAAACACGTTACAATAATTAAACATAAGTATGACAACAGAAATATTCGTATTTTCCAACAGTAACCCGTACGTGACCGTCTCGTTTTCTCTAACGTTTTTTAACTGCCCCTGGTGATCGTTGCGTTCTACCCCTGCTCATTTTGAATTTCGCTGCTAATGTTATATACATATATATAGAGAGAGTTTCTCGCCACCGAATCGGCCAACGTGTAATGGAGAATATGGAACCGCTTTCAAAGTTAACACAATTCAATATTGTTCCTTGCTCTGCCGGTGCTCGCAGGATATTGTTCCAGTTGCGGCTTAATGAACGAAGGACCGTTGCGAATTAAACCTCGCCGAAATAGTCGCAGATTCGTACTGGAATAACCGAAACGGGAGCTACGTGAACCAGAAATTTAATAAAATGTTACGGATGAATTACGGTTTTGAGTGGACGTATATCACCGAAGAGGCCGCCAAATGGAATATTGATGTTATTAACGGAGGGTCCCTTACCCGATTCTCTATTAAGTTTTCCGGTTTTAATAAATTTTCAAAATTATAAATTTTATGTTGTACCATTGCCAGAATATTAAACTCTACGGAATGGGAGTAGATCGATTGGTGCACATATTTGATCAGTTATATTCGCGTTAACGTGAAATACAGCATAACCTAAAAGAAAGTATTCCACATGGAAAATGTAATTTAGGGAAGCACCTGCTCCATATCCAATCTGTTTAATTTAAATGTAATATCTTTTTCACTACTACTTTCGGCTTAATGCGCATTTTCGGATGACTGTACTAGAAAAATAGAGAATTAGAGTAAGGTGAAATGTCAAATCAATATAGTTATAAAAAAAAACGTGAATGGGATTGATATCTATATTCCCAAAAATAACACAGTAATCATAAATAAACGTAAACCAACATTAATTTAAAATATTAAAAAGGAAACAAGAAATACACAAACATTATGCATATATAAACAAACTAAATTTTAATTAATGAATCTAGAATGAGAAACAAATATCAATATATTGAAATAGAAAATATAATAACAACCATAGAAGAAAATACTTTTCACAGCATCCGATCTAGAGTACAAATTCTACTAATCAATAAGAGAAAAAATAGGTTTTCAAGTGGATATAAAATTTAACATTTCAAAACTCCTTCTTATGGCAAAAACTCACTCTACTGGATTGACTTCATTTACAAAATCAAAAGAATTCATTACTTCAAAGATATCTGCTCTAAGAGAGCAGATATCTTTCTTCTCATTTTGTAACTGAAGTCAATCCAGTAGAGTGAGTTTTTGCCATAAGGAGTTTTGAAATGTTTAATATTATATCCATTCCTAATTCTATTTGTTTTTTATTGATTAGGACAATTAGTGCGCTAGATTAGTGCATGTCTGGGTGCATGCATTTTTTCATTTTATTTTTTAAAATTACGCTAAGATTTGAGAAATAATTTGTTATTTAACGAAGGGGCCTTTCAAATTCCATTTAAAAAAAAAACGGTTTTGAAAACTACATTTTTTACACAAAGAACTGGGCATTATCCAAAAATTCCAAAACGTACCCAATTGACAACCTTATTGTAAAAGCAACAATTAAATATTAGTTGTTGTTTGGGCTATTTCCATCGTTATAGGGATTTTGACGATTCCTCGACGAGTAAATCCCCGCCCGGCAGTCGTTTATGCCGTCATGCAGGGTAGGCCCCTGAAGAGACAAATACGTCGGACTATTATTTTTCATTTGTCTTACATGAGATTCGAACTCGACCTCGAAATTTCGAATATTTACCAATCTAACACTTAACCATTCAGCCAATGGAGGGACAGATATTGCATCTTACAACCTATATTTAAGCTACAGGTATATGCGCAGAATGTGATGCGCACTGCTATGCGCAAGTCTGCATGCGTAGATATGTTTAATTCTCTAGTGTTTTCCTCCGTATTTAATGGAATATTGTTGTGTCTGTTTAAGTAATAATGAAATGCTGCAAGTTTTTGCGATATTGGATGATGAGAGTTATAATATAATATTGTTAGTTGTCCGAAAAATTTAAGTGTTATTATTTTCCATTTCTAACGTGAATTTTTATTTGCTATGAATGCTATTTAAATTAGATACGAATTTGTTAATGCCATCGCTGTCTCCATCCCATAAGCAAAATATGTCATCAACATATCTTAACCATAACTTTATATTATTTGAAAATTAATTATTTATATTTAATATATGGTTTTCTTCAATGTTATCTAAATAAATATTAGATATTAAACCGGAAATAGAACTACCCATCGGCAAATCATCTACAATTTTGTAATAATTATTATCGAATTCCCAATAATTTCATTTAAAATTAAGTTTAAGATAAGAGATATGTTATCCATGTTGTTGTTACTCAAATTTGTTATGTTTGTATCTTGTTTAACGTTCTTATTGTTTTTCTAAAGAGTATTCCATTGGGACATACTGTATAGATTGTTTCATATCAAATGAAATCATTATACAATTAGTTTTTTTTTCTCTACACATGTTTTATTGTTTTATTAACACATCATTTTTATATTTACAATTTTGACGTTTGTAAATATTTTAATATTAATATTAAATTTAACATATATAATTTCACATAATATCTATCTTATAGTTTACCTGATGATGGTCTTAAGACCGAAACATGTAGCAGAATGAAAATTTAAATTAAACCAAGATTGGAATACGAACTTGTTGTTCTTCTAATTTATCTGAATATTAGATTTAAGGGTCTTCTTACACCGAAACCAGTTCGTACTGTTTTGCTCGGAAGGATTTTTCATATTTAATATGCGGTTTTCTTAATTTTTTGTATGTTCGTTTTAAATTTCGATAATTGTTAATTAAGTTTATAAAACAAACAAATTATTATTTTATATTGTAGGTATATTGAAATAAAAACATATTATTATTATTATTTTAAGAAAATACATTTTGCTGTGTACTTATTTCGGCTTTATGTTATTATTTATATATACATTTTTGGTTATTAAGTTAAATTATCTAATCTAATGGTTGTTATTATTCTACATTACTGCAACATTATATATGCATTTATACATATGTGCATATTGCGAGAGTTCTGGCTATTAGCAATAAAGCCTTGGTCGAATTGGTCATATGCTGCAGATGTATTTGTGATTTCGTATATTTAACCTACCGCTTAATAGAGCAGATTTGGTTATGTTCTGATGGTGTTCCATTAAGCAGAACACACTGTAAAAGCCTCCGTATAACAGAACATAAAGCATAATCGTGACATACCTAAATATTTTTTTTTTTTATAAAACACAAAATCCAATGCATTTTAATAAAAGGATAAAAAGATTCAACGAACAACACCAATGCTGCCAAGTTTTCGAAAAATCAATGTCTAAACTTTAATTACAACATGCATTAGGATTATAACCAGCTGCCATATTGAATATTACGTCTTGCTATCTAGTGAATTGGTAGCTGCCCTCCGCGAGAAACATAATCAGTCATTAGACGATGCATTAAGCCCTGACACGTATGCCATGTATTTTAACGAAATGTGCGACGTTTTATCGTCGCAATGCATCATGTCGTGCAGTTCGCTCTCGGCGCCTCCACCTTATTTTCATATTTCATCGCCAGAGGGCGGCCATCTAGCTACACGAGACTGCAGACTGAATTTATGTAGTTGTAAAAATCGCCGTATAAATACACTCTACACGCGTACGGTTTTCGTAATTAGAATGAGTTCTTATCGTATATGCAGGTACATTAAAACGAACGTTGCATTATTATTAATATAAAATGTATATAATATAGGGGATATTCCTTGGACTGGCTCGTTAGAGGTGTATAAGTACGAATTTTATAATAAATCTACTGAAGCAGTCGTGATTAATCTTCTCTCTAAGGAATATATTTTTGTATAAGGTATTGGCATCAACATTTTTGTTTGAAATCGAATGGTATAGTTCTTCAATTAATCTATGAAAAATTTACACTATTCCTCAATTAAACTTGTTTGATACGGCGTGAGTCGTTTGAAATAGAAGCACCTAAGTCCGAAAGCAGTAAAATGTTATTAGCGATCTCTTTATTAATAATCTGACTACACTCTTAACTTCGGAAGCTCTTAAAATTGTTTTAACTAAGATTTCAATCAATGCGTTTATCATTAAAAAAGCTATGGAAGACTCATTCTTGAATTATTTCATAAATCTTCTTTTAACAACAGCTACTGAGTAAAGCAGGCCAAAATTGTTAAAAAATACCACAAAATAACAGAGGAAGCAATATTTGTTTATGGAACTATTGTAAATGCTAGTAAATGTAAATTGAATGAAACGTATTGAAATAGTGTATTAAAAACGAGTTTTTTTTTTTTCTAATTTCACTTTACGATATTTCAGTAAAACTTCTTTCTAAACATATAAACGCATTCCGTCTAGTGTGTTTATAGCTTCATTAAAACTTCAAATAAAAAAATAATTACATTCACATTTAAATAATTAAAAAAATATTTTTCTGTAAATTTTTTTTTTACAAATTTTAATTTACTATAATCATAAGATGTTGTAAGAAGACGATTTATGAAATAATGGATCATAAAACTTGAAAAAAGTATTTTTGCCTAAATTGCTTTATTGATAAACATATTTCATTGAAATTTTAGTTCAAAGCATTTTAGGAGATGAAAGTTTGTTTAAATGTCCTTACATTCATAAAATGTGTTTGTTATATTTTAAAGCAACATGTTTCGGCTAAAGGCACGCCATCTTCAGGTCTTAAAAAACGCGAATTATCGAAAATTCTAAGAATAAAAAGTCAAAGACAAACATTTAAAGCCGAAACATGTTGTTTGAAAAATATAATAAACACATTTTGTTATTTTCGGAAAATTTGTGTGAAAATGAAAAAAAAGAAATGGTTTACTTTAATGTAAAATATAAATCCTACATTTCAAATAGACTTATTCTTGAATAGCCAAGCGAAAATTTATACATTGTATGCGACAGAAAAAAATAACAAAATAATTGATGAGTTCATTTTGAAAGAAAGATTAAATTAGATTAAAAAAATATGTTGAAATTATTTTTTCATTAAACTTTAAATTTTAATTTACTTTATTGTTGCTGTTGGGACATCTTTAGCCTGAATTTACAAAAATATTTATAATATATAGCTAAACCTTCGATATAGTGGATGATTTGCTTTAATGTTGAACAAACTGCAATTCATTGAGATATACGCTATGGTTTATAGTCTATTCATATCTAACTATTAGGAAGGCAGTAATTAGCGTTAGGGGAGAAAAACATAATATGCTCCGATAGTATTGATCTGATATGTGGTGTTCTGCAAGGTTTAATGTTAGGTCCCACCCCATTCTTAATTAATAATGTATTGTTATTATGCAAACGATTTGCAGTCGAATTTTAATTATTGCAGGATGGCACAGAACGCTGATGATATATACTATGACAAGTGCTACTACTTTACCAATTTAACATCCCAGCATAAATGCTGGATAACTTCTTTTTTTTTAACAAACTCTGATATATCGCTTAAACCTTTTGAAATACGATGAAAACATATTTTAATATTTTTTCCCCACTTAATAAAGCAAGATCTGGCAAAGAATTGCAATTCTTTCCATCGTACTTCAAAAGGTTTGGGTGACATTTTTAAAGGACAGAATTTGAACATTTGCTTTACCTCGTGAAACCTTTTAGGCAGCACGAAAAATAAACCGCATCCAATGAAAGATCGGGCGTTTACAAAATGGGATGTAGTAGTTGTAATAAGATTTACATTGGGTAAACAAAGCGTGCTAACGGAACCAGGTTCAAGGAACACATAGCAAGTTATCGTTATGGGAGATTTGAATCATCCAATGTTGTGCAACGTATAAACGATACCGGAAATAAGATTGATATAGACAACCTGAATTAGTGAAGAGTATAGAATCACCTAAAGAATTACACGCATGCAAAACCATATATATGAAAAAGCATTCAAATAACTTATTCAATTGAGACGTTGCAACTCTTCGCCATTCAATTTTGATAGGTTTGTCGCTAATTCTTGGTATTTATAAGTGTCAAATAGATGTAGAAAACCACTTGTAAATATGTTCCTTTTTAGAGAGAGATAACGTTGCATGTTTAGGTGATAGATCTTTTTTATTTTTACTTAATTCATTCCGTCTTTCGTTGATAATGGGAGCCTATGTATTCCCGAAACAATTGTTCCGAATTAATAAACTCTCGTATAGCCGCGAGTGATCGGTTATTCGTGTGTGCTCATAGATATTTAACTAGTTGCATTCCTATCTCTATCAATCGCCAGTAAGATACCAATAATGGTAAACAGTGGCTAAATTAACATGCGTGATAATTAGGTAAATATGGATCTCCATGAACAGTAGTTTCCCACAGATTAATTAAACTAATATCACCGATCGTCATATGAAACTAAATTGGTCTAAGCGACCTAATTTAATATGAATACCTGTGCTTTCCGATCCTTCAATATCTGGACACGCTTGGTAGATCAGTAATAATCTGCTCTCCTCTGTACAGGTATCGATACTGGAAACTGGAGATTTACATTCGCCATGTCCTCTGTTGTATGTAAATGTAAAGGGACCACGAAATGGACACGGCACTGGCGTAGCGTTTTCCCGAAACATCGAATACAGTAGGGCATCTCCAGTTATGAGACTGCAAAGCGTCGGTAGAACCTCTCTACTTTGACAGAATGCTGTAATTGAAATATAATAATCAAGAAATAATAAAACACAATTTTGTAAGTATGGAAGATTTGATTATAGAGTAAAAGCGCCCGAGTCCAGCTACTTAGTAAGCAGCGTAGTCAGCTAGTGTGTAAGAGAAGAACCTGGAAGTTTTGCATCCTAGAAAGTTATGTACATATTGTATGATAGCTGTAAACAACATAAGACACAATTGTTAAAATACAAAATTCGGCCAGATAACTGACAGCTGGAGCATTTATTAAAAAAAAAAAACGATTTGACGCCATATTCACATTGGTAATAAATATCATTCTTTAGAACACATCATTTTTTTTTGTTACAAGTGTATCAAATATCAATATAATCAGTCGTCTCAAACAAAAATGGTCATTGAGTAGAGGACTCTATAACTCCAGATTTCAGCCACTAATGTTTCCGTAGCAAAATGTTTTCTCCTTTTTTTGTTGCCTTACAGAATACACAATTTTTATACAGGGTGTATCAGATATAGAGGTAAATATAATAATATGTAGCAGCTGTAATTATATACAATCAAAAAGTCTTAATGCACAGGGGATCTATTTGTAAGCATTAACGAGAAAAAAAAAATATTTTATAAATGCCGTGGGCTAGAGCCGCACCTGTGCCCAACCTAAATGCTGTCTCGAGTATACCCCCACATACTACTATCGTTCAGCCATTACCGCTGTTAGTTTTGTGTGGATCGCCGCTTGGAGTGCAAGCCACTTCGAACATTTTATTTAAATTATTCCCGTCTCGAAAAAAACGATCCTTTTCAGGACCATTATAATTTCATATAAAGAAAATCGAAGCTTGATGCATCGGCAAAAGCGCGGGAATGTATAGATTCATTTTCGCGCGATATCATAGTAAAAAGGCGTGTTTGCAAATTTTCTACATTTATTTCTGTGTAATTCGTTTCAATTCATTTTGCGTTATATGATTAAATAAATCCAAAAGAAATGACTCAGATTCATGTGGTACCGTTTATTAACAACTAACTCTCGATTCGACAAAGCAAAAGAAAAATATGTACGTTTTTTGTAACTACTGAAGTCGCATATCCGGTGAAACTCGAACGTCTTATCAGGATATTAAAAATAATACTTTGTAGACTTACGTAGAATGCTCTTAACAAATAAGGAATGTTTATTTTATAAAAAGAAGAAATTTAAAATGCCTCAGTTTTTCTATTTTTATTTTTTATTTATTCAGAATGACGTTAAATGAACTTGCGGCATACCATTAAGAATAATACTAAATGAGTGCAATGTATTTATACCTAATACCTCGTTTAGTGGGTGCTTAACATGACGTTTCCTTGCATCAGGTCCGGACTAAAGAATTTTTGGCTCTAAATTTTACTTTTTTTTATTCTTTAATGATGAAACTCGGTTTCGGTGGGTTTGTGCTTTATATGTCGTGTAGTTAACACCCAAGCAAAATTTACTTTTTTATTTGATACACCCTGTATATGTATGCACATGCCTTCTACTTGATCAATATTAGATTAGATTTAAACTTATCAACCATACATATAATTGGGACTGAAGAGCTCTATCAAATAGGTACTCTGAAAACAATAGGCTAGAAAATATGAGCATAAGAGAAGCAGGTACGGAGTACCGTAAGGTACCATTCAGGATCCTTTACATTATCAGGTTAGAGAAAAATCCCGTAAAATGGATGTGGTATGGAAGCCTAGCTAATCAAATGAGCTAAGCGTGGATTGCCACAAAATATTCTCCAGACTGTGGAAAATAGCTGATAGCAATAGGAAAACGCCGTTTGCGAATGACTGGCCTAGCCAGAAATGGTATTATTATTTTTTGAACCGGTACTCGACCTTGACGTTACGTGAGGTTGAAGGTATTATTTCAGCAAGAAACATTATTACTGAAAAATCAATCAAAAAAATCGTTCAACAACGTTCAAACGTTCTTGAAACAAGTTAATCGATTAGATCTTTTAGATGGTCCATCGCGAATGCAACTGATTTCTTAATGTGTCCAAGAATAGGAAAAGTTTTATTATCTGCCTTAGACCAAATAAAGCTGTTATCGATAGGATGGTATCAGGATGCTTGTTAGGAAGGTTTAAAATGGGTTTGATGAAAACAGAAATTTTTGTAAATATATAGCTAATGGAGATTGATTACAAACACAACTGCTTTGCATTTGAAACATACAAATTCAAATAACGTTAGCAAATGTACGTCTACTCCACTGTTATAAACTATGTTACAAGTTCCTGTTTTACTCTGAAATATAAAAAAAAATCGATTAAAACAATATGGTTTGTTTCCGTTTCAACCAAATGCAGTCGACTATAACAAACGCATCAGAAACACTCTTAAAAGGTTACAACCTGAAAATCAACCTGTAAATAGCAATTTAAGAGTACATGGTGATAAGGTTTATTGTGTTCCACTTTAAAAAAGCGTCTGCTCAGGGGTTGGACAGTCATTTAAGGATTTTTAAGAAATATTTTCACGTTTCTAGAAGGAAAAATTTATGGATTTAGATCTGAATATTAGCTATTTTTTAATAGGTTTAACACCAATTGATTTTCTATAAACCTATATATCGGAAGAAATGATTTGGACTTGCAAGCTGTTTAATCGAACAGCTTCTATATTAGAATTTTCCTAAAATTTGATATTAAATTGATTTTTAAACTAACAGGCTGTGACTTATCTAAGGAAAATATTTTCAAGGATTTTTTTGAACTCCTGGCACACAGGGCATTGACATATCGACCGTGAAGCTCGTAAAACAGCAAATTTTCAAGGTGTTCCGTTTTGGCTTTTTCTCTGGAGTATAAAAAATAAACTGAAGCTATTACTTAATTAATTTTTTAAGAGCTGTTGGGAATAAAACCGATGCAATTACACAAATAACATATGATCAATTAAATTTACCCTTTACCAAGCCATGATGTTATTTATATTATATTACAACATGGCTCGTTACAGGGTAAATTTCATTGATCATATGGCAGCAAGTAAATAATTAAAGTGTCTTCACATCCATTGAAATATCTGATTTTAAACACATAAGCGTGGAAGTTTGTAAAATTGTCAATATTTCGGAAACGGTCGAGTTTTGGCTTAAGTAACCAATTAGGGGAAAATGAAGAAGCTAGTCACAAATAATACGAGCAGTTTCATTAGATCTATAAAAAAGCGTGCTATCCTATTTAAAATAAGAAAGTTATATATATGCAGATGAGGTTAATAACTATTCTGTTAATGTATTGCTATATGTATTATAAGTGACAAATATTTCTCATATCTTTTGTATTTACAAAAGATATATTTATACTTAATAGCTTAAGAATATTGGAAGTTCCAACTTTTGCATCTAGACCCACATAAAACTTCTAAATAAATATTTACTACTCGTACAATGCGTGCTGTCCGCTTTCCTATAAGCCGAAAGCAAAGAAGATCTGATTTTCCAAATTATATACATTGTGAAAGGGGAACGATAACTTCAAACTACTATATATAACAATAATATACGACTGTTAGCTAGGGAATTTCTATTTACGTTCCTTGGATGACAAATGCACAATCCCAGTCACAAAAGAGTCGTTAACGTCGGTATAAGTATGAATAATCTCGAGGGATTAACGTGACATTTTGCTACTCGAGACTACGGAACAGAAAGTTTGGATGGTCGATTAGTTTGTTGCATGGTGCTATATGAGAACTGTAAAGTTTTTTACTTTGCTTGGTTACCGGGTATATTTCAATAGCAAACGCATGGATCTTATTGGAAATAATTGAAAATGAAGTTCAAATATTATAAATATATGTCAAAATAATCTGACAGAAGCAAGATCAAAATTATAAATACCTAAGCAATTTCGTTCAAAATCTATTTTTTTTATGAAAACAATGGTCGAGAATGGTCGATGACATAATCGACTAGAAAGTGATTAACACGTGGAAGGGTGAAGAACACCCAAAGGGCGAGGCTATAGGAAGAACACCAATCGGTGATATAGTCTTTTTGACAATGTACTTGAATTGTAGTTGTCAATAAATTCTATTATTATTAAATAGCAAAACAAAATTGAAACACCATTTACTCAGTTTAGAAAGTAGCTTAAGAACATTTTCGACTCAATATGAATGTATTTTATAATAATAATAATAAAAAGAACCTTACATTCCAAGTTGTCTATTGTAAATTGAGGAATGTCTCGTCCCATTCACGACAGATACTGTAAATTTTAAATTTTGACCTTAACCACTTAACGTTAGAAGCATGTATTAAATAGTGATTTTGCAACGTCAAACTATTGTGTGTGCAAGTTCTTTTAATATTAAGAAAGGTTCCTGGTTAACGCGACTGTTATCAATGAAATATTTATAAAAATATGTGATTTAAGGCAAAGTATTTAAAAATATGTATGTAAAATAAAAAAAAGATCTTTTCAACAAGGAATTGGAAACGTCTTTCTTTGGTTAGTACCTAATTATAAGTATCTTGTTTACGTAGTAATACGTAAAAAATGAAAAACCTATTTCTAATAAAGTGAAAACCTACAAATAATAAAGTGAAGTTAGTGCTTGGAAGAGCATTGTCTATTTAGAAAGCTTCAAAAAGGATACTTCATATTTATCATTTGCGTTTTACGGTTTCTTGAAAATTTTTCGTTCATTGTTAGTTTTACGTCAAAATTAAACGTTAAATCTGTGTTGGTGGACCATTTGGTATAATTGAAAGAAAAGACAGAGTATAAATTGCTTATAACAATACCGGTTATCAAGTGCAACCTGTTGTGCTACACAACTTCTTTGTTCCCGCAAAATATCATGGGATAAATGCATAAAAGCATGGTTTTTAATGTGCAGTCTTTCATAACGTACTAATCTGCTATAATGAACATATATTCCTGATCCTGAAGCAGTTTTCTTTTGGTTGTAATAAAATGAGCAAAACTGTAGACAAGGACAGCGTTTTCAAATTTTAAGAGTGTTGTATAGAGTATGACTGGTTGCCTGTTTTCCGCTGCTTTACGATATATTAAAATAAAAAAATGGACGAATCACTTATTTTTTTATTTTAATATGCACCTTCTAAATGAATCATATTCAACGGTACACACACCTTTCGGATTTGCACAAAAACTGCAAGGTTGAGCAAATAATATACAGAGTTCCAAATTAAGGTATTTCTGCTATTAACTGTAATAATTAGGAGGAATTTTTCGAAAGAAAAATTTTCTCCTTACGCGAGATTTGAACCTACATCCTCTCGTGTACCGGACAAATGTTTTATCAATTAAGCCAAGAGGAAATGTAAGTTCGAGCATTTAACCGAACATATGTCGATATTAAATCTTGAAAGGCCGGCAGAATGGCAAATATGCATTGAATATACAGAGTGTTTTATGTGAAAAGATTTTATTTGCTTGCAACTGGGATTATTTTTTTTTGTAATTTTATGCAAGAAAAGCCAATATTCCAAAAACTATCAAAAATAGGTATACCAAACCTTAATATCAATTGATGTAGAATTTTACACTGCATTCAATGCTATTGTAAAAAGTATCACGTTCCTTTTGAAAGGAAAAAAGTTTTGTTAGTTTAAAGGCATCCACATTGGAGATGCGTTTTTGAACACTCTGTATGTGATTGAGTAATTATTGCCGTAACACGTCATACCTACGTCTTTGTACTTACGTCCACATTAGTAGAACCACAAAAAATCTGATACCTCACCAACTATTTAATTTTATTCAACATAAACGTCAAAAAAACGTAAAAATTCAACAGAATTGCAAATATCTCAGAAACTCACTCAATTCTATTAAAATAAGAAAGTTTATATCAACACCCTGTATACCGAAAGTGCTATAAAATTGAAAATGTTTTCCTTGAATAGATACCGAAGTAGAAGTTCAAAAAATCTAATGGCCCAGTTCAGTGGGAGACCTACCTATAACCTACATATGCAGTGCTTCTTACACTGCTACAATACTGCTAACAATATGATTTGTTGAAGACGGGCGAGGGTGTAACTTATGGTTGGTATATTTTAGAATCGTAAGTGCTTATATTACACTATCAAAGATTTGATAAAAGACCTTTTATAAAATATCTTTTATGAAAGTACATTCGATCAGATTTGATAAAAGATTTGACAATCACTTTACAAACTGGCGTCAACTAAGTTCACGTGATCACTTGATTCTATTAAAACTTTAATCTCTGAATATGCAAGCTATGCATTTTTATATAATGTTCAACACGAAGATTACAGAAATAGAAACAAATGATTAGAGGCGTATCAAGGAATTTCCAATGTGATCGGCAGTAGATGCACACATACTGATGTAAAAAAAAGTTCAACGGGCTGAGAAGCCAATATTTAGCAGAAAAAATTAAGATGAGCACATACTGCAAATATTTTTTTAATGTGAATATCAGATTAGGCCCTTGAATAGACTGTATGCATACCTACTGTATTATCTATGTAAGCACTATACTAGAAGTAAAATCACTTAACTTTTAACCATAACAGATTGGATCAGTCAAATATTCAAATTATGTCTTTTTCATAATTTAAAGACAAGGTACGAGGTAAAAATAAACAGTAACAAAATTAAATTAAAAAACAGAAATGATAAAAATGTGAAGCTGGTACCCTTCCCCACTCCAGATATAGGTTAGAAATTCTGTATATTTATTCCTTGATATAACATTTCTTATTTCCTTCACCTTGACATTAAATTTTGAAACACAAAGGTTGTAAAATACAAATATAAAACGTTATTTTCGACTTTAATCCACTTTTTGCCTTTTGGTCTCAATTGCTCGTTTTTTTTTAATATTGTACAAATTATGATAACTGAACTAATTGTAGCCGTACAAGCACAGAGCTGTTGGTCGTCCATCACGGCAATTGTGATAATAGTATTTTTCAAATCAAGAGAGGAAAGTGCTCTATTGCAGGCCGCGGACAAATACATATTATGAACTGAGCCGAAAGCGAGGTTTGTAATTACCCAAGCCTGCAATAGCATTTTCCTCACGTGGTTTGAATACTATTTTTTTCCCAGCCAGTCCAATTTTAACTAAATGTCTAAAAATAATAAAGACATATGTACCTGCGAGTGACATGATAAATAGTAGGCCTAATCTGTTAAATTTTTTGAGAACTGTCAAGTTAGCGTTGTTTTAAAAGTGTTTAATTGATATTTAATGACTAATAATTTAGCAATTATCTCATAAATGAGCTCAGACTAATGTCTACTCGAATGTACTAATGCCATCTATCAATAATGTCAGTATTATAAGATACATAAGATTATACAGTTTCATCATGTCAATGTCAGTTACTTTCCGCCCTAGGGAAGAAAGTTGTACTTTTCCTCCCTAGAGCGGAAAGTAGGAAAATGAGGGAGGAAAATGCACTGTTTTCTCCCTGCCGGGAGAAAAAATATTTTATGTAGTGTAATACTCGTTTTTAAATCCTTTGTTAACCTTTGAATCAAAGAATATTTTATAAAATCTTTTATAAAAGATCTTTTATTAAACTTTTGATAGTGTAATACCAGCCTATATAAC
Source organism: Protaetia brevitarsis (assembly GCA_004143645.1). NCBI lineage: Eukaryota > Metazoa > Arthropoda > Insecta > Coleoptera > Scarabaeidae > Protaetia > Protaetia brevitarsis. The sequence goes on from RXPK01000208.1 coordinate 1,552,371, forward strand.
GTTCATAACTTGATTGTCCTCTAAAGTTTGTTTTAAATAATTTACTCCGTAGTTTTTATTCGATTTTCGGAATTATTTGCACATATTTCCACATTTGCTGAACTTACATGTTTCAATTTAAAGAATCTTGCAAGAATAGTTTTGTAAACGAAGTTGATATGGATTTATATAGCTGCGATTTAAGCAAGAAAAAAAGGGGAAGTAATATTTTACTTTTTAAAAGATTAAACGAATAGCGTTTGTTATCCACCAGTTTAAGTTGATAAATTCGAAGAAAAAAAAAAGAATACTTACTTTCTTTGTACTGTAATACGTTTGCGTGCTTCTCATGAATCACCACGCAGCGGTAGCACACCCTCTTTCTGTAACATAATTTTCATTAAAGTCCATTTATAGCGGCGATTTGCCCGTTGGCATATAATGAATGACTTGCAATTGCTTGATTTTACGTTGGTAACTCGTATCAAATCGTCTGAATTATGAAACGTAATTAATAGGGATTGTATGAATTACATGCAAAGAAAAAAATAATTGTCTTCATAATTTTGAAGTTTGTTAGTTACATGATTTCAAACAATAAAAGCATACGAATATGATATGCGGGTGTGCATAAATAAGCCCAAACAATAAGTGGAATGGCATGTGAATGTGTCCACATTTAAACTTAAATAAGAACTAAATGTTCAGAAAAAAAACCTACCCTTAATATGAGTTTCATTTGTTTTGTATATTGTTTATCGTATTATAGATTGCTTTTCTATTGTATTCTAATGTACAATACGACACTTGCAATAGGAATAAAACATTATTTACAGTTAAATTAAACTTTTCAATAGAAGCTTAATTAATGAAATATCCTTTAGTGTCAGTCATGTCTACAATATCTCGCTCGAAAGTAACAATAGAATGCCATTAATTTAAAATGGAAATGACTAAAAGCAGGGAACAACGCTTTTTTTGTAAATGTTTACGTGAGTATTTAGTGCACGAGTATTTTGATTCTATTACCAAGTTAAAGAGCATCTCTAATCTTTTAAGCCCAAAGTAAATAAAGGGTTAACTTACTCATCGACGACAAGGAATTTATCTCCCTCCGATCCAAGACAAATGCCCTTACTGCTCAGCCTCGGGCCCTCGATTATTATGGGCTGACGGACGCCCGACTGAAACCAAGTTCCGACCCAGCGTTCAGGAAAAAAACATCCTCCTATAACAAAAGAACAATTATGAGCGAAACAATGAAATGGACGAAGTGACGGGAAAATAGAGGGAGGAAAAAAAAACAACGCCATCCCTTTACCTAGAAGGGGAACGTCGCAGTACAGATGGAATGCAAATGGACAACAGTTAAGTAGATTACAATTAGCTATTGGAGTTACATGAGTTCCAGGAAGGGTTGAATTCGAAATGCAACGAATAAATTCAATTAAAGTTTTAGCTTATTTTCAAGTAGATAACGTAATTTATAAATGTGATTTTCCTATCAAAGTTCTTTCCTAAAAATGTGTTAATTTTATAGTAATTGAAGAGCCAAATACACTGGAAAAGGCATCTGTAAGATCATTGGGAATTCCAAAAGAAATATTACTGAAATAATCAACATACAATTAAAACAGAGGTACACGCACACAGTTCTTTAAATACGTTGAAATCGGTTATCCAATAGGGATCAAGAGTTCCTGGCGGTCAATTAGTTAGTTAGTTAGTTTAGTAAGAAATAGCATTCGCACGGTTTGATTAATTGTCCGTCCACAGCGACCATTAGGGTCCATTCTAGAGTAGATGTTATCTTAGAGTTTATCCAAAAAGTTTAGGCCCTTAAACTAACTCAGTATCTTGCTGAATGAGATTGTTTTCAGGTCTTCTAGGAAGGGTCAGCCTTTCCAAAGGTTACATACTGTCTCTTCGTCTTTTAAACAGATTTGGCATTTAGTCCAAGCAGAGAGTCCGATTCTATGTAGCTGCTTTCTAAGGTTACAGTGACACTGTAAAGACAAAGACAATAACCTTGACATTTTTAGGTCAAGTTCTAGCAGTTCCTCTGTTCTGGCATGACTAGGTGTAATACGTTCTTTCGCATGCACCACGCCAGGACAATTGTTCCAGTATTGGAGCACTTTCTGGATTACTCAGAATTTGATTTACTGGTTAGCTGCCGTAAGTGCTATGCCAATGGTAGATTCTGGTCCCTGAAATTGCCCCGCAGCATCCTCAAGTACTCAGATTAGGGATTATCCCCAATGTGTTTAGGGTGTGTTTACAGCTCCAAATCGGTTTTGAGTTTCATTTATGGTCCTCTAGTGCTTTTAGCCCCGTCTGACTGTCATTGAAGATTTTTATTGATTTGTGTGCGCCGTTTTTATCTAAAATCTCTCTCGCACACATCTCAATGGCATAGATCTTAGCCTGACAGATCGTTGTGTGTTGTCCAAGGTTGTAATATCTTCTGATTGAGTATGTGGCGATTGATTCGCTATTTGCCGTAGGCGAAATGCAATTAATCTGACCGGCCTTTCCACAACGATGCGTAAGAGTGGTAGGCCCAGAAGAGCTTCTAGTGTCAATGACGGAGAAGAAAACATTGCTCACGTGATTGCCATACTTACAATCTTTTGTTGCGCCTTTTGCCATCAAGCTATTGCTTCATAGGTTATGATTGGATGTATTACCATCACATAGACTTAATGGATTAGCTTTGGAGATAGCCCCAAGATTTCCCTCAAAACCTTCCGCATGTCCATAAGGCCGATTTTACTGAGCCGAAACTGCTATGAACGATTTTGTGGCTACAGAGATTCAATGCAATAGTTTAGTGCTATTTGAAGGATCTTCGTTTAGTAAGACCAAAAATTGCCCTTCTACTTGTACAGTGTCTTGTATTCTTGAATTGACTCGTCCCCATTTCCATTGCATACACTATACAGATAAACACAAGCAACTGCGATAATGAGTGGTGACGTGATTGATTTACAACAGTGAGAGAGAGAAAAAAAAACCTGACGATGCGTGGTTGGATTAGGCGTGGGACCCAGTCAAGTTTTTGAATTTTCACCCGCCAACACTCTGGGTTCAAGCACAGGAGGGATGGAGATTGTCCAATCTCCCCATTCCACTTTAAATAATACTAGGCTGAGGGATCGTTACCAGCCATACTCGGGATTGAGGGGTCTACAGTTCTCGGACTTACCCCAACAAAACAATGAAGATCCTAGTGGGGCACACTTAGTTTTTAGTTGTAGTCTGATGATAGTGGGCAGTTATTCACATTTTGATGGAGCTATATTGCGTGTTTTTGCTATAAACTTCTTAATATTTCGAAAACTCGGTATATTAGTATAGTATGCAGCGAGAAAAGATATTATAAATGTGAATCGAGAAAATAATGATGTGGAATTTAATTTTATCAACCTAAAATACTAACATTTGGTATACGAATGGCACCGCTTAAACTAAATATTAAAACAAAAAAGCAAATTATCATAATTGAGTACAACATCAAAACTCGTCTTAAACAAAATAGTTATCAGAAATTTAAAAATTCAAAAAAATATTTAGTAATAAATAATATTAAGATACTTTCAACATAAGACTAAAAATGAAAAAGTTTAATTCATTTTTCTTTTAATGATTTATGAACAAATAAAAATTTTAAGCTCCGTTTCTGAGTATAATAAAGTACGTGTTTATAAAAATGATGTACATTGGATAATATCAGTTTTTATAACAAGACGATTAATTATTAACAGTAATTTGGAACAGGCCTGTAATAGATAACAAGGAGTGACCTTGTAATGCCACCTTATTTGCACTTTTTTGTGTTTTGTATACTCCATCATAGTTTTATAACCCTCACAGATTGATAAGCAACTTCTGATGTTCAGTCAAACATTTGTATATGACTATACTTATGCTTGTTTGTAGCATCTTAGTGGCGCACTGTTCTGTTAGCCATCCCCACCACCCTACCCTTTTAAATACATTATCGTAGTTCCATGTCTTTGGCTGTATACTAAAATGTATTTATATTTATTACAGGCAAATGTTTCAACGAAAGATCTGCAAAATGTCACTCTGTTCAAAATCTGCTTCTAGCATTGTCTGCGCGCATCGAAATATCTTTTTTTCTAATTTCATTAATACAGATGATGAATACAAGTGTACCTAAAAAAATAGATCCTTGTGGAGCACTTGCCTCAATTATAATGCTGTCAGTTATAATTTGATCAAAGTATACTTGTTGCACTCGGTTACAGACGTATCACATCAATCGACTTTTACAATTTACACGTCCTATTCAAGCATTTAATCTAGTGTAGGTATTGTAATAAATGCTGTCGAAAGTTTCAAAGATTTATTACTGAATCTGAAATCGCTCTCTTAAATAATAATCCATCAGTTGATTAAAAATTTCGATGCCAAGATTAGCTTAGAAATATAATTACGTAAAATTGAAGTAGCCGATGCTACTTGTTAGAGTTCAAAATGTTGTTTAATGGATGAGCAGTCAATTACTATTCAATTTTTATTGTCTGATCTTTTGCAAATTAATAATTTTTTGCTTCATTGGGGACATTCTAGAATTAATAAGATTAAAAGTAAGAATGTAAGATGAAATGTAAGTAATGTAATACAGTTTCTTTTGATCTTACATTCTTCCCTTTATTTAGAATGTCTCAGAGGAAGCAAACAACTATTAATTTACAAAAGCTCAGACAATAAAAGTGGAATAGATCTTTTGTGTAATTGATTGCTCACCTATTATACCACATTTGAAAATTAGCTTCTTTTTCAGAACACTTCCACGTTTCGAATTTATTATTTTCTTTACTGCTGAACGTCCAGTGTATCTATTCAACACTCTATTGTCAAAAATAGTTTGAAGCATCTCGAAATGTTTTATAGTTTGTAGTTTATTATTCATGTATGTAGTTAATAACTTCAAAATAAGTGTTTTGACGTTCATAACCATAATATTTTACGACAGTAGTAAATTTACCAATTAAATAAACGATAATCAGTATAGTGACAAATTGTCGATACGGTAAAACGAAATAAAAAAAGGCAATAAAAGGCTTAAATAGAAGAAATTGATTCCGTAAAGTGTGTATACCTGTAAATATGTAAATTGTACCAGATAGGCATAATGAGTAAGGTAAACAGTCACATTCTTTTATCACCCACCGCTACCTTAAATGTATGAAGAGAGGCGCTACTTCCTGTTGTTGTAGACAATGTGTGATTACTATCACCCTACACATTTTTTTTTAAAATTCTACGCGTCTTGCATATTATAGAAATCGCCTCAAAAATTCATATGTCGTGTTGGTCCAATATGAATGCAACGCGTAGATATGATTGCAGTTAACAGATTTATCGCATCCGGTGTATTATTTTACAGATTCTACTTATCTGGTCAGAAATTTCTAAAATGTATGTTAGGAAATGATTCATTTATTTATCGTCCATAAATTAGCAGAAGCTATGTTATATTTGCACATATACATACAAAGTGCCCCAACGAATATGCTCATTAGAATGTTTCTTCTATAAGTCGCTCAATTCCAGTTGACGGTATGTATACAGGGTGACATAGAAAAAACTACAATGCATAGCACCACGAGATAGAGGAACGTAAAATAACAAAAAAAGTTCCTATACACTAATGTCCGACTGCTTTCTTTAAGTTACAAACTGTTTTTTATAATTGTCTTGTTATTTTAGTATTACCTAGGCAATAAAAAATATTTTAAGGTAGGCTATGAGTTCATGAAACTAAACATTTGGTAAATGTCAAACCAATATTAGCATAGTATCTTGAAAGTTTTATTTCAAAATGGTGCGCTGTACTTTCGTAGAACACACGATCATGTCTTACGGCGAAGCTCGTTCAAATTCTTCCGAAGCTCAACGGATCTATCGAGAGAGATACCCATTAAGGCAAGTTCCTAATGTTAGGACATTTACTGACGTACATAAGCGTTTGAGAGAAGATGGGTTGCTTTAAACAACCAAATTTTTATTCTGGGTTAACAAGACTCGTGTACTATTGCAAATGAAGAAGCTATTTTGCAAATAGTAGAAGACAATTCTAGAATAAGCACCAGAAGAGTATCTAAGTGCAGCTGTACCGAATGTCAATCGTGAATCTGTGAGGAAAGTCCTCAAAGAACAACTTCTTCATCCATTTCATTTCCAAAAAAATCCATCACCTATTGGAACAGGATTTCCTACCGTGTTTACAATATTGCGAGTGGTTGCAAAATAAAGGGCAAAACTTTCAGTCATTAATTTTGTTTACCGATGAAGCAGGTTTTAGTCGCGATGGCATTTTGAATATTCACATTATACATTATTGGAGCGATGAAAACCCTCATCAGAACGTACTACGGAATCACCAGTATGGGTTGGTCGATTTCGAATGCCCAGACGATTGACAGGCGAACTCAATCGATTTTTTTTGGAAAATGAACTGAATACTTTATTAGAAGATGTGCCATTGAATATTATAAGAAGAATGGACTACATGCATGACGGCGCGCCAGCTCACTACTCTAGGAGAGTAAGGAAATTTCTGCAAAGAAAATTTGGAAATAGGTGGATTGGTCGTGGAGGACCTATACCATGGCCAGCTCGTAGTCCTGACCGTGATCCCCTCGATTTTTCATTTTGGAGATTTATGAAAAGTGAAGTGTATGTCGCAGAACTAAATAGTGAAGAACAATTATGGAACATAATTGTGGAGTCTGTTAACAGATTTCGTAATGATGCTAACATATTTCGAAGATGCCGTCAGTCATTAACACGAAGATTGGAAATGTGTATTCCGGAACAAGATCACCAATTTGAATACCTTATGCAGAACTAATATGTATCTTATATTTCTGAATGTTTCTTGGCCAAATCCCATCGTTTTTTTTTTTCAAATAGTCGTGGAATCGGTCTAATAAGTTGACATAATATTCACCATTTATTGTTATTCCCTTTTGGAGGTAATCAATGGGCAGTGTGTCGTGCAAATCTCAGAAAACTATCGCTATTACCTTGTTAGTAACCGATAAACCCACTGGCCTTTTTCAGCGCCGATTCCCCCTTAGAAATCTATTATTTACACTGCTGCTTGGTTTCCGATGTGTTGTAATGGATTCATGTTTCATCTACCGTTACAAAATCGTGCAAAAACTCATTCAGATTGTGATTGAGCAACGCCAAACACTCCAATGAAATTATCATACGATTGCATTTATGGTTAATTGTGAGTTAACGCGACGCCTATTTTGCGGCAGCTTGCTCTGAAACCCAACTGATAATTTAAAATCGAAATCACAGAGGCATATGACATGCCTATAGCATCAACAATCTTGCGCACTTTCACTCTTCGATCTGTCAACACTATATCGTCATTTTGTTTCGACATTTTTATAGTGACCTCAATTGGTCGCCCAGAAAATGCTTGTGCGATCACAATGAAGCTCAGTGTACCACCTTTTTACCATTGCAATTGGTATATAGTGCAGAAACCCCATAGTACTTATCAAGCGTTTTCTTGGTATAAGTGATGGTTTTTTTTTCTGCAAAAAGAAAATATATATTTTAAGCACTGGAATTTTTTTTTTCATTTTTAAAGGCACGAAGTTGTATGCTTTGAATAGCTGCCAAACACAGATTTAATGACAGACAAAATTTGACGGATGTTGATTAACAGATAGTACTTGACGGAAGCAGTGTTGATTTCTAATTAGCTACGAGGGAAGTGCGAAAAGTCACTCCCTTATAATTTATTGAGGGTTGGCGTGTTGAGCTCAGAGTTTTTAAGGGATGCTTCCTGCTGTCAGAGCAACTGTGTTAAATTGGTTACAAATCCTGTTTCTTATTTTTTTGTTGATGAATTGTGGTGAATTCAGCTTCGTTCAATTTTCTTAGAGAAGATTAAATTCAAGTGTTAAATAATGCTAAATAAATAAATGATCGATTTTTTGTTCTTTCGTTGATTTGATTGGTGAATGAAATGGCAAAAATGGTATCAGAGAAGTAACAGTATATTTCCTAATTAACTTATGATATAATAATAATAATAATAATAGGCTGTCAGTGAGAGTGACGAAGCCCGACTTTATTGGGACAGAACTGTTATTACCGACCACCATATTCCTAACAACCGACCAGATATCCTGGTAATCGACAAGATAAAAAATATATGCCACATTATAGACGTTGCGATTCCTGCCGCCAGCCAATATCAGTGATAAGCATAAAGAAAAGGTAAACAAATACACACCTTTAGCGGCAGAAATTAAAAAACTATGGAACCTCGACGAAATAAACATCATCCCTGTAGTCCTGGGGGCAACCGGAGAGATACCATATCAACTGCACGAATCTATTGCTAGGCTCCAGCTACCTCCGAAACTCTACATTGAAATGCAGAAAGCAGTTATCCTGGGAACCTGTAGTATAAGCGATCGACATTGAATCTGGGAATGGCAGACGCACGTACCTGACAATCATTCATCACATTTGCTCCCTCGCACGCCTCACTTTCATCTACATCCGCTCTCTTTTAACACACACACACATCACATGTACTGCTTGCCACACAACTGGAGATTGATTGATGATGACATATAACTGCAACACTGCTACCAATTCTGATGTTTCGCTTGTCATAAGGCCGTGGAACTCAGCTTTACCTCTACAAAAAAGAGTGAAAAATCAAATAATAATAATAATAATAATACTTTTTATTTCCACTACACAGTACAAGTCGAAATAACGTCTAAACTAAGAAAAAGAAAATATTTGCTTATGCACCTACAGCATTTTAATATAAATATATAAATGAACAGTTACAGTAAATTAGTGTTTGTCTAATAAAGAAAATAAAACTAATTATAACTGAACCAATGAGATTTAAATTTTTAACTTTCCTATTCTTATTTGGTCAATCTTTGTAAATTCTTTTGTTAAAAAAAAACTATTCTTTCATTTCTTAATATTTGGTTATGTAAATTAGCCAACATTTATATTAAATTCCGTAATTTATTGCAACTTTAATTTACTAAAGTTTCTTGTAAATGGTAAAATTTAGGCACTTTCTAGTTCTAAAAACGTCTAAAAATTTCATTTCTAGTTAAGGAATCTAATTATTACTATAATTATTCGACTTTGTGTTGGAAAGAGATTAGTTTAATTATGTGCCTAGAATTGAATTAAAAGAGTTTGAAATCTTTTTAGGTAGAAATAAATCCGGCGATTTGATTTCTGAATATTAATAATAAGACTTTATATTTTCGGAATTTTTTCCAGTTTTAGGAGATCGATCAGGAGTTCAGATTATAATGGAAATTGGGTTCTGCTTACTATTCTAGTTCAGGATTGAATTAAGATGTATAGAGTATGGAGGTCTTTAAAACTTTCTCGTGGGTTTCACAGATCGTTTTGTTGATGTGGGACGAAAAAATTATCTTTGTCAAAATAACTTGTGGCTTTTTTTTTTAGTGAAACTTCGTGTTGGATAACAAACAACTTGGAATGTCGTTTTCGACGATTTCTTATACATATATATTTTTAACGTTTATAACACTGTTTTTTTTTTAACAACAGAGCACTTTTGTTTATATTTATTGGTAACCCGGACAGGACACCTGCTTCGGGAAAATTAATTTTAAATTTGTTTTATAACATTGATTAATATGTTCATAAAACAAGCATCATTAACTTTGCCTTTTTCATTTTTGCCGCAATGGAGCCCGTTACAAACCACTGCACCTCTCAGCATATACTGATTAGTAGATAAAACATGTGGAATTATTATTAACTGTCATCATCTATTGCATTATGAATGAATAACATGCACAGTCAGGCCACATAAATAGCAGGTAATTCAATCTAAAGCAAATTTAATGTGTGCGTAAATATCATTTCTGTTAAATTAATATTCAAGCATTTTTCGTTATCAAACGATATAATCGAAATATGGATCGTTTTCGGGATATGCTTGTACAAAATTAATTGTTTGATTGTCTCTTTACAAAAGTGGAATTTATATTAGTTTATTAATTTTACTGATCCATGAATACTACGTAATTAATTCTGTTTATTATTTATGTGACCTTCGAATTAACTTTGTTGTGCTTTTAGTCTTATTACTTAGAATGTTCCAGGATTTATAATTCAAGTTTCCTGACTATGTACACGATCCCGTTTTCAAAACGGCAGCGTAGGCGGTATTCAATATTATTTGCATGGAGAAAAATGGGAAATGTTGACACGAGAAAAAATGGTTGTTAATTTTTCTTACGTCATTTCTAATCTTAGTTTAAATGAGCACATTTTAATTTTGTTCGCAAACATCAACATCTTTGAAAGGAAAGTTATATTTTGTTGAATCACATTCTAATTTAAACAATTATTCGCTTTAAACGTCCGTAAAACTATAAAATTGTTTTGGTACTGACATTTATTTTCACATCGCTTTTTTCTAAGTTTGCCATTCATACACTTATGTTACACCGTAATTAAATATATGACTAAAACACTTCTCAATTGCTGTTTTATTTATTCTTCGAAAAATAATTATCTTGTAATATCACTTTTTCATTTTAACTTAAAATATTTATTTAACTCGGCGCCTTTAGTTTGTCGAATTCAGTCGATAAATACATATATTTTAAATTTTGATCCATTTAAGGTTTAATTTCTTCAGACAACATTTGAAAGATTGTTGGATGAATTCTGAGTGATTGATTTAAATATTCGAGTGGTTTGTACATATCTAAATACAGGAATTTGTTGAGTGACCCAATTATTAGTCGAATTACAGCAAGCCCCTGTTTCTCGATGAATGCAAAGTGTACACGCCAGCATCTTATTTTTTTTAAGAATCTACAATTTTAGTCAATCCTAATGAAGCTTATCTTTCTTCATTTGCTTCAATGTTATTTATTATATGAACTATGGTGCAGCAGTGATGATTCCAGCCATCTTGAAGCCTATAGAAAAAAATAGGAAACACTATAAAGCTTTAGTTAAGAATATAAAAATTCGTTCTATGACAAGCTAATATTCAGTTCTCACAAGAGAACAAAGACATCATGGAGCATTGTCTATGACATTTCAAAGTTTTGTAGTAACATATGTCAGTGCTAATCGCTTTACAATAATATAGGTGATATTTGTGACCATAACTAAAATTGTAGAAAAGTTTAATCACTAAACGTTTCTTCTCCATGAACAAACTGTCATTATATTTATATTAGTAGTTATATCAATAGCAGCTTGTTTTTGACGTTGATTAATAATGTAATAATATGAGGTTATATATATAATTGGATCTGTAGCAGTGAAATACTCAGCAAGGATTTTTCCCTAAAGCTCTAATAAATAGTAAAACTATTCCATTTTGCAAAAAAGGTAATAAATCTGCTGAATTAATTATCCTCCAATTGCAGTACCTTATGCATTTGGAAAAACAAATTAAAGAGTAATCAAGATACAATTACTTAACTGCCTATTTCAACATACTATCTAATTCTCAGTTTAGGTTTATTTCGGGAAAATCCACATCCTTTGCCTCCACGACGCCTAGATAAAGTTTACGATGAGCTGGATAGTAAACGTATTGTAACTGGAATATTTTTCGATTTATCTAAGGCGCTTGATGTACTTGGACATTAGATGCTGTTACTTCAATCGTATTTGTCGGAAAGGACGCCTAGAGTAAATTTGAGAAGGACAATATAATGTAAAGTTTTGAGGCGCCTGATGTCAGTATAACATATGGAGTTCCACAGGGTTCCGTTCCAGGGCCCACGTTGTTTTGATTTATGTAAATGCCTTGTTGGCTCATTTATCACCTTGTACATTGTCACAACACACCGATGATACAAGCTGTATCGTATCCCATTCTACCCGCGACGACGTATCTATCTTTTTATTTAAGTTTTGACTGTTGATTTAGTTGCCTTTGGAATGTTTAACTGGTGTAGGGATAACTGTATTGTCTTGAATGGTGAAAAATATACTTTTATGAGATTTAAAACTATACTTGATAAAACTGAGTCAATGACTTTTACATTGATGGGGTATTGGTTAGTTTAAGGTCAATTTTTTTAGGAATAATGGTGGATTCTATTTTGCGATTTGAGGCACACTGTTATGAGTTGGGTGGTAGGATATTGTCGGTTATATATGTTATCCGGTCTTTAAAAAGTGGGCATACATTGCTTAAACCTGTTTTACTTTGCTTATGTAAAAACACGCTTGAGATATGGAGTTGTTTTCTGGGGCAACTCAATTATTGCCAGACGGCTGTTCCTTTTGCAAAAGAAAGAAATTAGATTTGTTAGTGGGGTATCATTTTCCGATTCATGCCTTCGTTTGTTTAAAAAAAATAAATATTTTTACATTAGCAGCGCTGTACTTTCAAAAAATTATAATTTTTAATAAAACGAACCTTTACGAAAAATAATGATGTCTACAATGAAATTGAAACACGCATAATCTCAACATACCCCAACATAGAAAGAAGTTATTTGAGGCTAGTCGGAGATATGAGACGATATGTGCAATAAGTTACCAGTAAAATTAAAAACCTCATTTTAATTCAGAGTAAAACTTAAGTCATTCTTAAATATTCCTTTATTTTACGCTTTGGACAAGTACTTAAATATGTAATTTTACATGTAATGTTATATGTTATATTATGCACTGTTTTAATTCTTAACTTCTTTTACAATTATTAAGATTGTGTAATTCATGTTTCCATCAGGAACTATAGAAATAAATTATTCTTATTATCACTGTTATTATGTTGCTACGTTTCTTTGATATGTTTGTAAGTTTATCAAACAATCAGTACTAATGTCATTAGATTTACAATAGTATAGTACTTATATTAATTATGTACTAATTAATTTGAACATTTTTAAAATAATATAAAATTTGTGGTTTCAAAGATGATTTGTCTTGTGTTAGTATATCCGTAGTGGTAGCCTTAACATACTCTATAAAAAATCTTTTTTTATAGAGTATTTTTTCTAAATAAGGATGTTATTGAGTAAGATTTTTATCCTTTTTATCCTAAATCGCGAAATATTAATTAATCAATTAATTACTACAGTTTGGGTAGTGACTTTATTGAAGTATAGATGGCGTTTGTTATTTTTATATAGTCTTATTGATGTTCGACAAAAGAAAAGTTACGTGGAAATTCTTTATTATGGGATTGCCACACAGTTTGCTCCATGGTAATAAATATTGTTGAAGCCATGAGATTTAAATGGTAGTGAAGAATTATTTATGAATTTTAACGGAACATAATAATTATGTATTATGCAATTGGATGTTTTTAGGATCTAACATTTAAAACCATAAAAAAAATTGATTCTCAATCACGCGCTTCCTTTAATCCTACGAAAATCCCAGTTGTCGCTATTATTTTTTTTCCTTTTGTTTTTATGACGATGAAAGCATTAAACCACAATTAAATTATGTTCGATATTCACTCCTCATACCATAGAATCTTGTTATTGTCGCAATAAATCTTGTATTTTTTTTTGTTTAAAATAAAGATGATCAACAATTCCGAACATATTCTCAAACATAATTAAAAATATTCAATGCACCCTTATTAAATACTGCTCTGAATAACAAAGATGCTTTATATAACTTGAACGTTCTAATATATTTCGGTTACTATTTACTACGACACCGCGACTGTTGTTCGTATTATTCGGAGAATATACGACTACAGCGTAATAAATCCGCCAATGTCTATGGCATTGTGTGCAAAGATCCGAATTCAAGACATATTGCATTCCAATATTTTCTAACCAGAACAGCTTTTTATTATTTTGTGTTCCTTTCTTTTCTTCCTCCTTTTCATTAAATTCGTTCATTATAATTCACTTACAATATCTGAATCTGATGAGAAGTTACTACACGGGGTAAAGTTTCACAAAAATTAATGCTAAAACTTAAGTAGAGTACTTGCAAGTATAAAAAGTAAACATAAAACTGGAGGCGGGCCGTAAATTTACAACAAAATATGTATGCACTTTACGTGTAAGTGCCGGATTTTATAGCATTGGATGCATAAATTGAATTGGAGAAAGGGTCGTGGTTCCTGTTTTCTGAAGTTTTTACACTCAATGTGCGCACATATAAAATCTTGAACCCTTACAGACGCCGAACGGCTTTGACAAGGAAACAATTAACTTTAGGAGATCCCCGTAGCGGTGGTACGAATAGCGATAAGTTTTATTTTTAATTTACGATCACTATTCGGTGAACGAATACGAATGTTGAACGGGATAAATGACCATAAAATACTATAAATTACGTAATACAGCCACGCGTGCTTCGGCGACTACAAATAATTTAAAATTTGAAATTAACGTTTTCTGAATTCCCTGTAAATAACACTGTGTAAGATGCGATAAATTAAAAATAGGAGCTGACGTGCTACTACTATTGTTTTAATACATGCACTCAGAAAATACATATATTGATTTAACCGGTTTAATGAAATGTTTTCTGTTATTTTATTTTGGTTCAACCAAATACAAATTCAACAAAAACTCGGTTGCAAAATCAACATAAAAGGAACATAAAAATTATAAATGAAATAGAAAAACGCGGACGCGTGCTTGGAAAAAAATCTCTTGGGTTAATATACAACAATATTATAAAGAAAATATTTTTTGTTAATTTTTACATGTTGTTTTCACAAAAAATACTTTAAAATTGTGGTTAAACTTTTGCTATATAGTTTCATATAAGTGTAACACTTTTTCCAACAATGTTTGTGTCGACACGTACACAACAAGGTTGTAACAATTTTACACAAACTTCCTATTTTTTAAACATCTTTGTTTCTAAATAAGTGATCTAATTCAAATCCACCAATGGCAAATTGGAGCGGTAAAAACTATAGGTATATTTTAACAATTAGATAGGGATTTTTGGTTGGACCTAAAAAGACACCACACACACGGACACACACACACCCCACACACACACAGAGACAGGAACAGACACGCGAAATTTTTACAGACATAACCAAGAATAACAGAACACAAGTAGAGTATAAAGTGTAGAAGTAGAAGTAAATGAGAAGTATCTAAAATAGAGTTGTAACAAGAATGTGTAATAGTTATTAATTCATTAAAGAAAAGCACTTATGTACATCAAAAAGCGATGTTTCATTACAAAAAGATACAAGTAGAAAGTAATCAACAACAAAACCAAATGAGATATCTGCAGTCGTCAGAGGGCGTTATTCGAGTACACCGCCATCAAAATTCTAATGGATAGTCAGTCTACACCTTAGTTTACACGGTCATTTGAGCATTTTGAGCTGCTGACTTGGTTTGTGCGCTTATTAGATATAAATAACTTCAGAGCGATGTATGGCTTTATTATAAACAACCGTGGAAACTACTGGATGTGTTCAAAGCATTCAACACAGACATGGCCGTGTTCGAGTTCAGCACACATAATAGTTCCCAAGCGGTTTGGGAACTGTTGAGAACTCGTTTCAAAAACGTAACACTACATCAATAACATATTACGGAATGGCCGCCCCTTTGTGTAGTGAAAACAGTGTATAATAATCCCAACAAATTCGTAAACGTGCCAATAAGTAGAATTCTTATTTATTCAAATTTTAAAGGAATTGCATAAGTTACTTCAACGATCAGCGCCAAACCAAAATTTGCCTGTATAGAGAGAAACCAGCCGCCATAATTTCGTGTATGTGTCATCTTGTTGCTTTTTTGATTAAAGGTTGCTATTTTAACGTTTTTTTTTTAATTTTTGTGTATTGCAGTGAATTGGATATACCCAAATCATTTATAGGCATATTTAACTACTCATTGTGTGTTATGCATCTTGTGAAATTATAACTTAGGTTATGACTCAAAAAAAGATGACAGCGAAAACAAGCCATAAAAAATATCTTCTTTAATCTACTAGCCATTGAGTATGTGCAGATTCTTAAATTATTTTTTTATTGAATTCTTTGGCGATAACTATGAAATAAAATTCTGTGAATGTAAATCTCTAGCCGAAAAGTTGTTTTATATCTCAGTCATCGATTACTCGCAGATGTACAGATGATATAATTTGCAAATGCTTAAAATGTGTTTTTACTGGAGCCATTACTTCGATTATAAAAGACTGTTTAAGCTTTAGTTTTATAACAATTTCTTAATAATGATGTATAAAATAATCTGTCAGACATAAATGCCAACTAGCAACTTATATCAAAATTCTCTAAAAGATCTTATACGTTTTGGAGAAAATGGTTACCTTTATTAAAAAAAATAAATAAATCGAATTATATTTATTTTACATTTCAGCATCTATCTATCTATCTATGATCCTTAGCTGGCGACTAGCGGAGGTTGCCCACGCAACCAGTACGCTGCTGTAGGTGCCGCAGGATTTCGGACTTGTTCTATGATCGCTCTCCACGCTTTCCGGTCCATGGCGGTGGTCCTAGCTTGATTGAGGTCGAGACGCCGGTTTTTCAAGTCATCTTCCACTTGTTTTGTCCACGTTTTCTTTGGCGCGGTGCGTTGAACTTTCCGCTGGACGGGTCGCTGTTTCCAGAGAAGTCTTTGTGGTATTCGGTTTGCGCCCATTCTGCAGACGTGGCCAAACCACCTCAATCGTCGTTGCAGGATCACTTCACCGATGGCTGGTTGTTGTTGACAGATTGTCCGAATGGTTTCGTTGTAATGCGATCGCGCAATGAAATTCCCAGGATCTGTCGCAGACATCGCATTTGGAATACCTCGAGTTTGTCCAAATCCAGTTTAAGCAGGGTCCATGTTTCTGATCCATAGAGGAGAATTGGCAAAATCAGCGTCCGAAAGAGGCGAATTTTGGTTTTCATGGAGATGTTAATCTTCTTCCACAGGCACCATTTGGGAGAGGCAAACGCCGCGGCTGCCTGTCCAATCCTGCTGTAGAAGCCACTTTCTTCTCCTGAACCAGTGACCCAAGGTATTTGAACTCCTGCACTGTTCGATCTGTACACCGTCGAGGTGAACGGTGGCCTGCGATCCATCCGTTGTCAGCACCTTGGTCTTGTCCACGTTGATTTTCAAACCGTACGATTGAGCGATGCGAGCAATATCATAAAGAGTGTCCGTTGCGTCGGCGTCGTTGTCTGTGAAAAAGGCGCTATTGTCGGCGAACATGAGGTCGGTCACTGAGTGATCGATGTCGAACTGTACTCCACGTCTGTCCTCGAATGCTTTTCTCATAATGGCGTCGACTACGATGTTGAAGAGTAGTGGAGAGGCCACGTCGCCTTGTCGGACTCCAGTCTGGATAGTAAACTCCTCAGATAGATCGTTCCGGATTCGCACCTGGCTGGTTGAACCGTTGTATGCTGTTCGAAGGAGTGTGACGACTTTTTGGGGCACGTGTTCAATCTCCAATGTTCTCCATAATGCAGGCCAGTGCACACAGTCGAACGCAGATTTGAAGTCGATGAATACAATAACTGTTCGCATAAAATGCAGATTAGATGTTTCGACTTCAAAAGTTTAAGAATTATGATGCTTTATTCATTTAGGGATTCTTTCTCCACAGAAGGCTTGCCGCTTCAATTGAATGAGGAATCAGCAAGTAAACCGCTCGTTTTTCACTATCCACATATTGTAAATACCTAAACGAGTAAACCGGCATTTATATTTGCAAAGGTAATGAAAACAATTTAAACTAAAACTACTTGCAAAAATAAATCAATGTTTACATAAATATCAATATAAAGTTAATGGTAACTGAAGTATAAGAAAAATATATACGAACAGTTGGTTAGAATAAAATTTCGACGTGAATATGAGAATTAAAAATTAGAATTCTTTGGTGCAAACTGCACAGATCTAAGTCTAGGAATGTAAATCGCTGCACAAGCCGAAAAGCGTGTCGTGCACCGTGAAGGTATTATCTTTCAAGACGATAGTCTAGTCCGTCGCGGATTACGTTGGCATTGCATTTAAAATAGATATGTCAGAATTATGTTTACGAATTCGTTTTACGTAGTATTTAGGTTATAATTTTTTGAGTTGATTGTATAAACTTGTGCTAACATACGGATATGAGTCGTGGGTGATGACGGAGAGGCGGAAGAACAAGATAGAACCAGTTGAGATAAAATATCTAAGACATGTCATAAGGGGAGTCACGAAATTGGACAGAATGAGAGCGTAGATACAAGAAGAGAATTAGAAATAATATTCACACCATAATTTACAGAACAGAAGCAGATCGGATGGTGGAGACATGTACAACGCATGAAAGAGAAGTGGAAACAGCTAAAAGAATATGGAATGCGAAAATGGTGAAAAAAAAGGAAGTGAGGAAAGCCAAGAGGAGCGTGAGATGAAGTTACGGGAGGAATATTGAAGAAGAAACGATATGTAAGTAAAACGTTAGTTATTTTAAATATATTTGAATGTATTAGAATTATCTTACGTTCAACTATAAAGCGGGGGAAGGAGAGGAGGGGGGATTAGTGGGATCATAACACCATCTTGGAAATGCCATCAAATAGTACACTGATGGCTCCAAAACGGCAGAGGGAACTGGAATAGCAATATATGGGCCTAGAACCAAGTACTTCGAAAGCTTAGGAAAATATCTTCCGGGCGGAAATACACGCTATTGAAAGATACGTCCAGTTCAATATTGATAGAAATTATCGAAAGCAGAAGGTTATCATCATGTCTGATAGTCAAGCAGCCATCAAAGCGCTGAGCTCACATGAGATCAGCTCCAAGATGGTCTGGGAATGTCTAGGGAAATTAAACGAGTTAGACAAAGTAACCTTCCTGTGGTTCCGGGTCACACAGGCATGGAAGGAAACGAGATAGCGGATAATCTCGCAAAAAGGGTCTGGAATACCTTTTATATGGTCTGAATTCTTTTGGGGATAAGTAGCAGTTCAATACTGAAGAAACTGAAACGAGAAATGGAGCAGAGAAAATCTAATTATTGGGAAAATCTTCAGGGAACGAGGCAAAGTAAAATTCTTCTGGGAACCTATAACCAGAAGAGGTTTACGGAATGCATCAACCTAAGTAAGAACAATGCTCGCATATTAACAGGAATACTTTCAGGGCATTGTAAACTGAAAGGGCATCTGAGTAAGCTTGGATTTACAAAAGAATCTGAATGTAGATTTCGTGGGAAACACGATGAAACACCCATCCATCTCCTAACCTGGGAGTCTTCTGATATCCTACACTTTCTGAAAGGAATAGGATTGGAAGGCCAGCTGTAAAACAGCAAGAATATGGGCACAATAGATCTTTTAGGTCGCAGTGTAATATAAAAAAAAGGTTGACTAACAAATCGCTACTTAAACAGTAGGTTAACGTAAAAAGACAATAAGTTCGGCAGAGCCGATGTAATAGTTAAATATGCCTGAGACGTAATTAAGATATTTTTTTGTATTCTCCCAACGACGAATCGAAAAGTAAGGAAGCCGGACTAAATTTGCATTCTTTCTAGGCACGGAATGCCGTTATTTCCAATGGCAACGCAGGGAGGAACGCCTTTCGTTTGGGATTTTTGTTGTGCGATATCAATTACGGGACAATGGAAAGGGAAATCGCAATGTCTTGTTTTAGATAGAAAGGAAATTGAATGAGTCGCCATGGAAAATTCGACACGCCACGGTCACGGTCGCCGCGCCTTCGTGTCTCGGAGTAGGGGTGGTAATTGAAAGAAGGAACTCCTAAGAGAAAAAAGGAAAAGCGCGGAATGATGATAGAATTTTAGGAGTCCTTCCATGTTTGTAAATAAGGGTATTATTTTTATATAATATAAATTGGTCGAGCGTATATTGCACGCAATTCAACGATAAAATATAAATCTGGAAATTTTCATTTACAGCACAACATTCGTGTGTTCTTCCACAAGAACTTACTCGTTACGTAAATATACGTTTGCTTTTATAGTCATGTAATATTGATTTTTCTTATCTTGTGGTTACTTAACATAAACCGCTTTCTTATAGCGATTTATAACTTGGTCTCTTTGGTTGCTGTTTTATCTTCTTCAGGAATTATTAAAATACATTAAGTATTGACATTTTGACATATTTTTAACGGTTTTCTTCAGAAAAATTATAAAACAATACTATAAACAGCAATAGTATATTAAAACGCTATGTATGTATATGAATAATATTAACACCTGACATATCAAAATTGTATTTACAATACTCTTTAGTCTCTTAGAATAAAGAAAATATCCGTTAAGCAATAGAAGAAGCCCAAAAAACCTCACTAGCTAATACACCAAGATTATAAGGAATTCCATTAGGAACTTTACATTGTCATATAATAAAAGGCACACATAAAAAGCAACTTGGTCGGTTTAGGTAGGTATTTAGCCCAGACTCAAGAAAGAGAACTAATAAGTGTACATACTAAAGCCCTTATAAGAGATTTTATGGATTAACAAAAGAAGCCTTAAAGGAGGCCACGTTTAAGCTGGCTAGCGACAATAGCATTGAACATCCATCTAAAAGCTATAAAGCTGGTATAGCATGGTTGACAGGTTTTGTGGAACCAAATCCTGGTTTATCATTTCGCACTCTGGAACTTAGAAGCAGAGCAAGATGTTCTGCATTCAACGAAACGCAAGTTCATCATTTTCTTCTTTTTTTGATAGCTTATGGAACTTATGAAAGTATCATCTATAAGAATGTGCAGATAACATATTCGATATAAAGGAAACTGGCGTCAAAACATCAGCACAGCACCCTCCAAAAGTTCTTTCTGCAAAAGGAAAACGTCAAGTGGAAAGGGTCAATCTAACGCAATCATATGTTGCTGCAGTGCGGCTGGACGGTTCATCCCACGCTGTTTAATATATGGAAATAAAAACGATTTAATGAAAGCTTAATGGATGGAGCTTCAGGGTTGTAAAGGTTGAGTTTCTAATTCCGGATGGATAAAAAGTCACATTTTTCACCAAAACCTAGATGCCCTTAATTTAGCAAGAGTTGCTGTATTAAGTATTGCCAGCTATCAGTAACAAGGTCTGAGACTTCTTCACAGATCATTCCAGAGTAAAGTTTTTGCCATTATTCCTTAGTCATTGATTTTATATAAGAATATTATATATAATCAATGTCCTTGGCGAATGCTGGGAGATAATGAAAGTCGTTCCATGGATGGGCGCATTTAATAACAACTGATAGCTGACCGACTTACAGTAGACTCGCGAATATGTGAACTAATTCCATTCACATGTTTCAGCATTTCACATAAAGTAGAATTCATATAATTGCAAGACCACTGCATTATATTTTTTGTTTGTTAGCAATCATAGGGTTAGTTAGAGTAGGAACATTTCAATTGTTATGGAATTCATATAGTACTATTGTTAGAATAGGTAGCCTCGTGTAATACCTTTAGGTGGAGCAAGGAGTTGGGATGATTTGGTTTTTCACAAATAAAGTGTAGTAATTTTCCTCTCTATGCAACCCACACGACCCACAAATGACGCCTGATGTGAACGCATACAAACCCTTCAGGATATTTAAAAGAGCTCATTCATTCATTCATTAAATTAGGGTGGGCACCTAAAGTCCGAGCACTTGAGCTAGGTGCTCATTGTACCATTCCTATTAAGTCTCTTATTTCCACTCGAGTGGCTTGGTGTTCTCTATAAAGCCCGGTATCTTGCCCAATGGGAACTTGAGAACTTTCGAGGGCTTCAATAGATCTCTCCCGAAATATTTCTGCCTGAGTACCTTCAATTCCTCATATGCGCAGATTACATGTAAACTCGTTTCCTCCTGTAATTCGCATCTTCTGCACCACGGTTCGCTGTTCTGTGTTGTATAGATGCTTTTTCAGGGGACGGGTGTCCAGTTATCAGCCCAGTAATGGTAAGAGCTGTTGACATGTACTAAAAGAATCATCCTGGTAGAAGGATAACTCAGTTTGAAATAGTACAACTCGTGGGAGTTGCGTTTGAAAAAAGTATTAACTGCAACAAATCGGTTTAGCAAATCCACTACATTTCCTCTATATTCTAACCAGAATAGTACAGAATAACTATCGGAAGACTAGATATTCCACTAGTAACCTTCAAAAGAGAAAAAAGCAGTTCCTGCTTTTACCGCAACTTGTAACAAGTCTTGCTATCAGTCATCAGAAGCGCATTCAGAACCGGGCCTTTTCAGGCGAGATCAATTCTGCAAATATGAAAATTGCTATGCTATTGCATACTATTTATGTCGCCTATATAAATCAAAGCCAAATGCAAAAAAAACTGAAATTCTCATGAGTTCACCTTACAAGTTAATGCTACAAGAAAAGTAAAAAATAAAAGAAACCAAAATGAAATATTTTCTTAGAGTCAGTAGAGGAAAAAATTGTAAACAAAAAGATGAAAGCGAAACATCCAAGGATTCAGAAGACTCCCTTAATAAATGCGAAAAGTAAATTGAAGGGGACAAAGAAATGCATTGACGATTTAACAGTAGAGGAAAAGATGGGTCCAAAAAGCATTGCGAGTGAAGAACAAAGTAAAGAAAGCAAGGTAAAAGTAAGACACAAAAAAATAGAAAATATTCTATATTTTCCTACCCTCGATGGCAATATGTAACGGCACGACAGAGTTTAATGGAATATTTACGTATTCCCACTATTGATGACGCGTCCTTAGTATGAGAGGTGCTAGCAATTATAGTTTTTCAGTTCAATCACGTATTGATTAAAACAACGCTTGACAGCTTTGGAATTATTAAGCTCTTCGAAAGTACTAATTCGGTGCACCTGTCACTTGAGTGGATAACTAATAAACTCTATCCCTAATAATATATCTCGCGTGCAATTCTAATAACAGTAATTAATGAGGCTAATTAGGGAGAGAATTTATTTCGGAACGGGCGGGTGAGCTGCGGCCTCGATGCCATTGCTAACCTCTGCCAGTCCGTCGCTAATCTTTTACGGCCCCGGGGGAATTAATATGTAAGAGAGTAGCAATTAATTTAGCGTACGGTCCCGTGCGAAGGACGCCGCGCCTCCGCTTCCCGGTCGAGACGTCTAAGGTCTGAGAATGACACACATGTGTCAGAATTGTCCGCTGTGGCGGAAAACTGTGGACTTGACAGCGACCGGAGCGCGTCCCATGTTTTCCGCTGTACGTTCGGCGAGAGAGAATTTCTTTCAAGCGGAAAAAGCCGGCACCGAAACCCGGTCTAAAGCCGAAAGTTGCGGAAGCGTGAACGACATATTATAATCAGATTAGGGACGACCAACCCTGATGATATCGCTTTGTTTGGTTGATGAAACTTTAAAATGGATTTGGCTTTTATTGGCGTCCTTTAGATATATTTTTACAATTTTATTTTCTGTTGTGTAATTGTTCAACTCTTAAGGAACTTATATAATAATAAAGGATAAATTTTACATTCTTTCTTTTTTTTCCAATAAAACTAAGTAAAAGGAATAATAATAAATGTTTATTGACCAACAGGCACCAATTACAAGATAATATTATAAAAAATAGTAAAAAAATATTAGATGCGCGCAAAAAATAACAGTTAGTTTACAAAAAAGGAAAAGTTATCTAAGTTTATCAAAGAACACATTATTATAAATTTTATTAGCATTGTGATACATGTGATACATTGTGGAAATGTGGGGAATTACATATTTGTCTTCGGCACAGGAAGCGAAAAAATAGTTGAAAATCTGGAAGAAGCATGAGAAACATTAAATGAGATGTAGGATAGGAGAAAAGAATATTTATGTCAAAATGACAGAAGTCTTATTTTTGGTTTAGATGGCTCAGGATTTTAGAAAATGAAATGAAATTATATGTGTGTAAATCTCAAAGTAATCTTCAAGATGTATAGTATTCCTATCAGTGAAGAGGACTTGAGTGATAGAAAAGGAAGGATAAATTGGTCGTGCATTAATTCATATGTTATATACTTCTGGCTAAATCCATGAAAATTGTAACTAAGGCTAAAGGAAGAGCACTTTACCAAGGTGATTTAGTCTTTTTGGCATTTCTATTCATAATATAGATAAAGAATAAACTAAGCTATATGGGTAATACGGTCTTTAAAATAAAAATGCTAAATAGCCTCAATATTTCGTCATATATTTATGACTTCCTCAGGAGGACATCTACAATATTACAAAGAATATGAACCAATAGTAATAAAATATTTAAAATAATACTTACAAAGTTCAAATATAATAATCAAATTATACGTATTTAAATTTAGAATTTTTTAAAAGTTAAAAAAAAAAATAAAAATAAAAATTCTAAATTTAAATACGTATAATTTGATTATTATATTTGAACTTTGTAAGTATTATTTTAAATATTTTATTACTATTGGTTCATATTCTTTGTAATATTGTAGATGTCCTCCGAGGAAGTCATAAATATATGACGAAATATTGAGGCTATTTAGCATTTTTATTTTAAAGACCGTATTACCCATATAGCTTAGTTTATTCTTCAACGAAGTTCCGGTCGGTACTCCTTTTCAAATCATAATATAGATATATCTATGTGATACCAATAAATTGATATTATAATTATAATTGTAATTTTTCCATGAATTTCCCCAAGAAACGAACATCTTTGTGCATACGCCAAACGTGTCACGACAAAGACAAAGTAAAGTGTCTTAAGAACCATCGGGTCAGTAAAATGGCATGCTTTTCAAAGGTTCTAATGGGGTGCATGCAAACCGCTTTCTATACGGTTGACAAATGGTATAAACAAGAGCGACTATCATTCGATGCCCAAAAAACACAAGTTGTCACGTTCACAAAAAAAGAACGCTAGAAGGTCTACACACCCTAGTTATAAGAGGCGAAAGGATTCCATATGTCAAAGAAGCGAAATACCTGGGGGTATGGTTTGATCAAAGACATACATGGAACCCACATATCCAGAAATAACCAGCAAACTATCGCTCTAGGTAGATGCAGGAGGCTGTATGGAAGGAATTTAGGACTTAGCCCCAAGATGACTCTTTGGTTATACATAAGAGTAACTAGACCGATAGGGGGAAATAGGAATATATGGGCCTAGAACCACATATTTCGAAAGCTTGGGAAAATATACAAGTATATTTCAGGCGGAAATACACGCTATTGAAAGATGTGTTCAGTTCAATATTGATAGAAATTATCGAAAGCAGGAGATTGTCATCATGTCTGACAGTGAAGCAGCCATCTAGGCGCTGAGCTCATATGAAATCAGTTCCAAGATGGTCTAGGAATGCCTAGGGAAATTAAATGAGCTAGGAAAAAGAAATAAAGTGACTCTCCTGTGAGTTCCGGCTCACACAGGAGTGGAAGGAAACGAAATAATCTCGCAAAAAAGGGGCTGGAGTACCTTTGTCGCGCCTGAACCCTTTTGCGGGTTAAGTAACAGCACAATACTGAAGAAACTTAAAATAGAAATGGAGCAGAGAAAATCCAGTCACTGGGAAAATCTCCAGGGAATGAGGCAAAGTAAAATTCTTCTGGGAACTTATAACCAGAAGAGGTTTACAGAATGCATCAACCTGAGTAAGAACAATGTTCGCATACTAGCAGGAACACTTTCAGGCCACCTGAGTAAGCTTGGATTGGAAAAGGAATCTGAATGTAAGATCACCTTCCTAAAGGAGAGAGGCTTGAATTTACTAGAGATCTACTGAATAAAGACAGGAAAACTGTCAAAATGATAGTAGGTCTGCTGATTGGTCTCTGTAGACGAAATAGGCAGATGTACGACATAGGCCTGGTAGATGACGCAACCTGCAGATTCTTCTAAGAGGAGGAAAAAACACCAGTTCATGTGCTGTGCCAATGTGAAGGCCTGGCGAGGACAAATTTATAGTAATTGATGTGGAGAATTCCACAGCTAGTAGCTACATAAAGAAGCCTCTCCCAAAGATGACAGGCCTAATTAAGAGTGCAAAATTAGAGAGCGTCCTCTAGGAAAAAAGGAGATCACAATAGATCTGAAATGGTTGCGATGAAACAGTTCCATAGGCCACCCCAATCCTAATCTAATCCAATCTAAGGTAAGTTTACGATCAAAGGTAACTCCTAAATCAATGAATTCCTCAGTAAAAGACAAATGATGGTTCGCAATGTAGTAAGCGGCAGTCGTCGAATTAGATCAACGGGTAAATCTCATGGTTATACATTTATTGAACAATTAGCAGATAGAATTTCGAATGCTATACAAACTATTCATTATTCATAATTTGACCCAATTCACTTATTTTGCGTTGCTAGATGTGCACCTACCTATCAATGCAAATGGTGCATCTTTTATTTTTGCGGAAGTTTGTTTAATGAGCAAAATAACAAAGTTTTTTTTTTGAACTGATTATTTCTTAAACGATACCTGATCGGAAAGAAATGTTCTTTCGTTTATATTTAGAAGCCGATTTTAAACACAATTTTGGAAATCTAGTTATCGAACACCCTATATATATATATAAATTAAAAGGAAAAAGTAACTTCGTTAAACATTGAGAACATTTAGAATCCTAAAAAATATAAACTGAGACTCACACGCAAATTCTATTTATTTTGTATTCTTATCATGATTAACAACTTGGTCAATTGGATAGATATTGCAATCCTTTCGTAGGTGAAATGCAAAATAATTATAAAGTGCTTTAAATAGTCACGCCGCTTTACTAAATAACAGGCTTTATTAAATTTCCTATTTAATATTTCATTTATAAATTGAAAGGTTTTAACCTAGTTAACGTATCTCTTTAGCTAACAGACATTGATTGACTTTAAATGTATTAATAATTCAAACTAAAACTGGGCTACAAATAATGAAAATATTAATGTAGGTACAACTATGTTATAAATTATAATTTATTAATATTACAGCGAATATTTAATGATCACGAAACCATACACTGTTTCATATATAATTATTCAAAATCAGCGCATCGCTGTTATTTTATACACAAGGAAAAACGGATCTTACAGCATTTTAGCAAAGGTAAAAGTTGAAAAGCTTTAACTTTGCTGGAAGAGAAGTATCACTAGAGAATTATTAGTTTATTTGTTTTAGGAATGATTAGTATTTTCTTTATGAAAAGATGATTGTGAAATCCTAATTAATAATAGCGTTGTTTCAAGCGACGATTAACTGATCTTGATAGCTTCTGTCAATGTCTCTTAGGTAGCTACGGCAACAAAATTATCATCTATTAATTATTCCTTATGGTAAATTGAAAGCTTGAACACAGACTCCCTGATAGATTTATACATTTATACAAATATAAAAATAAAATATAATTCAAAGAGTGGTGACTATACTCTTGGGTAAAACATAGATTGGAGAACGCAGGTTACTACCTTGGTCTTACCTTTGACAGTAAATTAAATAAACAAGACCAAAATAGTCCTGAAAGTGTGTAGAAACTTTGCAGGAAAAAGTTTGGAAAAACTTGTACTCTTTTGCGTAGCAGTACAATACTGAAGAAAGTGAAAAGCGAAATGGAACAGAGGAGATCCAATTATTGGGAGAATCTCCAGGGAATGAGGCAGGCTAAACCTCTTGGATTAGCAACAGAATCTGAATGTAGATTTTGTGGAGAACAGGATGAAACATTTGTTCATCTCCTCTCAAATTTCGTAGCACTGTGCAACTCAAGGGCGTTACACCTGGAAGCATGTGAAATCGAAGAGGAAGACTTAACTAATCTAGCGCCTTCTCAGATCCTACACTTTTTGAAAGCAATAGGATTAGAAGGCAAGTTGTAAAACAACAAGAATAGTGGACACAGTAGATCACTTGGGTAGCAGTGCAATTTCACCTTCCATTCATACAAAGATACATATACATAGATACATACATATACTTTTCCTACGCTAGTGAATATTACATATTCCCGCAATAAAGCTACGCTAATTGTTGAGAACAAATAACCCAAGATAAACGCTTTAAAATTACAGAAAACTTTTTTCAGTGTGCTGACTTTACAACCGAATATTTGGACGATTTGTAAGTATTCTATGTTTTAGATGTGGATAAATGAAATAATCCGTAATTGTCAAATCTGGAAAACGTGGTAGAAAGTCTACTATCCGATTATCAAAGACTTCATGCAATAATTCTATCGTTTCAATTATCTTATGGAGTGTTGCATTATCTTGCTGGAAATTGTCATTGATTTAAAAATGGTTAAATTATTGCGATATCGTTCCGCATTCATGGTATTATTAAAGAATATTGGACCAATAATCAGTCTGCAAGAAGCAGTGATCGAAAAGCCTATTTTTGGAGAATGTAAGAGTGTTTTGAGAATGTCATTTGGATTTTCACTAGACCAGATGTCCATTATTTATTTAAATATCCTGATGATAAAGGAAACCATATGCTTCATCCGAGAGGAAGGATTTATCAAGAACGTGGTCGTTATTCACCGTGCCCAAAAACCATTAACAGTAATTAATTCGAGTTACGTAATCAGTGGGTAAGAGTTCTTAGACGCAATGAAATTTGTATGGACATTTTTATAGATCTTTATTCAGGATTGAATGGCCTGTTCGATATGAAAGCTGTGTTTGCCGTGAAAGCTTACGAATTGATTTCTTGGGTGATTCAGTTATTCGCTCCTCAGCATCTGCTATATTTTCAACTGACCGTTTTAATGGTCTACCACTTCCTGGTTTTCGAGAACAGATACTGTTTCAGGGAATTTTGCCACTGATTCTTCTTCTTCGTATGTTACTGGAAAATTTGAAAATTCTGCCCGAAATTCTTCGATACATAGCTGCAAAGAGTACAACCATTCTTCATTATCCAATTTTACATTTCTAAAGTATGAGATTCGATAATGAAAACTCTATAATTTATTGCAAACATTTTTGGACGTCAACAAACCAATATAGTACACACGACAGATGTATTTTATTTGTGACCACCAACATGATATTTAGCTTATTATATCATGGCTTCATCATCAGCGGTCTCGTCGTCCTCCTGGTGCCAGACTGAAGGTCTTTATGGCACCTTTATCTTAAAATAGCGGCGTGTTCAATGCCTCGCCGGTGGATTATTGCTGAGGTTCAAAGACACAATGCGGAGCGGCACAGATAGCGTGCCTCAGTTAAGTCCAGGCTTGGCAGTCCGCTCGGCGGACAGGTTGATCGCGTCCCGGACTCGGCGGACCCGGATTTTCGGTGGTGGCTTATGGAATATAATATAATGGAATTTTAAGGTCGTCGCGAAGCTGTTGATTCCTCACCATCCATGGAGCTCCGACGATAAGGCGCAGCATACGATTCTGCAGGACCTCCATGGTGGTGAAGTGCGACTCGGCCATGGTACAGAGGGCGAGCGCCCCATATGTCAGAATCGGCCTCAGACATGCGGTATATAGCAAAAGCTTCGACCCGACGTCTAGTTTGCTTTGCCTAGATAGAAGTGGTATTAACTGGATCTTCGCAGCCTGAAACCGACGCTTGACTTCACTGACATGACGTCGACATGTCAAACCGCGATCCAAGACGAGCCCCAGGTATTTGACCTGGTGCGCCCACGGAACAACGTCGCTTTGGACCTCTATCATGTCCGGCTAGTGTAGTTAAAAAAGCGTTTAGGGATAAACTTGATAATGATTGGCAGAGTAGGTGGGATAATACCTTAAATGGGAGGTGAACTAGGTAATTTATCGGTAGCATTACACGTTTTAGGGAAATGAGGGTTAATTTATCGTATCAGGCGGTAGAATTAATAACAAGTCACGGTAATTTTAAATCATTTCTATGTAGAATTGGGAGGGTTAATGATTCGCTTTGTGAGTGTGGTGGGTAGATACAGCGGGGACATGTCTTATTTGAATGTCCACTCACTGATGAGTGGCGGTCGCGTACGGAGGTTAGGGCATTAGCTAGGGGGTTAAATTGGCCGCGACGCGAAACAGATATTAGAGATAATGAGTAGATCGAATGGTGGGAATTTTTTAGTAATGTTGCTAAAGAACTAGATAGGCTACGCATGATATTTAGTAGTTAGTAGGGTAGCACGCTTATAAATGAATATTTTATACTCTTTAGTGGTCGATTGGTTTTAAATTATAAATATTTAAAATATAAATATTTATTTAATTACTCTTGGTTAGAATAATTAGGATTAAGTTACTATTAAGTATTAGAATAGGTACTGCTGTTGTTTTGTTTGTTTTTTAGGTCATCACCTTTCCTGTTCCACTTCTGAATGCGTGAAAAGGGAGCAGCTACGCGAGAACGGCAACGCTGTCGGAATTTGAGGAGACGTGGAGGCTGCTTCTTCAGCATTCAGAAGGATAATAATAATTTGTGGCTATCAGTAATAAGGTCTGGGACTTCTTCCCAGATCCTCCCAGAGTAAGTTTTTGCCATGGTTTTCCCTTACTCCGTGGCCATTGATTTTATATAAGTATATTATATATAATCAGTGTCCTTGGCGAATGCTGGGAGATAACGAAAGTCGTTCCATGGGCGCATTTATAATAACTGATAGCTGACTAATTTACAGTAGACTCGCGATTATGTGAAACTAAATACATTTTACATTTTTATCATTTTTTCAAAAGTAATATTCGTATGGTCGCGAGGCTACTGTATTATATTTTTGTTATTAAAATCATAGGGAAGTTATTTAGTTAGAGTAGATCATTTCAGTTGTTATGGAACCCATATAGTACTTAGAATAGGAAGCCTCGTGTTGTCTTTTCAGGTGGAGCACGGGTTAGAAAAATTTGTAATAATTTAAGTTTGATTAATAGGACACGCAAAATCGTTACCAGAATCACCCTCAAACTTCCACCTGCGATTCGCATGGCCTCGTTTCCCCCGGCGGCACCCAAATGGCCGTGTCGTCAGCATACACAGCGAGGTTCACACCCGGGTGTCTGGGTATGTCGCTCGTATAAATTATGAAGAGCTCAGGGCCCAAGAGCGACCCCTGAGGAACCCCTGACCCGATCGGGCGAACGGAAGAGAGAACCTCCCCAACCTTAACTGAAAAGGAGCGTCTCGTTAAATATGATTTAATTAGCCTCACCATGCCGGGGCTAATTCCAATCTTTGCCATCTTGCATAGCAGACCGTCATGCCACACCGAATCGAACGCCCTTTCGAAATCCAAAAAGACCGCCACAGTGGTCTCTCTCCTCTCAAGGCTGTCCCTGACGGCTTCGGTCAACCTCAACAGCTGGTAATCGGTTCAAAGCCCTGCTCTAAAGCCAAATTGCTCGTCAGGGAGAGGATTGATATCAAGCAGTTCATCGCGCAAACGCGAGAGGATGATTGCCTCGGCCACATATCATGGCTTGCTAGAGGGCAAATTTAATTGATCCTATTATATTTGTTTGAATGTTGTTGAAATGACAAAAACGTTTTATAAATCAATACTAGGATTTTTTCAGAGTGTATTCGCTTGCCTCAAGAATTCTTTTGCTCTGTGTGCGTTAACTTTGAGCCGGAGTTTATAATAAAGTAACTACGCTTGGGGTATTGCGTTGCGCATAAACTTTTATCAAATGCCATTGTTAGAGCAAAAATAGAAACGCTTCCCAAATGTGACGAATTCAGCGTATTTGTTTCCTGTTCAATTTATCTACGTTCGCGATAACGTCCACGAGGGCTTTGCTTTCTTTCCCATTTTTTTTTCTTCCGTCTTTATTTCGTTTGCGTTGTCTCCTTTTTGCTTCTATATATTCATTCATCTAAACGCACGCAAACACGGTCCCTGTTCTTTGTGTAAATTTTCGTTTATCGTACGTTTCCTCGCGTCCGAGAACCCGTTTCACCCTTGTTCTACAAAGAATTTCCGCAATAGAGGTCGATTGAATAGCGCCGAACTTTCCATCAGCACAAATCGAAACTCTGTCTAACCGAAACCTTCATCATCGTCGGCGGGCGGGTAGTACCTACTTAATACGCGCAGTTTTCCATAGAAACGCCGCAGTTACCGATAACACCACCGACGCCGGCGTATCCTCGAGTTAGTTATAGTTTACAGTTCGCCTACACTACACATTGAGATGCCTTGTATAGTTGGAATACTTACCTTGTTGTTTGAATGTGATCGTATCCCGGAAAAGTGAAACTAACACCAGGATGAATCGGATTAGGGACGATACCGACCATCGGACGTCCATATTTGGAGTGGTTTTATTGCTAAGGTTACATTGTAGATGTAACGACGCGCTTTATCTGTAATAGAAGAAAAAACAATTATTTTGCTTGTAGTTTATAAATTCAATTACATTCGTATTTAGTTACAGGCCTATAGACTACATTAGAGAATCTTAATCGGTTAAGCTGTAGGAAGATGACTATTTTTTATTCCTTAACTTGTTTCCCCATATTTAACAAAATAGTTGTAATATAAGATTTCGTTACTTTTCATTACTTGTACCTAATCGTTATTTTTGTTGTTTGTATTCGTTACCATGAATTCGATACTTTCGTTGCTTTTGGTACACTTTCGATAATTTCGATACTTTCGATAGTCTAATTATTTCGTTACTTCTGCCTGAAACGTTACTGTAGATACATACAGATAGGTAATAGTTACGAATGCAGCGTGATGCTACACGGTTACTGCTAGGCTGCGGTATTCCAAACTTACCAAAGATAGTTGATGATCATTTTTAATTGTCCTATATAAATTTATACAATAAATTATTATTAGTAATTATTATTGCCAAAATAGCCGTTTTTTTTTCTCATCACACTGAGAAAAATTTATATTTATTTTAAATATAATTCACACATAAACATAATTTATTATTATATATGGGACAGCAACAATATTTGTTTAAATCCAATATAAAATTATTTTAAGCAAATAAAAATAATTTATATTTGGCTTCAACAAACTTTATGTTTTAAATAAATAATATATTATTTTTAAACGTTAAATAATTATGTTATCGCTTAATATAAAAAAAAAATATTAAATTTAATATAATTTATGTCTTTTATTAAAATATTGTTTGTAGCACATAAAATAAAATTATATTTGAAATGAAAATATATTTTTTTTAATTAAAAACCATCATACTTACCTTTAAAATGTATATATCTTTAGTAGAAATATAGTTTTTGCTTACTGTTAAAATAAGATTTGTGTAGTTTTAATGGAAATTTATATTAACTTACATTAATTATGGTATCGTTTAACTGTAAACTGATAAAGCACAGTACATATTAATTTGTTAGTTACAACTTCAAATTAATATTTACTGTATTTCAACAGTTGAAATAGCAGATTAAATTAAACACGTTGACATGTTAAAATTTATTATATTATTAAAGTTCAATACCCAACTTTTTTATGTCATTCAGTATGTATAATTACTACAAGTACTCATCATTTATTTATTCTAAGTAACTTAGTCTTATCGAGTATAATCATACAAATTTCGGGTTGCATAAATCATAATGTTTACTGGTAATATATAAATAAAAAAGTAATTTGCAATATTTCTTAGATTAAACATTGTACCCAGTGAACCAAATTCAAATTTCCCGCAATTATTTTTAGTAACTTCAACATTAAAGCATGAAATTACCTATGATTTTGTATTAGATTAATGGTTATTTGAATACCTTTCAGTTGAAGTTACCAAATATAATTGCGGGAAATTTGAATTTGGTTTACTGGGTTTATTAGACAAAGTAAGTAATTTTAATTATGTATCTGTTTATTTCAAAAGAGAGAAAATGAAAAATAACATTGAAATCAAAAATATGAAGGAAATGACTGTCTTAAAGACATATAATTTTCCACCGAACAAAGTATACAATATAGGTCCAGAACAAAAAATATATTTTATCTTACCATATGTAGAAAAAGCGGCTGATGAAACAAGTATCACATCTTTTATTTTATACAAAGTACCATTTACATGCACCATCAATCTTTACATCAATACCTTCTTACATACTTTGTCCTTAAGAATACGTATTTCTTCAAGTGTTAGAGTTGTTGTATTTGCTGCACTGAATGTAGTATGGCTCTCCCATTACGTGTAGTATCTAACAGTGCTTTAAAACCCTAAAACACTAACTTCAAGTCACTAAGTTCTATAAATAAAACTTCTAGATTACCTCAGGAAAAACTTTTTCAGAAATAATGATTCCACTATCCAACTTAGGTCTAATGAAAATATTATGTTGCTCGTCATTCAAATTTCTAAAACCTTTCCTGTTGTTGTTTATGGTACTATCCAATTATGAGTTACTCAGTGTAGATGGTAGTGTAATGACTTCTGTGGCTGTAGCTAAAACGTAGCAGAAGTATAGAATTATTTTGATGTACCTATTAGATCTTTAGTCATACACAATATGGTGAAAAAGTTGATTGTGATTAAATTATAATTTATCTAATTTATCGAGTTATTTCAAAATTTTCGAAAAGAAATGGTGTGTGCATTGAGATAACAATAGGTAGGTTTACTATTAGGTAGTTTGCCTATAACCAATAACAACGAAGTAGCAATGGTAGCCAGATAAAAAAATGTACTGCGTATCCACTTTTTTATTGACGGAATAAATTGTCAATAACTAAAAATCAAGTTTGTTACTTATGATTACTTATTTTAATGCAAATGGAACACAAACTAAGCTGGGTATATATGTATATATTCAGTACTAACCTAGAAATCCTTCCACCAAATTTTCAAATCCCCAGGTGGTAAGCAGATTTTCCATTTTCTGTTGGGATATCCGTTCATTGTAAAAAGAACTTCATTTTAAGTTACACCTGTTTGAGCTGTTATTGTTTTTTTAAATTTCACTGCGTAATTGCGGCCAGCACGGTGTACGTGACTTTCACAAAACGCTAGCGTTAACCGATGATTTCCGATTTCATTCGGCCGACAGCAACGCAGCTTGTGATTGGTTAAAAAAAAGCGAGACACTCCGGACTTGTACGAAGCTTCCCGATTGTCGGGATTTTAATATAATATATATTTAGTTTTAATATAAACATATATAAAATAAAATAATGTCTACTGGTAAAATAAACATATTTTTAAAATAAAAATAAAAATATTTATACTTAAAATAATACTGGTATAATAAATTTATATTAAAACTGTTTTCTCAGTGCAATTAAATATACCTTAATCAGAAAATTGCTAAGATAATATTAAATACAGTTAAAGCAATTTTCATATTTAGGTTACTATTTAGGAGTAATAAAGCATTCTAAACTGTTCTTTTCTCTTAGTAAAAAAAAGGAATTGAAAACGCCAGTTGCAAACAATATGCTATTTTTTTCAATGTGACATATAGCGATATTTAATGTGCATATACTTGTTATGCAATTTTGAGAGGTATAACTATGAAGTCGTAAATATATAATGGGTATTTATCGTTTTCAGAGATAATAATTGCTTTAACGTCTGGATTTTAAAGCCACAAGTACGTACTTTAAATACAAAAATATAGTGTTAATTCGCAATAAATGCCTGTTTTATCGTGACACACACAAAATGCTGTTAATATTATTCTTTTCTTAAGACAGATGTTCTTCACGATTATATCTGAAAACGCCATAATATTAAATAACGGACGACTTTCCCTTTCAAAATTAGATATTTCAATATTAAATATCGCTACCTATATGTCGCAATGAAAAAAGTTTTAAGCGTTTCCAAACAAATTTAAATAAAAACCGATTTTCGAACTATATTTTGAAAACCGATTTTAAAAACCGGTTATTGTTTTGAAGGCGATTAATCGTCACATCCAAAGCCGGTTTCACGTAAAACCAAGGCTATATAAACATGTATATATCGCCAAAACGTCAATAAAACATTTAAAATTAAGCAGTTTTGTCATTCAATCCGTCTGCTGCCACCAAGAATTTTAAGATAATATATTAACCAAACGGTCTTTAAAAAATTTACCAAATTATTTAAGCTTTTAAGTACCTAGTCAGACAAAGAGAAATTGAAAGAATTATTAGATTGCTGTGATCAAAGGTTTTCTAAGACAAATAAGTCTCTGATTTTTTTTTTTAATAATATAAACAACGAATTCTTGTTTCAATTTTTTTTTTAGTTTCGATATAATGGAGTGTGCTTTATGCCTAAGTACATATGTAATTTACTTTTGCCAAAATAGTTACTGCAGTTACATATAGGTAATAGTTACATTCGGTTCCCCGGAGTATTGGTACCTGTGCACAAAAGGTATCGAATACATTTGTCAGCCGGTAAGGCTACACAAGGCGTTCAGATGAAACAACTAATGGCTTTATGCGCCATCGTAGTGATCAAAATACCGGGTGTATAAAAAACAATCGGTATGATATTGAAATGCCTTATATGTATAAAAAAATAATCAGAAAGCACTGGGTATTGTAGCACTTAAAAGTCACTTAATGAAAACAAGAGACCTTCGGCAATATCAGATATACAAAATAAGTTTGTGGGAGAAAGAAGTATTTGAACTAACTTGAGTTAATGGTTAAGAGGGAATGAATATTTAGTTATTTATAATTTAGCAAAACTGGTATAATAAAATGTTTATTGCAACATCAGAATTATAAATGGACATGCAACAAAGTTGTAATTATTCATTAATTACCTTCAGTGTATGTGATAATAGTTTCCCAAAAGATTAAATACTAACAAAATTGTGTTAGTATTTCCTGTTTATCATCACAGTATACAGTATATATTGTATCCATCCAATCCACTTAGATATTAATATTTTAAGTTAGAGACATTTACTACAAATTACACCAAACTAAAATCCACTTTTTCGAAATTCTTTTCACAAAATTAGTCGTATATCGACAATGATCGTGGTTTAATCAATATATTAGTCGACCGGATAATAAACACCGCAATCATGAGCGATTGATGCACCGCGTAGTACACATCCACGACTATCACGTGTCAGATGCATACTGGTTCCTTCCTACCCTGTCAACTATATGGGGGTAGGCAGGTGGGCCCGCATGTAACGTAATGCCTTTGGAAAGGTATTTTAAGTACGAGTATGATAAACAGAAACTGTTATACAA
Organism: Protaetia brevitarsis; assembly: GCA_004143645.1. Taxonomy (NCBI): domain Eukaryota; kingdom Metazoa; phylum Arthropoda; class Insecta; order Coleoptera; family Scarabaeidae; genus Protaetia; species Protaetia brevitarsis. The sequence goes on from RXPK01000208.1 coordinate 1,589,430, forward strand.
AAAAAGGAACTCCCTACCGATCTCATGGGTAAGCCCTCAAGCTATACCATGTAATTTATTGCCTTAATTGTTAAATTATTTTTAACAGCAATAAATACCTCTGTTTTCTAGAAAACAGTGGTATCTATATTTTTATCTTATAACTCGTAACGCATTTTTTGCACTTTAAATACCAAAAATTGTAGCTAACCTTCATGTAATATAATAATTCTACAAGCTTTCTCTAAGCTTGTGTATCGTAAAGCCAAAACTACTTAATTTGTCAACTAAAGTAAAATAAATTACCAAAAAGTAGCGTTAAAAATACAGTGTGAGTCTGTAATCTGGAATAAATTCAGTAAAGCGAAGACAGTATTTTTTCCGGAAATATGCTCGGACACGTCGATTAGTATTTTAAATTGCCCACTTTTTCATCTAGTAAAATTTTATACAGCGTGTCCCAAATTTAAAGATATGACGTCATCGACAAGTTTTTTAAATGGTAACCCTAATTTTATTATAACTATTCTTAAAGGGTATATCAAATTACACATGTGTGCCAAATTTTAAGTTTTATTCCTTGTCATTAAAAAGATATTTAACAATAACTAATTCGAAAAATGAAGAAATCTGATTCAAATTTATTTTTATGAAGTTTAAAAATGGCACGTCAAAGGGTTTCTGTTTATCATTTTTTTTTTTATCAAACCAGGTTGACGTCTTATCACAATGTCAAAAAACAAGGTAATAAAAATAAGTAACAAGTGAAGCTAGTATTCGACTCGTATTGAGCGAGGACACTTATTAGTTTGTCGTTTCGTGAGAAACAACGTTTGTTGAAAAATCGACCATAATGCCGTGTTTAACTGAAACCCACAAAATTGAAATTTTAATGATGATTGGAGATAGGACAAGAACACAAAATGAAGTTACTCATTTATTCAGAGAGAAGTATCCTGATTTACCACCCATATCTCAAAGTACTGTAAGCAAGATTGAAAAACAGTTTCGGGAAAACGGGCATTTAAGGAAAACAAATAATCATCGTCAGAGTGCGCTCAATGAAGAAGTAAAACTTAATGTACTTCATTCTGTTCAAGAAAATCCTTATATCTCCAGTAGGTTGATAGCTAGGGAACTCGAAATTAGCCAGTCTTCGGTGTCAAGAACTCTTAAAGCGCACAAATTTTATACCTATAAATTGACAATCCTCCAGGAACTCACCGAAGATGATCCGGATCGAAGACTTTAGTTTTACGAACAAATGATGGGTCTACTAGGCAGAAATGTTGTAAACATAGAAAATGTTCTATTTTCTGACGGATCAATGTTTATGTTAAACGGTGAGGTAAATCGTCAAAACTGTCGTTATTGGGCAGACAACAACCCACGATGGATGAGGGAAGGCCACACTCAACATTCAGAAAAAGTCAATGTTTGCGCAGACATTGTTGGTGATCGAGTAATAGGACCAATTTTCTTCCAAGAAAATCTCAATAGAGCGAGATATTTAGAATTCTTGCGGGAAGAACTAGCTCCGAATTGATCCGCTTGAGCTGATGTCCAGAATAGAAACATCTGGTTTCAACACGACGGCGTGCCTCCTCATTTTACAAGACCTGTCCGTGAGTATCTAGATGATGTGTTTCCAGGCAGATCTGGATTGCTAGAAGAGGACCGTTTGAATGGCCATCCAGGTCTCCGGATTTAACACCAATGGACTATTTCTTCTGGGGGTACTTGAAAGGCAAAGTTTTCAGATTTCTTCATTTTTCGAATTAGTTATTGTTAAATATCTTTTTAATGACAAGGAATAAAAACTTGAAATTTGGTACACATATGTAATTTGATATACCCTTTAAGAATAGTTATAAAAAAATTAGGGGTACTATTTAAAAAAATTGTCGATGACGTTATATCTCAAATTTGGGACACGCTGTATAAAATTTTCGCAGATGAAAAAGTGAGCAATTTAAAATACTAATTGACGTGTCCGAGCATATTTCCGGAAAAAATACTGTCTTCGCTTTACTGAATTTATTCCAGATTACAGACTCACACTGTATATGAAAGGCTTTGTATGTTGAGATGAAACGTGTACTTACTGCTAAAAGCTAAGGCAATGTAAACGACTCAAAATTACTTAGTATGCACAACAGCATGAGTCCGGTCAAGACAATATTTTATCTTAATACATCCGTTAAATCTGACAGGATTGCTAAAAGTGCGCATTTCAATATTCTAGAAAAAAATACGTAATACTCGTTAAAATTTACGAGTGGTAATTATAAAATAAATGTATGCCTACTTCATGCGCATGTTAACAGGTTTTTAACTTCTTCTTTTGTTTTGCGTTTTAGCTTATTTCATAAATAGTTATTAGGTATGTCCCTTCAGTTAAGTTGTAACTACACGCCCTAGGTATACTTATTTTTTCAAATGCAAGTTTATCTGTTTCTAGCCATTTTTAGTGGTCTGTTATTAGTTTTATTCTACTTACGCGTATATTGCACTCTAGTTTTCCTTCAAATTCCACTTATTTATATCTTTAACATCACATTTTGTTTTGTATCTTATTGCCTATATGTCTTACATCTTTTCTTTTCTTGAGATTTTTGCATTACCGTTAGGTGCATCAATAATTTCTTGCATCAGCTTCTCATCTGTTCACTTACATATGAAAAAAAACTACGTATTTTACCTTTTTTCATGTTAGAGAGCATAGAAAAAAAGGGACAACAAAGTTTACATGATTTATTGTAGTCACAACGTCATTGCTTGTAATATTTACCATTACTATAATTTTTACAGTGTATAATTCTGCAAATTGAATATATGTATATCTCTGATGCTAGAGAACCAGTGCCAACATAATAAAAGGTAAGTAATTGCCAGTGTAATTACCAAATTTAGGGATATCAAATAAAATTACGACCATAATTACCTTCTTGGAAAGGGACACGAGTTCTGCAATTATTAACCTTTCTAACTGTGTGTCTTAAATTATTATTAGGAAATAAATCACGATAGCACGATCGGATATTTGAGACGGTACCATCATGTACTTATGTAATTACCAACTATATTTTTTAAATTATACCTTGAAATAAAAGCTGTTGGACACGAGAAATGGGAAAATTCATAGGAGACTGTGTGGTATTCAGTAATTAGTCATAGTTTTTGCTACGTTTTAATCGCTCCAGGTAGAAAAATGATCGCAATTTTCCTTTTAATATGCAGTTCTTCCGAACTTTATAGTCATAGCATGTCATTGCCGTCTTCTGGGATGTATAAATCACGCGGGAACAATATTCAGGAGTGTGTAAGCTAGCTAGCTGACCTGATTTTCTGATTATTACATATTGCCTTTGCTTCAGGGACTGGATATGTTATACGTTTTTCGTTTTTGAGATAACTAGATGCGGTTTTAAATAACTTGTCACGTCAATTTTATCTACTAGTTTTAAAACACAAATTAGTAAGTTCGAAAACCGTTCAAAAAATTTTACAAATCTTATTGTTTATGTTAAATTCATGGGAGTCTTGTTCTTTCTTTTATGCTTTTTACTTCCTGCAAGTTTATTTTTCTTTTTTTTTCTTTTATTCTTTCCCAACTTATATTTAGTCTTCTTTAATTATTCCTTTCTGTTTCATTATCGGTTCGTCCATCATTTTCGTTTTTTTTTCCTTCTTTACTTCGTAGGTTTGTATCTCGTCTCTTCCTCTTAATGAATACTAATTCTTAATACTTATCGATCAGGAATTTACATATAGGTAGATTAGATTAGATTAGATTAGCATTGGGATGGCCTATGGACCTGTTTCACCTTTTCAGATCTGTTGTGATCCCCTTTTCCCTAGAGGACACTCTCGAATTTTGCCCTCTTAATCAGGCCTATCATCTTTGAGAGCGGCTTCTTTATGTAGCTACTAGCCGTGGGGTTCTTCTCCCCTATTACTAGAAACCTTGTCCTCGCCAGGCCTTCACATTGGCACAGCACATGAACTGGTGTTTCTTCCTCCGCTTGGCAGTATCTGCAAGTTGCATTATCTGCCAGGCCTATGTTGTACATATGCCTATTCAGTCTACAATGACCAGCCAGCAGACCTACAATCATTTTGAGAGTCTTCCTGTCTTTATTCAGTATATCATCTCTCGTGAATTCAGACCTCTGCTCCTTTAGGAACCCTTTTGCCTTTTAAATTATACCTTTAGCATACTTAAAAGCATGGATTTCTTTTCCTCTAGAATCCTTCTAATTGATGTCAGCGGTACTCCTAACTCTTGTTCGACACAAAATATTGATGTTCTTCAAAGTATGCTAAATGTTAGTGACGTTTTCTCAAAACTCTAGATGCTTTTAATGAGGATCCAAACTTACTAAAATTTCTTTGTAAGTTTGAACATTTTTAATGTTCATTGACCGAAAGTTTGGAAAAGTTTCATATGATTTTCTGCGCGTTCTAGTGATGTATATTTTACTGTAATTGCTTTGAAATTTGCACTTTTACTCATTATAAGCAGCCAAGATATCCTTAAGGGACAGATTTTTCCAAAAATTGCTGAAATTAATTTTTATCTTGAAAACGCTCTAAGATAGGTATGGGAAGTATATGGAAACGTTATACAAAAATTGATGGGGCACCTAATAATGAAAAAAGATACGGGGTGTTTCGTTTAAATAAAAAAAAAAAAATGTTACCTGGATTGGTACAAGCGGCAACGTTGCATTTCTGAAAATATTTTAAAAATGTAGTCCGCTTTGAATACTTTATAGATACAAAATTTAAATTAATGGTATATATTGGTGACTGGGACACCCAGTATACAATTCGTAGTTATGAACAAACTCCATGATCTCATTCTAAACTTTAAATGATATAGAACTATTTAAAAACGACTTTTTTTCCTAAAACTGATAATAAGAAAGTTATCCATGTAGTTAACCTAAGTAGAGAAACTATATATTTGAAGCAAATGTATAATTTTTAAAGATTTTAATCTAGCTGTAACAAATTGCAATAAAAAGAATTAGTGCTTTGATGCTCTAGTGGTCGTTGTTCTGTTAAATTCATTAACTATCTTTATTTACGAAGTATAAACATTAACTATAAAAAGGTTATGGTTAAAATTGAAATTCTTTAAAAAAACCCTTTTGATTCCACAAATTTATAGTTTGGCTCTCTTAATCGCGGTAGACCTTTAAAATTACTTCAAACAACATTTTTACTGATTGTATACACGATAAGTTAAATACATGTTTGAAGTACAAACATATACAGGAAATTAAATTAAAATGTAAAACCCATGATATGTCACATTCTTGTGCACTGTTTTCGATCAAGTAGTCCTGCTTTATAAGTTTAATTGGTAAATTTCTTCGTTTTCCATGTTTATTAATGTTATTTGTTTAACCAATGCGTTCGAAAGCTTTGGTGTTCCCATCCTTGACATCTCTTATTTATTTTTGGTTCTAATTATAATTGAAACTAGCCATATAAGTACGAATCAATTATGCATCTGAGATTGTTTGTGTATTTACCCATAAACATGTAAGTTGCTGCTGATGTATATGAGAGTATGCAGGTGTGATTGGAAATTCTTATAGGCACACTCAGTTTGTAATTAGAAGGTTTACGAATAATGTATTTGTATAGTTGTTTAATGTCACTGCATCAAGAAATGTCATTCAACTTATCTGTACATTACTAAGTTTATCTTATAAACGGTAAATCTTGAGAACAATAAACAACTTCAGCTTAAACGAAAGTGAAACCATAACATGAGATAGGAAAGGAATATTATATGCAATAAAGGATGTCATAGATTAGATTTTAACTCTTGCAATTTCCTTTTAATAGGGAACTGTTTCAAAACGCGGGGTTCTGAAGCATATGGGTCACGGACCCAACGCTTAATATTACCGGAAATAGCTTCCCTTCGGATGTAACATGTGCAAGAACAACATTAAGATGCAAGATTATTATTGTAGCAGTTTGTAAGGGATATCTCAAGATTCGCGATTAAACTGATTATTTAGAAAAGTACTATTACGGAGAGAATTGAAAATGCTTGATTTTTGTAAGTTTTCAAGGTTTTAAGAGTGAAGAATATCAGTTGATTGAGTCGACATCTCGACGCTCACACATACACATACAGATAATTAAAAATTTAGCAATCACAAGGGGAAATTGTAGATGGTACGAAAGGAGATTTACCTTATCATTCTTATTTTATCTATTACATTATTAAAAAACAAAATTTTAACGGAATGTAAGACTAATTAATCAAAGTTAAAATTATAGTAAAAAGAAGCTGCAATGAAAATATTTTATTTCAATATTTATTAATATTATTACATGTTTTTAAAGAAATATTTTATATTCACATTACTACAATAAATACTTTAATCATACTTTGTGAATATTTACAACATTATTTTTAAGACAAAAATCCTACAGCACTTCTATCCGTATTTACAAATAAAACAGCTGATTGTGAATTCAATTTAGAAAGCCCTAAATTCATCACCTGATGAGTGGGGCTTCGTCCCACCTACTTATTTTACAAGAGCCCACAAAACACGAGTATGTTTAATCATTGTATTATTCACTAATTATTTTGCCCATCGCTAGAGCGACGAACATAAGATAAAGTTAATTCTAGCTGGGATAGCATAAATAGTTTGAACATGTCTAGATGATAGAAGCGGCATTTTAAAGTTAAGTCCCGAGAGGAGATGATTGGCATCAACTTGTTTGTACAACAGTTTGTATGTTAAACCAACATTCCTGCGACGTAACTCAAGGGATTGAAACGTGAAAGCGCCGAGTTGCACATTCTGTGGAAAGCCTCTAAATGTGTAATTGTGATCCTTTCTAAACCAAAGGGATTTAAAAACTGTCTTTTTGATCCCAAAATTACAGAAATCATAATAAGGATTCTATATGATAGAAGCATATTCCAGCTTGTGCAACACAAAATATAGTTTCTAAAAAAAATTCAATTACGTAAAACCAAATCTAGCATTTTATTGGCCTTCGCCACAGTTATGCAGACGTGCTCGTCGGTCACGTGGCTATCAGAAAGTGCACCCAAGTCGCATATGCTGTCACGTCTACCCAAATTACCAGCGCCCTACGTTGTAATAGAAAAAAGCATTAAAAGATTTTCTCTTGGTGAAAGAAAGGACTACGTTTTTTATCCTCAGGTGAATCAACTGATGGTTAAAGTTTTACGTCATCTGAAACCATTAAAACGTTACAACCGGTACTCTCAATTAAATCATTTACGAATAATGGGATTAACAGTGGCCTCAGATGAGAGACTCTGAGGCGCCCCGGAGGTTACAACAGTAAAAAATTTTATTAAATTCAAAAGTGAAACACAGAGACCGAAATCGTTGCAGTATACAGCAAAATATTGTGATCGAAAGCCTTTGAAATTTTATTGTCAATGGTTTATATATATAAAGCGATGAGGGATCGGCCGCTACACCAAGTATCTAGCAGAAAATTTAAGTAAATACATAATAAAATAAACAAAAAAAAATAATAAATAATCACTGACATGTAACAAGCACAAAGTACTCACACGAAATTATTTGTTAACAATGTGAGACCACCTCGTTGTGCTTGGGCCTCTATTCGGAGCACGCCTGCCAAAGATTTACGCATATCCTCGACCGTATCATACCAAATGTCCCGAATAGTCAGTTCATATTTTAACTCGTCTTGATTCAAATAGTTAACTACAGTTTTTAAAGACATGTCAAACAATAGTCTAAATTTCGTAAGCACAAAATAAAATAAATATTTAAACGTTCCCCTTACCACCAAAATCCAAATATAAACAATATGCTTCAATTATCTGTGAACCAATGTATGCATGTGCAACGACAAATTTGAGCCTCTACGTTGGACGCCAATTAATGTAACCCCCACTTTCGGAGGTCCATGCAAGCAGCTCGGCTAGGCTTCAGTGAAGATGGACTGGGTGACAAAAAGGTACTCTTAATGAAGTTAAAAAAAAATATATATATTTATATATGTCAAAAAATCACGTGGTGCCCCGTGATTTTTAACAAAAGTCAACAGGTAAGTAGCAAGGACCAATAGCAAACCACGAAATCCCGAGGTATTTAATGAAACAAATGTGTGACGATCACAATAATAAATTTTCAATTAACGAGGCAATTTAATTAGAAAAATACATTAACTCATTCAAAAGAAAATATGCAGGGTAATATTTTAGTGCTGCTCACGTTTGGTAGATATTGTATGCAAAGTAAATATATTTCATGAATGCTTTTTTTGTTTGATAATACAGATAGGTACATACAAGGCGGTTCAAAAATACAAGGACTACTTCACCAGATTAAAGTCGATGTTTCCGTAGGTTGGCGGCCTCGTAGACGGATATGGGGTCCCAAAATAGGAGGATTCCCTCGTAAACGAGTGCTAAAGTCCAACGGAAGTGTGGTTGCAATCCCGTGTTGATCCCAGATACACGTGCTCTCGTTCCTCCACTTCCATATATCAGCGTCCTGACACCGACGTGTACTTCTCTTACGAAGAATACCTTTCTTCGGATGTTGTTATGATGAAAAACCCACGTGAGCGGATTAGCGTCCAAGAGGTGGCGGTGTGATTATAAATCTGCAATTATCCGTGCATTTGATCGACCAAAAACGACGATAAGCTGCAGATCAACTGCTTCTGTGTACTAGATTACTAATCCCGATAAAATCGGTGAGTATATTTTACTTTCAAACGCAGTAAATTCTCAACACAATATCTAGGTACACCAATCACTGATTCTACTTCTGTGCTAGTTGGAATACTTCTCTCTTCGTCCTCTCCCAACAACAACGTCGCCTCTTGCACACCAAAAAATCCAACCCGCAAAAAGGCAAACAGGTGAGTTTGCATAAAATATGATACATGACCTTAAATCTAATACATTTTATATTTTCAGAAAATAACACAAGGACATACACTGATGCCTATTGAAATCTGTACATTAATAACTGAAATAAATTAAATGAATTAGGCAATGTTTAAACATGTAAAATTATAATAAAGAAACAAATTTAAAAATACAATAATATATAGGGTTTTCCATTTAAAATAACGGAGTAAGTATGCGTTTTCCTACTTTCGGAACATCCTGTATAGTCAAAAATATTTTTAAAAAGATTTTTTCCTAAAATAAAAATAAAGCTGTAATCAAAAATCCAGTCTTCGGTGGGACACCCTGTACTCATGCTACAGATATTGATGTTTTTAAGAAAAGTTACACTCATCTCAAAAATTGAGGTTCATTCGTTCATTCAAATCTGCTTGTTCTTTTATTATTATTAAGTAAGATACATATATATATATATATATATATATATATATATATATTTGTCCTTTCGATAATACGACGTCCACACATTGGTTGGGGTGCATTGCATGTGGCGTCCACCGTCATATGACGTCCGTATATGGACGCCACAAAACATTTCTATGCTAATGTGATGTACTGACTGCCTAGACCTTGTAAAACGATTTTTAGCTGGACGTTATTTTGATGCCCCGATAAAAGTTTTGTGTATTAATTAGTTCGGCGAAATACTGTAGTGTGGCGCTGCGGAATTTCGTAATATACCCCAAATATACAAATTATGACATCCTTCCGCGTATGCGACGTCCAATCCTAAAATAATGTTTATAATATTTCGCGTATGGGACGTCCGGTAGCTCTGACAACATTGCATGCATAGTTATAGCCATTGATAGCGAGGCAGGGGGTGTTAGCGTCTTATTAATTTTGCATCGGTATGGTTGTATTATGAGTTTTAAAAATGCTTAGGTGTAGTATGTTTATTCTAGCCGATCCGCAGAACTCGCAGCTCGCTTCATCTCCTTACATTATTTCCACAACATCGGGATGTTACAGAAATATAATTTACTACAAACATGTTTAATTCACTGTCTTCGATGCCCCAAAAAGTAATAATAATTTAATCCAAGGCCATTTCTCGAGTTGTAGAAAATTGAATTCACTGCCAGAACTATACAAAATAATAATAATAGTTTTCCTGTTACAGTATTTTTTTTTTTGATTTGTAAATTATGAATAAAAAGAAACAGTTTTAGCTAATAAAAAGAAATAATATCTTTTCAATTCAGTCAAATCAATTTAGGGCAATCCACTTAAGTTGTTAAATTTTATTACCTATTTTATCTAGGATACGTTATAACAATACATTAATTATTCGTTTTTTCTTTTTCGGTTGAAAATTCTTTATTTAATAGCAAATTTCTATTTATTCCACACATCATTCAAACACAGTGATAAACCTGCAAAGAGTATTATTATTATTATTCTTAAATAATTGGTGTTTAATTTTCATTATAGTTTACATACAGATGTATTTTTTTGCAAATTTGAATAACGTAAATAGTATCCAGAATAGATGCTTTGTTAGTTATTACAGCGATTTTGTATGAAAGGATTCTCGTACTACCCGTATAGCAAAATATTAGACATTTTTGGAGCAGTTCTCTAGTTCTTTATTTTCAAACACATTCATATTTCTTATAAGAAATTAAATTATAATTTTTTAAGATATAAATGTTCCATTTCGTTAAAATTCGTGAACAATCGGGTGGTGTGACCAGCAGTTCTGCTCTTATTGGTAATTCGTTTTCCTTAACATGCGCAGTGCTGGTTATACCTATGCGGGTTACATGTTGTATTCTTTCGCTATTTTTAGCTTTTTTCACCGTTTGCTGCATCTCGTGAGTGAAAGTTGTCGCGGTACACAGGGCAATGAAATTAACGTATACGCATTGTGCAAACATCTGAAAAGCAACCGTCATCGAAATAATCCAATGCTATTACTTCAAAAATAACAGCCAGTATACCTTGTGTGGGTTGAATATACGGAAAATTGACGCACAGTATCTTTCAGTGAATTTTACACTCATCATAACAAACGGGTAATAGTGTCATGTGTAAAGTTTGTCCACGCACACCGAAAGTGTTGGGTGAAGTGTAATGAAATAAGAAATCAAAACGCATAGACTACAAAATTATCACAAGCCCAAGCTGATACAGGAAATAATGGACTATTAGGGTTCGCAGTCTATAACAGTCCAACAAGTTCTGAACTATATAAAAAACTATGAAATAGGTATTAAATATCTTAGTAGAATTGTGAAGCCGCAGTTTCTAGACAATCTCCTTTATAGCTTTAGTATTTGTTCCACCTTTTTATTTTATATTGAAATTATTATACTTTAAACTATTTTAAATATTATTCGTCAGAAGAATGTATTCTTTACATCAGTATATGTTTAACTCATTTTCATACACATATAACTGTTTCTAAATGTCATTATAGTTTCTTTCATGCATTTTCTTGAGGTGTAATCTTTGTTTATAAATAAGATTTGAAAAAATAAACAAATTTCGAATAGATATCGCATGACAAAAATGTGTTATTAATGACAGAATTCAGAATAACGTTTTACAACAACAAAACATTTTGTTTTTGTACAAATTTATGTGTAACAATTACTTTTAAACTACACTTATGTTTTGATGTACAAATTATCGCAAAATATCTAACCAACGTTATGACATTAGAAGATCTGCATGAGTATGATCCGGGTTTACCTAAGGATCATATAAAACTTATTATATATAAAATTTGATTAAATGTCTACTATTAGTTATTAATTTCTTGACGACCTTAATAAATATGTTTGCATTATAAACATGTACAACAATCTTTATCCCATTACCCTCCCCAATTTTTAAAAGTAATTACATTTCGCATTTGGATTGCTGCTTGTATTAGCACTAGAATATTAAGTATTGAAATATATTAACAATTGTAGGAAACTATAGTTTTGAGAGGTTGATAGCAGAGCAAGAGAAGGCGATGGTGACAGAGTGTTTTTTTATCTGCATTGTTTAATTTTAATATGAAAATAGATCTGTTTGTTTGTTGTTATTAAAGTAAATTTAAAAGAAAAGAAGTTATTTCTACACAATATTACTACACACTTCCTATAATATTACAGCAGTTTATTTAGAAAATCCACATTATATACATCCTACGATAATATTCGGTCCATCAGACTAACAATTTTGTCCTCGTCACGAATGCTTATATACTAATTTGTATGAATTATCATTACAATAGTGTTGATACTTTTTTTTCACTTTTATCCATGTAATAAACTGACAAAATACAGAGATTTTTTCCATTTCAGAACAAAGAATCTGGAATTAATTTATAGATGTAAACTGTGTGCCAAAAAATTGCAACACCTTAAAAAGTATAAGGCTGAAGTTTCAAGTAGTATTTCATAACTACTAGTTTTTCGTAGTAAATCATAGCAATTAGAAAAAAATACCAACAATTAGCAAAAATTATCAATCAAAATTACATCTGAATGAGATGATCAATGGTATCTTATGGGATCTCATTCCAGGCATAATGTAAATGATGACGATAGTTCCTGCAAGGTGTTTGCTGCTTATGGTAAACGCCTTATGTAGCAGCAACCTATCACATCCCACACATCCTTGATCGGGTTTAAATCCGGTGAGCGAGCAGGAGGTCTAGTACGTTTCAGCGCCGCCTTTTCATCGCCGCCGTTTCAGCGCCGCCGATTCAGCGCCAGGACATTTCAGCGCCGGGACGTTTCAGCGCCGGGACATTTCAGCGCCAGCCGATTCAGCGTCGCGTTATTGAACGGTTAAACTATGGATAACTTGATGATTCATTTTTATGGAGAATTTTTGTACCATGTGTATTGGTTGCAAACTACATATGTAACATTTTTCGAATTTATTGTGATACCACTCCTTTTTCTGTCTATAACATAGTCTTGATTAAGTAAAATAATGAATCCTATGCAACTGGAGTCGTGAGCTTCGATGAATAGAAAATTGTTTTAAGGATAATATTTTTTTTTCAGATCACATCTAAAGAAAAAACAGATAAATTAAATATCTTACTCAATAAGAGTTTATTTTATCTAGTGTTTTTCCTCGGTCTAGATTCTAGGACGTTTCAACCCCAGAACGTGTTAACGCCAGATGCAATACCAGTTGAATTTGATTTAAACATATGATGCAGAGATTTTTTTGAACATCAGGAGAGAGGACACATCACAAGTCATCATATTTTTTTTAGTGTTGGAAAGACTGTTTTAAGTGATAATTTCTTTTTTGCGAAACATCGTAAGGATGAATCAGCAATGTTACAAATCATATTTTTTTAATATTGGAAGGCGGAGGGAAGGCAATTTTTTTTTTAAACATTCGAAGAGGATACATTAAAAATTTTTCAAATCATATTTTTTTTTAACATTGGAAGGAGGAAAGGGGAAGCAGAGGATATTTCTTTTAAGGATATTTTTTTCTTGTTTTTTAAACATCGGGAGAGGATGCATTACAAGTGTTTCAAATCATATTTTATCTAACATCGGAAGAGGGAATGGGAGGGGAGGAGGAATTGTTCTTTTTAATGATATTTTTTTCTTTTTTCGGAACATCTGGATAAAGATGCATAAGAAATGTTTTAGATCATATTTTTTTCTAACATTGGAAGGAGGCGAGAGAGAAGGGGTATATTAGCTTTTTTAATGATAATTTTTCTTCTTTTTTCGAAACATCGAGAGAGAGGATGCATTAGAAATGTTTTGCATCATATTTTTTTAACATTGGAAGGAGGAGAGAGGGGTGAATTATTTTTTTAAGATAATTTTAGAAACATCGGGAGAGAGGATGCATTAGAAATGTTTCAAAAGACTTTTTTTAACACTGGAAGGGGCGAGGGGGAGGGGAATGTTTTTTTAAATGGTATTTTTCTCTTCTTTTTTTCGAAACATAGAAAGAAAAGACAGATCGGAAATGTTTCAAACCATATATATTTTTTTTAACATTGGGAGGGGGAAAGGGAGGGGATAGAATGTTTTTAATGATATTTTTTTCTCGTTTTAACAACGGGAGAGGACGCATTAAAAATGTTTTAAATAATTTTTTTATATTGGAAGAGGTGGAGGGGAAGGGGCATTAGTGTTTTTAATGACAATGTTTATGATTTGAAACATTTTTTAACGCATCCTCTCTCTTCTGATGTTCCGGAAAAAAGAAAAAAAAATTAAAAAACTAATACCCTTCCCCTCCACCTTTTCTAATATTAAAAAATGGTTTAAAACTTTTTTAATGCGTCTTCCCCCGTTTTTAAAAAGAGAAAAAAAAACATTCTACCCCCTCCTTTCCCTCTTCCATGTAAAAAAAATATATGATTTGAAATATTTCTGATCTGTTTTCTCTATGTTTTGAAAAAAAGAAAAAAAGATACAATTAGAAAAACATTCCCCTCTCCTCTCGCCCCTTCCAGTGTTAAAAAAATTTTTTGAAACATTTCCAATCCATCCTCTCTCCCGATGTTTCGAAAAAAATTGTATTAAAAAAATAATTTCCCCTCCTCTCCCTCCTTCAATGTTAAAAAAAATATGATTTAAACATTTCTAATGCATCCTCTCTCTCTCGATGTTTCGAAAAAAAGAAGAAAAACTATCATTAAAAAAAGCTAATATACTCCCCCTTCCCTCCTTCCAATGTTAGAAAAAATATGATTTCAAACATTTCTTATGCATCCTTTATCCAGATATTTCAAAAAAAAGAAAAAAATCATTAAAAAGAACAATTGCCCCAAAAATATCATTTAAATAATCATTACCTCCCCTGTCACCCATCCAATGTTTAAAAAAATGATATTTCGACAAAAAGAAAAATCATTTAAAAAATCATTCCCTGTCTCCTCTTATCCCTTCCAATGTTAAAAAAAAATCAAACGTTTTAGATATCTGTGTATCATACGTTCAAATCAAATTCAACTGGCACTGCATATGGCGTCAAAACGTTCCGGCTTCGAAACGGCCGCATCGAAACATCCCATGCAACCAATATACGTCGTACAAAAATTCTCATAAGAATGAACGATTAAGTTAAGATCATTAAGTTATGAATCATTAAGTTATCTATAGTTTAACCATTCAATAATGCGGCGCTGAATTGGCCGGCACTGGAATGTCCCGGCGCTGAATTGGCCGGCGCTGAAATGTCCTGGCGCTGAATCGGCGGCGCTGAAACGGCGGCGATGAAACGGCGGCGCTGAAACGTCCCATTCGCGAGCAGGCCAGGGAGAATTTCAACTTCCTCTTCGTTTATGAAGTTCTGACAGGTATGGGCAATATGATTATCAGCGATTTTTTACAAGCAGCCAGTTGTTTGTTAAGATTCCAGCTTTGTGAGTGTCCTCCTTCGATCTGTTGCATTTTTTTTGGCACGTATTTCATTTTATTTGCCTATACAAAATCTAATGTGATCAATTTTATTCCATTTCAGTAGAGAGTAATAGTAGTAATAAGTTTATAATTTTTGGATATTGTAGTTTTATATATATATATATAGATATTTCTAATTCGGAGATATTAGCCGCTCCTTATACTTTATATTTTATGTAACCCCATAGCAAAAAGTCAGAAGGGTTTAAGTCTGGAGTTCTGGCCGACCACTTTACTGCCCCACTTCGTCCACTCCATAGGCTGGGGAAAAAATTATTCCGATAATTTCTGACCTCTAAACCAGAGTGTGGAAGAGCCCCGTTTGTTGAAACCAGAGGTTATTGTAATTGATACAAATAGCTTGTAATGTCGGAACTACGTTTTGGGTCAATAAAAGTTTCTCCATTGGTAACGTGCCATAGATGATCCAATAATATTAGCATTGATAATCCCTGCCTAAACATCAACTTTCTAAGGACGTTGAGAATGAGCTTCTATTAGCCATTTAGGGTTTTCCTGAGCCCAATATCGACAATTATCTCTGTTAGTTAACATAGTCATTTAACATAATTTCGTGGCTTCATCAGAAAACAAAATGTTGTTTCAGAAATCCGAATTTGTTTGGAACGCATACCTCATGATTTCACAAAATCACAGTCTTCTATCGAAATCATCTGCACTTAGTTCTTAGACTAATGCACTTTTTATGGATGTAATTTCTCTTTTAAGCACTTTACGAACAAATCGTTCTGAAATATTATAGTCACGTTGTAGATCATTGCACGATGTCCGGGGTCGTTCGTTCACCGCCAGCAAATATTTAATGCAGCATCACCACCAGTAGCAGTTTTTGGTCTTCCGGTCTTAGACTTTTCCTTTGCGGTCGGGATGTGTATTTAGATGCGTATTTTTCAATAAATTTGGAAAGTGTGCGTAATAGCAGTTCGGTTAGAATAGACGTTATTATATTATATTATATATATTATATATATTATTATATTATATTATATATATTTTTAACACACTAAAACTTAAAACTAACTCACAAGAAATTTCAACAGCGACGCTGATTGTCAAAAAATAACAACTGATAAGCAATCAAAAATATCGGCAAGGCAGAGGCACAAGTAACAACAATTTCGTGTGACTATTACATTAGTATCTTGGAAATATTATTGTGTGACCCCTCATAAAATGTAACTATTTGTACGTAGAAAAATTTCTGATTCTGAAAATAGTATAAAACGTATACATAATTATTCAAAAACAAAACAAAGAACTTTTATTTGAAGAAAACAGATTAAAATAAGAATTAAATAAATAATGGCTTTAATCAATAAATTTTGCCGGAGATGCGTCTTGTAATGTAGGCTCTTGTATTTGGATGGGTACATATAGAATATTAGAAATAACCAAACGTTTAGTAAATCATAAATCAAATGGGGCTGTAAAAAATAGATAGATATGGCAACATGGCGGAGTTCATTCTAACGGTATTATGAAAGTAAGTATATTTCGTGGTTGCTATAAAGCGGTAAAACATAGCGTGCATACCCATGGACGTCACATGAGCGACATACTGAAAGGACATCACATTAATTTCATAATGGGGAATAAACTATGAGCGATAGAAAAATATAGAAGTGTACAGCGTTATATGTGGACAACCCTTATTACAATCCAATCGTCAAACTTCAATATATATTGCGCTATCAGGTGGACGCAATAAACGCGGTTCGATGAAAAGACGTCATATATGATAGAGGGATGTATATATATATATATATATATATATATATATATATATATATATATATCTCATATAAAAATGAAAAAATCTACACAAATTGGTATTTTAAACCAACGCATTGTGGAAGGTATTTAAACTTTTTATCACAAACACCCACAAGATATAAAATAAGTACGATTAACTTATTAACTTAGTGGACGGGTGCATAGCTTTCTCAGAAAAAAACCAATACCAAACAAAATATTAATAAAGTAAAAGAAATGTTAATTAATAATAATTATCCAATTCATTTTATAGATAAAATATATAAAAAAAGATTAACACAAAATGAAAATAAAACAAAAACCAACCCACAAAATAAGGACCAAAATAAAGAAGAGAACAAAAAATATATTTCCATACCATACACAGAACAATTATCAGAGAATTTACAAAAATTCCTGAAACAATACAAAATCAACATTGCTCATAAACCAAATTACACAAATAAAAAGTGGTTCACAAAAACTAAAGAACCAATAGATTTTAATAAGCAAACACATACAATTTACAAAATTAACTGTAAAAACTGTGAAGGGGTGTATATTGGACAATCACAATACACAGAGAAGAGAATTTACTCTTATGTATATGTTTGTTTGTCGATATTTGTTAATGTATTAACGTGTCGTTTACAATTTTAAAATGTAATTAAAAGAATTCTTTGACAACACCGTAAAGGTGAATAAATATGAAAACACCTAAATGTAAGTTGTAAACAATTTTGCCTTATAATTACTATTTTGAATTTTAAAATCGTAACTTGTTAAATTTTAAATTGTAATGTCTAATATTTTGAATTGTAGGATTGAAATGATGAAAAAGGAATAAACAAAATTCCGAAACGTAAAAACATTGTATAATTAATAAGAAAAAACCGGAATACCTAAAAAAAAGGAAAAAAATAATAATAAGAAATCAACACCGGTTAAATAATTTTGAAGAAATTTGTAAGATATATAAGTTATTTCATTTTGTTTATCGCACGTCTTGTCGCCTCTTTGCTACATTACATTGGCTTGAGAATCTGGGTAACTCCGATTTGTAAAATACACAGAAAAGCGATCACAGCCACATTTATTAATCTTAAGACAAACATGTCAAGGTTCGAATACATTAAAACAAATTACCCACTAGCAATGGGGGTGGAGATTCGTGTAAATAAATATAAAGAGAAACGGTTGAATGCGTCCGCCACTTGCCTTAGGGTTCGCCTTAAATGCACCCTCTAGGTAAACAAATTTTCTATGTTCCGACTGTGACGGCATCGACAGCCAGCGCGGCCGGCAAACACTTCTGTTTCATTTTTCCGATTCGGGACCGAGTCGAATTCCATTCCGGCAGGACGGGGAGAACTTACTCGTCGAGGAGAACCCGGAAGGAGAGAACGCAACTTCTACCATATTGATTTTCAATTTAGTTGCATTAATATTTTGCTCCAAGAGTTTACCGAAGTGTGTATTTAGAGGGAAGTCAGAATCATTATTATTGATGGGGTTTGCCGCCCGATTCGCCCCGCTCAATGCCCGGTTCCTTCACTCGCTCGCCGTTTCTTGTAACGGCACAGAATGCCGTTGCAGAAGTCATTCTTTATTTATTCGTTTTAGGGTTTTATCGACTCGATTTTTTTTAGATAACGCGCCTGGAGAAAATGGTACAACGTCTGCGGTAATTCTCGAACAGATGATGGAGGTCATTTATCCCTATCACTGCAGCCGGAATCGGCAACATTTTTAAACGGCAAATGTGCTATGAGAGCCATGCGTGAAGTACGTAGTGCTGTGGTTTAGGCAACCCATTTTGCTGTGTATTTCAAGTTGCATATTTTTGTTTATTTATTGGTTGTTTTCTTTGCTTAAAACAGCTGATTCGGTTTACCGAGTTTTTCACAAATTTTGATATTTATTTTGCAGAAGTTTAGTTAAAGAGCTTATTGTTTCATTTTAATTAATTAAGTGTTAAGTTTTTTTAAAATTAATTCCATTCCTTTATTTATCTAGTGTTCGCTAGTGTTGTTTTAATGCGGATTCTATTCAATATTGTCGTTGAATTGTAATACGACTGCGTTGTACGATTTTGAGAGAGGGATTTTCGTAAGAAAAACAATTGTAGAATTTTGTTAAGGACTTCCTTGTTCGACTATTGACGTGAGTAGACGTATTTTTGTATATCTTTGTTGCCATTTTGTATTTCATTTTGATTTATTAATTGTCTTTTATATAGCCAATCAAGGAATTCTTATTGTGATAATTGCTAGTACATTGAAGTGTGCACATTATAGATATAAGATCAATTATTATTTTTGCTTGGGAAGATATATTTTTAGTTTATTTTTTCTCATTTTAATTTAAAGAGTTATTTTTTCCGTTATTCAATTTTGCTATTTCATTTTTAATTATCAATCACCTCAGTTGGGTGAGTAGAAGTTTTGTTCTTGCATTTAGTTTTTCCTTTTTTGTAAATTTGTAGAAATTGTTCACGCTTAGTTTATTTAATTTGATATCACGTGGGTTGAAATTTGAAGATTTTGGATAATCTTCCTGAACAAACAAAACTTTTGCTTTGCATAGGAAATAGCATTGTCCTATTTTAATTTAGAGTCAAGTGCAGTTTTTATTTTAGGCCAGAACCTTCAGTTCAAGGTTTTTTTTCTGCACAAGTTGTAATTTAACCCATTTTGATTAGTAAATTTGATTGTTCATTAATTAACAATTAATGAACAATCGTTGGGTAAAAAATTCTATTCTTTTATTCGCGAGGGTAACTCTGAGGTTAATAGTTCTTTTGTTCAATTAAAAATTTTATCCGTTGAGCTAGCTAATTTTAATTTTTTTTTTTTTATTTTTATTTTGGAATCAATTTGACATTTTCAATGAATTCAATCAGTACACAGCAGTAGGTATTCTATTTTGATGATTGTTTTATGGAGTATCAGAAAGCGAACATTAAAATAACGGTATTAATACTTGGGGTAACTTGTACAGATTTCTTTAACGCTTTCTTCATTACGGGATTTTATTTATTAAACATGATCTATATTTGCCCTCCTGCTGATTTTACTAGAGTTGAGAACGAAGCTTCCATTATCATTCATGGCAGATCGTCCGTTTTATTCAAGACTTCAAGCAGTCTATTGCATGAATGAAGCACTGGTGCATTAAAGTAGATCTTTTACATTGCCTTCACGAGAATAAACATGTTTGTATGTAAACAATTTACTATTTATCTTATCAATAAGTTATTTGTTTAAAAACGAAAATGTAATCTATTATAAAAGCCCATGTCGTGAACGAAACTGTATCTGTTCACTTCATGAAAGCAACTTTCAGCATTCGTTTCATTCGTTCTCTGATTTCGCACTCCAATACTCACTCATAACTACACAGACACACAACTATCTTCATCCCAACATTATTTCCTACAACTAATTAAAAATTGCCTATCCAACAAATCATCATCGTTTTATTATCATAACTTTTACTCCACTGTTTTCATTTCAACATTTGATGTTCTATAAGGGACAAACCCAGGCTTTGACGATTTGAAAATTGAAAAATCCTAACACTATTTTCTACAACTAATTGAAAATTGCCCATCCAACAAATCATCATCGTTTTTTATCATACATTTTAGTATACTGATTTTTTTTCAACATCTGATGTTCCACAAGGGACAAACCTAGGCTTTGACGATTTGAAAATTGAAAAATCCTAATGTGGCCAGGAACTACATATGAGTTTTCCAAATTCTTTCCACACTGCTAAGCAATGGGTCTGTAGTTGTTAAGTAAATTTTTATTAGAACCATATTGCTGCAGCATAGTATCAAGCCAGTTGTAAATATAAATGTACATCTTAAATTTTTAAAAAAGTCACATTATTACAAATATAAAGAAAAAGCGTACATGCATATACTTAAAATAAGTAACATACATTTAGTCATTTGAGAAACAAACATAGAAAAGAAATAATATAATATTACCGTATGTTCTCAGAAAAGAAATCATTAACTCTATACAAGCTTGCACTCAGAGGCCGTTATTTACGTTATTTCTTAAACTGAATTTCAGCTAAGTTTTCTACAGAATTTGGTATGGCGTTGTATATCTTCATCAAGCACTGGCAAAAAACTGTTTCCTGTACTTAGTTAATTTCGTTTTAGGTGGTAGCAAATAGACGTTGTTTAACTCCCTAGTACTTGTTTAAATGCTGTTGTTAATAATTTCGTACACAAAGGACAAATTGTTTAAGGGCTGAGGCTGAGGATCCTCAATTGATGTAAGTTAAATTAAAAAAGAATGATTCTGAAAATGAATGTCTTCAGGAATGACTATATTTAAATAATAAAAAAAAATCTCGTATCGTTTGAAGAAAAAAAAATTACTTAAAGCATTATAAATTGAAGATGAATTTTTGAATAATCTGTATATGATTTGGGACAAGAAAGAATACGTAGATCCTTTTACTTTCATCTATATTAGTAAAGTGTTTTTATGTCTGACACCGTATAATATATTTATTTTTGTGTTAAAAAGCGTGTAGATCAAGTATTTAACTTCATTCCAAATATCCTAAAAACGGTTGAGTTTACGCATAGGAAAATAAAAACTCGCCGTAAATAATAACCTCAATTGTGTCATGAGATTTGCAAAGAGAAGAAAAAATGGTTTAATATTGCACATAGTTTAATAATAAGCAGTAACTATTTCTGTACATTTTTTTTCTAGATAGAATAGCGGTCGCAATAAAAGAGATGTTGTTAACAATAGATATTGAAAAGGAACGAAGGATACAAGAAGGATTTGATTTCAATGATAGCTAATTTGGCCAATAACTCCTAAAGAAACTCTGTATGTCTGTAGATATTATTGAGTTCACATTTAACAACCAAATTCAATTTAATTTTAAACGGAAATATGAATAGCGGGAAAGTGGGAGCGATTAAAAAAAAGATGGCGATAATTTGTACGAAACCTGGTAGTAAATAACATTAACAATAATAACGTTATGATTTTAATGGTAATAATAATGCGACCTCCTCTGCACCCTAGTCAAAACCCAGCTTTATCGACCGAACACCACCACCACCCACTACGGGCTCTTTCTCGTCGCTTTAGTGCCGTCTCCGTCCTTATTTCGGTGCGTCTCGCTGCACCTCACCCAAACCCCTAAAATATCCCCCGCGATGGACTAACTTTGGTGGTTCGGCGGCTGCAGCGGCACTCTTGAGAAATCGCCGAACACGGAGAAACTAGAAAATATAAAACGCACAGCGCCGTGTATCCTTCTCGTTAAAATTAAGAAAAGATTTATTATTTTTACGCATCTACGTAGATATTTCAATCTTTCCACAAAATCACGTATCAATGTATAAATACACTTTGGCAGGGAAAATTCGAAAGATGAGATAGGCTTATGTTATTTTTTGAGTAAGTTAGAGTATGTGAGTAAGACATGTTGTATATTGGTAAATTAAATAGTAACAACCTCGTTCGCTCAATTAACTAATTTTAACAAATCAAAGGTATAACAAGAAATATAGTTTGAAAGACAGTTGTCGAAAGTGCAGATATTTAAATTTGTGAACAATAACATGTGAGGATGGTGGACCACCGAATTACATACAAGAAACGGTAATAATTTGATCCTTTAGACTGCATCTGCAGCATAGGATACATCCTGTAGTTACAATGTAAAAACAATACAAAAAACAGTAAAATAAATAATAGCAAATTTAAAATCTAGCATAATACAATAAAGTCAACTTAAGAAATTAGATCATTCATGTATTCATTTAATGCATAGTAACTCTTATCAAGCAGCATACTTTTTAGTCTGTTTTTAAATAACTGCAGGGGCAACTGTTTGAAGCTATTGGGCAATTTATTAAAGGCTTTGATTGCTAAGTAATAATAACGTCGTTCAGTAAAAGTTAACCTATATAGTGGGATCTCCATCACAATCGAATTCCTAGTATTATAAGAGTGATGCTGCGTCAATCTGGGAATACAATTATAATTTTTTTTTGCAAACAAAAGTAGATGCAGTATGTATATTCCGAGCAACGTTATAATTTNAAAGGAGAATTCATATAATTGCAAGACCACTGCATTATATTTTGTTTGTTAGCAATCACTAGGGTTTAGTTAGAGTAGGAACATTTCAATTGTTATGGATGCATATAGTACTATTGTTAGAATAGTAGCCTCGTGTATACCTTTAGGTGGAAGCAAGGACGTGGATGATTTTGGTTTTTCACAAATAAAGTGTAGCAATTTTCCTCTCTATGCAGCCCATACGACCCACAAATTACGCCTGATGTAAACGCATACAAACCCTTCAGGACATTTGAAAGAACTCATTCATTCATTCATTAATTAAATTAGAGTGGGCACCTAAAGTCCGGGCACTTGAGCTAGGTGCTCATTGTACCATCCCTATTAAGTTTATTTCCACTCGAGCAGCTTGGTTTCTCTATAAAGCCCAATATTTGCCCAGTGGGGAACTTGAGAACCTTCGAGGGGTCCAATAGATCTCTCCTGAAATATTTCTGCCTGAGTACCTCTGAGTTGCGTTTGAAAAAAGTGCTAACTGCGACAAATCGGTTTAGAAAATCCACTACATTTCCTCTAGATTCTAACCAGAATAGTACGGAATAATTATCTGATGACTAGATATTCCACTAGTAATCTTCAAAAGAGAAAACTTTCCGAAACTGTAACAAGTCTTGCTATCAGTCATCAGAAGCACATTCAGAACCGTGCCTTTTCAGGCAAGATCGATTCTACAAATATGAAAATTGCTATGCTTTTGCTTGCTATTTATGTCGCCTAAATAAATCAAAGCCAAATGTAAAAAAAAAAACCTGAAATTCTCATGAGTTCACCTTACAAGTTAATGCTACAAGAAAAGTAAAAAATAAAAGAAACCAAAATGAAATATTTTCTTAGTCAGTAGAGGAAAAAATTGTAAACAAAAAAGATGAAGCGAAACATCCAAGGATCAGAAGACTCCCTTAATAAATGCGAAAAGTAAATTGAAGGGGACAAAAGAAATGCAATTGACGATTTAACAGTAGAGGAAAAGATGGGTCCAAAAAGCATAGCGAGTGAAGAACAAAGTAAAGAAAGCAAGGTAAAAGTAAGATACAAAAAAAATAGAAAATGTTATATTTTCCTACCCTTGATGGCAATACGTAACGGCACAATAGTGTTTAATGGAATATTTACGTATCCCCACTATTGATAACGCGTCCTTAGTGTGAGAGGTGCTAGCAATTATAGTTTTTTCGTTCAATCACGTATTGATTAAAACAACGCTTGACAGCTTTGAAATTATTAGGCTCTTCGAAAGCACTAATTCGGTGCACCTGTCACTTGAGTGGATAACTAATAAACTCTATCCCTAATAATATATCTCGCGTGCAATTCTAATAACAGTAATTAATGAGGCTAATTAGGGAGAGAATTTATTTCGGAACGGGCGGGTGAGCTGCGGCCTCGATGCCATTGCTAACCTCTGCAGTCCGTCGCTTATCTTTTACGGCCCCGGGAGAATTAATATGTAGAGAGTAGCAATTAATTTAGCGTACGGTCCCGTGCGAAGGACGCCGCGCCTCCGCTTCCCCGGTTGAGACGTCTAAGGTCTGAGAATGACACACATGTGTCAGAATTGTCCGCTGTGGCGGAAAACTGTGGACTTGACAGCGACCGGAGCGCGTCCCATGTTTTCCGCTGTACGTTCGGCGAGAGAGAATTTCTTTCAAGCGGAAAAAGCCGGCACCGAAGCCGGGTCTAAAGCCGAAAGTTGCGGAAGCGTGAACGACATATTATAATCAGATTAGGGACGACCAACCCTGATGATATCGCTTTGTTTGGTTGATGAAACTTTAAAATGGATTTGGCTTTTATTGGCGTCTTTTAGATATATTTTTACAATTTCATTTTCTGTTGCGTAATTGTTCAACTCCTAAAGAACTCATATAATAATAAATGATGAATTTTACTTTCTTTCTTTATTTTTTTTTTTCCAATAAAAATAAATAAAAAGGAATAATAATGTTTATTGACCAACAGGCACCAATTACAAGACAATATTATAAAAAATAGTAAAAAAAAATTAGATGCGCGCAAAAAATAACAGTTAGTTTACAAAATAGGAAAAGTTATCTAAGTTTATCAAAAAACACATTATAAATTTTATTAGCATTGTGATACATGTGATACATTGTGGAAATGTGGGGAATTACATATTTGTCTTCGGCGTAGGAAGCGAAAAAATAGTTGAAAATTTGGAAGAAGCACAAGAAACATTAAATGAGATGTAGGATAGGAGAAAAGGAGCATCGATCCGAATGTGAAAATAAATATTTATGTCAAAATGACAGAAGTCTTATTTTTGGTTTACATGGCTCAGGATTTTAGAAAATGAAATGAAATTATATGTGTGTAGATCTCAAAGTAATCTTCAAGTTGTATAGTATTCCTATCAATGAAGAGGACTTGAGTGATAGAAAAGGAAGGATAAATTGGTCGTGCATTAATTCATATGTTATATACTTCTGGCTAAAATCCATGAAAATTGTAACTAAGGCTAAAGGAAGAGCACTTTACCAAGGTGATTTAGTCTTTTTGGCATTTCTGTTCATAATATAGATATATCTATGTGATACCAATAAATTGATATTATAATTATAATTGTAATTTTTCCATAAATTTCCCCAAGAAACGAACATCTTTGTGCATACGCCAAACGCGTCACGACAAAGACAAAGTAAAGTGTCTTAAGAACCATCGGGTCAGTAAAATGGCATGCTTTTCAAAGGTTCTAATGGGGCGTATGCAAACCGCTTTATATACGGTTGACAAATGGTATAAACAAGAGCGACTATCATTCGATGCCCAAAAAACACAAGTTGTCACGTTCACAAAAAAAAAGAACGCTAGAAGGCCTACAGCCACTAGTGATAAGAAGCGAAAGGATTCCATATGTCAAAGAGGCGAAATACCTGGGGGTATGGTTTGATCAAAGACATACATGGAACCCACATATCCAGAAAATAACCAGCAAACTATCGCCCTAGGTAGGTGCAGGAGGCTCAGTGGAAGAAATTGAGGACTTAGCCCCAAGATAACCCTCTGGTTATACACAAGAGTAACTAGATCTATGATAACGTACGGAGCAATAGTATGGTGGCCAAAGGTGCGGCAGGTGGAGGCGGTCAAAACGCTGGGTGACGTGCAGACGCTGGCGTGTCTGTGCGATGGAAGTAATTCTAAACTTGCCACCGCTACATATTTACATACAAAGAGCTGCAAGGTCTACAGTACACAGAGTATAGTCAGACATTGCATAGTCAAGTACTGTTAGATGAATTCAAGAAAGTACCCTCTTTAGGAATGTCATGTGATGTCATGGTTTAAAATTCCATCTAGATAGGAAATATCAGGTTACAATACCAGATAAGAAGGACTGGGAGACAGGGAACTCCAGTAAGAGCGGACTCAAACTGGTATACAGACGGCTTCAAAACGGACTACGGCATGCGAGCTGGAATATAAGCTAAGAATCCTAAAAAGGCTCTCTCGGTAAGCTTCAGTAAAGACACAACGGTGTCCCAAGCTAATGCTGTTGCTGCAATACACTATTGTGTCCGAGAAATAGAAAGATGTAGTACCGTGCCAGGTAAAAGCGTCGCTATTTTCTCTGACATTCAGTCCACACTTAAAGCGATTAGTTCCATAAGCGTGTACTCTAAGCTGATTTAGGACTGTGTAAGCGCCCTGAATGAGGTGGGCACCTACAGGAAATTAACTTTGGCCTGGGTTCCTAGCCATTCGGGCGTGAGAGGAAATGAGGCGGCGGACGAGCTGGCTAGGCGAGGTTCGTCATGGTCATTCGTTGGAGCTAGGCCAGCTCTTCTTTCGGCACTACCAAACCGCAAATTAAGAAATCTATCAATGAATGGATACATAATCAGTCCAGAGAGTGGTGGCAAAAATCACCGGGGCAGAGACAGGCAAAAAAGTTCCTAAAGGAGAGCGACTTGGATTTACTACAGATCTACTGAATGAAGACAGGAAAACTGTCAGAATGATAGTAGGTCTGCTGAATGGTCACTGTAGACTAAATAGGCACATGTACAACATAGGCTTGGCAGATGACGCACCTTCCTTCCAACAGGAGGAAAAAACACCAGTTCATGTGCTGTGCCAATTTGAAGGCCTGTCGAACACAAGGTTTCTAGTATAGGGGAGGAGAACCCCACAGCTAGCAGCTGCATAAAGAAGCCGCTCTCAAAGATGATAGGCCTAATTAAGAGAGCGACCTCTAGGAAAAAAAGGAGATCACAATAGATCTGAAATGGTTGCGGTGAAACAGTTCCATAGGCCACCCCAATCCTAATCTAATCTAATCTAAGGTAAGCTTACGATCAAAGGTAACTCCTAAATTAGTGAATTCCTCATAAAAGACAAATGATGGTTCGCATTGTAGTAAGAGCAGGCGTCGAATTAGACCAAAGGGTAAATCTCATGGTTATACATTTATTGAACAATTAGAAGATAGAATTTTGAATGCAATACAAACTATTACTCAACAACAACTATTACATTGTAGTAAGAGCAGGCGTCAAATTAGACCAACGAGTAAATCTCATGGTTATACATTTATTAAACAATTAGAACATAGAATTTTGAATGCAATACAAACTATTCATTATTCATAATTTGACCCAATTCACTTATTTTGCGTTGCCAGATGTGTACTTACCTATCAATGCAAATGGTGCACCTTTTACTTTTGCCGAAATGTGTTTAATGAGCAAAATAACAAAGTTTTTTTCTGGAACTGATTATTTCTTTAACGAAGCCTGATCGGTACGAAATGTTCTTTGGCTTATATTTAGAAACTGATTTTAAACACAATTTTAGACAATTAAAAGGAAAAAGGAAAAGCTAACTTCATTAAACATTGAGTTTAGAATCCTAAAAAATATAAAATGAGAATCACACGCAAATTCTATTTATTTTGTATTCTTATCATGATTAACAAGTTGGTCAATTGAATAGATATTGCATCCTTTCGTAGGTGAAATGCAAAATAATTATAAAGTGCTTTAAATAGTCACGCCGCTTCACTAAATAATAGGTTTTATTAAATTTCCTATTTAATATTTCATTTATAAATTGAAAGGTTTCAACCTAGTTAACGTATCTCTTTAGCTAACAGACATTGATTGACTTTAAATATATTAATAATTCAAACTAAAACTGGACTACAAATAATGAAAATATTGATGTAGGTAGAACTATGTTATAAATTATAATTTATTAATATTGCAGCGAATATTTAATGATCACGATCAGAAACCATACACTGTTTCATATATAATTATTCAAAATCAGTGCACCGCTGTTATTTTATACACAAAAACAAACGGACCTCACAGCATTTTAGCAAAGGTAAAAGTTGAAAAGCTTTAACTTTGCTGGAAGAGAAGTATGAATAGAGAATTATTAATTTATTTGTTTTAGGAATGATTAGTATTTTCTTTATGAAAAGATGATTGTGAAATGCTAATTAATAATAGCGTTGTCTCAAGCGACGATTAACTGATCTTGATAGCTTCTGTCAATGTCTCTTAGGTATTAGCTACGACAACAAAATTCTCATGTATTAATTATTTCTTATGATACAAATATGAACATAGCACCAAATAGTTCATATTTTCAAAGAGTAGTGACTATATTCTTGGGCAAAACATAGATTGGAGAACGTAGGTTAATATCTAGGCCTTACCCAGGACAATAAATTAAATAAACAAGACCAAAATAGCCCTGAAAGTGTGCAGAAAAAGTTTGGAAAAACTTAAACCCTTTTGCGAGGTAGCTGTATAATACTGAAAAAAGTGAAAAGCGAAATGGAGCAGAGGAGATCCAATTATTCGGAGAATCTCCACGGAATAGGGCAGGCTAAAACTCTTGGATAAGCAACAGAATCTGAATGTAGATTTTGTGAAAAATAGGATGACACACCCGTTCGTCTCCTCTCAAATTTCGTAGCACTGTGCAACTCAAGGGCGTTGCACTTGGGAGCATGTGAAATCGAAGAGGAAGACTTACCTAATCTAGGGCCTTCTCAGATCCTACACTTTCTGAAAGCAATAGGATTAGAAGGCAAGTTGTAAAACAACAAGAATAGTGGACACAGTAGATCACTTGGGTTGCAGTGCAATTTCACCTTCCATTCATACAAAGATACATATACATAGATACATACATATACTTTTCCTACGCTAGTGAATATTACATATTCCCGCAATAAAGCTACGCTAATTGTTGAGAACAAATAGCCAAAGATAAACGCTTTAAAATTACAGAAACCTTTTTTCAGTGTGCTGACTTTACAACCGAATATTTGGACGATTTGTAAGTATTCTATGTTTTAGATGTGGATAAATGAAAAATAATCCGTAATTGTCAAATCTGGAAAACGTGGTAGAAAGTCTACTATCCGATTATCAAAGACTTCATGCAATAATTCTATCGTTTCCATTATCTTATGGAGTGTTGCATTATCTTGCTGAAAATATCCTTCGCGGAGTTTATCATCATGTAATTGATTTAAAAATGGTTAAATTATTACGATATCGTTCCGCATTCATGCTATTATTAAAGAATATTGTACCAATAATCCGTCTGCAAGAAACAGTGATCCAAAGGTCTATTTTTGGAAAATGTAAGCGTGTTTTTAAGAA
This sequence comes from Protaetia brevitarsis, assembly GCA_004143645.1. NCBI lineage: Eukaryota > Metazoa > Arthropoda > Insecta > Coleoptera > Scarabaeidae > Protaetia > Protaetia brevitarsis. The sequence goes on from RXPK01000208.1 coordinate 1,619,314, forward strand.
TATCATTTGGATTTTCACTAGACCAGATGCCCATTATTTAAATATCCTGATAAAGGGAACCATATGCTTCATCCGAGAGACAGGATTTATCAAGAACTTCGTCATTATTCATCGTGCCCAAAAGCCATTGACAGTAATTAATTCGAGTTACATAATCAATCGGTAAGAGTTCATAGACGCAATGAAATTTGCATGGGAAATTTTTATAGATCTTTATTCAGGATTGAATGGCATGTTCGATATGAAAGCTGTATTTGCCGTGAAAGCTTACGAATTGATTTCTTGGGTGATTCAGTTATTCGCTCCTCAGCATCTGCTATATTTTCAACTGTCCGTTTTAATGGTCTACCACTTCCTGGTTTTCGAGAACAGATACTGTTTCAGGGAATTTTGCCACTGATTCTTCTTCTTCGTATGTTACTGGAAAATTTGAAAATTCTGCCCGAAATTCTTCGATACATAGCTGCAAAGAGTACAACCATTCTTCATTATCCAATTTTACATTTCTAAAGCATGAGATTCGATAATGAAAACTCTATAATTTATTGTAAACACTTTTGGACGTCAACAAACCAATATAGTACACACGACAGATGTATTTTATTTGTGACCACCAACATGATATTTGGCTTATTATATCATGGCTTCATCATCAGCGGTCTCGTCGTCCTCCTGGTGCCATACCGAAGGTCTTTATGACATCTTTATCTTAAAATAGCGGCGTGTTCAATGTCTCGCCGGTGGATTATTGCTGAGGTTCAAAGACATAAGGCGGAGCGGCACAGACAGCGTGCCTCAGTTAAGTCCAGGCTTGGCAGTCCGCTCGGCGGACAGGTTGATCGCGTCCCGGACTCGGCGGACCCGGATTTTCGGTGGTGGCTTATCCTGGGGCTCAATAACACGGGCAATCAGGGGATTGAGAGATTCGCCCGCCCTCCGCCATGATCGGGCAGCCAATTCCAAAAGATAGTCCTTGAGTAATGGAATTTTAAGGTCGTCGCGAAGCTGTTGATTTCTCACCATCCATGGAGCTCCGACGATAAGGCGCAGCATACGATTCTGCAGGACCTCCATGGTGGTGAAGTGCGACTCGGCCATGGTACAGAGGGCGAGCGCCCCATATGTCAGGATCGGCCTTAGGCATGCGGTATAAAAGCAAAAGCTTCGAGCCGATGTCTAGTTTGCTTTGCCTAGATAGAAGTGGCATTAGCTGGATCTTCGCAGCCTGAAACCGACACTTGACTTCACTGACATGACGTCGAAATGTCAAACCGCGATCCAAGACGAGCCCCAGGTATTTGACCTGGTGCGCCCACGGAACAACGTCGCCCTGGACCTCCATGCTGATCAGCATGGCCTCGTTTTTCCCGGCGGCACAAATGGCCGTGTCGTCAGCATACATGGCGAGGTTCACACCCGGGTGTGTGGGTATGTCGCTCGTATAAATTATGAAGAGCTCAGGGCCCAAGAGCGACCCCTGAGGAACCCCTGACCCGATCGGGCGAACGGAAGAGAGAACCTCCCCAACCTTAATTGAAAAGGAGTGTCCCGTCAAATATGATTTAATTAGCATTCGAACGCCCTTTCGAAATCCAAAAAGACCGCCACAGTAGTCTCTCTCCTCTCAAGGCTGTCCCTGACGGCTTCGGTCAACCTCAACAGCTGGTAATCGGTTGAGAGCCCTGCTCTAAAGCCAAATTGCTCGTCAGGGAGAGGATTGATATCAAGCAGTTCATCGCGCAAACGCGAGAGGATGACTGCCTCGGCCACATATCATAGCTTGCTAGAGGGCAAATTTAATTGATCCTATTATATTTGTTTGAATGTTGTTAAAACGACAAAAACGTTTTATAAATCAATACTAGGATTTTTTCAGAGTGTATTCGCTTGCCTCAAGAATTCTTTTGCTCTGTGTGCATTAACTTTGAGCCGCAGTTTATAATAAAGTAACTACGCTTGGGGTATTGCGTTGCGCATAAACTTTTATCAAATGCCATTGTTAGAGCAAAAATAGAAACGCTTCCCAAATGTGACGAATTCAGCGTATTTGTTTCCTGTTCAATTTATCTACGTTCGCGATAACGTCCACGAGGGCTTTGCTTTCTTTCCCATTTTTTTTTCCTCCGTCTTTATTTCGTTTGCGTTGTCTCCTTTTTGCTTCTATATATTCATTCATCTAAACGCACGCAAACACGGTCCCTGTTCTTTGTGTAAATTTTCGTTTATCGTACGTTTCCTCGCGTCCGAGAACCCGTTTCACCCTTGTTCTACAAAGAATTTCCGCAATAGAGGTCGATTGAATAGCGCCGAACTTTCCATCAGCACAAATCGAAACTCTGTCTAACCGAAACCTTCATCATCGTCGGCGGGCGGGTAGTACCTACTTAATACGCGCAGTTTTCCATAGAAACGCCGCAGTTACCGATAACACCACCGACGCCGGCGTATCCTCGAGTTAGTTATAGTTTACAGTTCGCCTACACTACACATTGAGATGCCTTGTATAGTTGGAATACTTACCTTGTTGTTTGAATGTGATCGTATCCCGGAAAAGTGAAACTAACACCAGGATGAATCGGATTAGGGACGATACCGACCATCGGACGTCCATATTTGGAGTGGTTTTATTGCTAAGGTTACATTGTAGATGTAACGACGCGCTTTATCTGTAATAGAAGAAAAAACAATTATTTTGCTTGTAGTTTATAAATTCAATTACATTCGTATTTAGTTACAGGCCTATAGACTACATTAGAGAATCTTAATCGGTTAAGCTGTAGGAAGATGACTATTTCTTATTCCTTAACTTGTTTCCCTATGGTTAACAAAATAGTAGTAATATAAGATTTCGTTACTTTTCCTTACTTGTATCTAATCGTTATTTTCGTTGTTTGTATTCGTTACCATGAATTCGATACTTTCGTTGCTTTTGGTACACTTTCGATAATTTCGATACTTTCGATAGTCTAATTATTTCGTTACTTCTGCCTTACTGTAGATACATACAGATAGGTAATAGTTACGAATGCAGCGTGATGCTACACGGTTACTGCTAGGCTGCGGTATTCCGAACTTACCAAAGATAGTTGATGGGCTATTTTTACGCATATCATTTTTAATTGTCCTATATAAATTTATACAATAAATTATTATTAGTAATTATTAATATTGCCAAAATAGCCGTTTTTTTTTCTCATCAATTAAATATACCTTAATCAGAAAATTGCTAAGATAATATTAAATACAGTTAAAGCAATTTTCATATTTAGGTTAGTATTTAGGAGTAATAAAGCATTCTAAACTGTTCTTTTCTCTTAGTAAAAAAAAAGGAATTGAAAACGCCAGTTGCAAACAATATGCTATTTTTTTCATTGTGACATATAGCGATATTTAATGTGCATATACTTGTTATGCAATTTTGAGAGGTATAACTATGAAGTCGTAAAATATTTAATGGGTATTTTATCGTTTTCAGAGATAATAATTGTTAAGGTCTGGATTTTTAAAGCAAGTACGTACTTTAAATACAAAAATATATTGTTAATTCGCAATAAATGCCTGTTTTATCGTGACACACACAAAAGCTGTTAATATTATTCTTTTAATACAGATATTCTTCACGATTATATGAAAACGGCATAATATTAAATAACGGACGACTTTCCCTTTAAAAATTAGGTATTTCAATATTAAATATCGCTACCTACATGTCGCAATGAAAAAAGTTTTAAGCGTTTCCAAACAAATTTGAATAAAAACCGATTTTCGAACTATATTTTGAAAACCGATTCACGTCAAATTCATGTATTATTTTTGAATAACCATACAAGAATGTCTGTTCGATTAGTCATTTCTATTAATATTGCGTTGTACGAAAGTGTAATTACAATGATATACATAAACACTTTTGGTTAGTCAATGAATTTGACATTAATCCCATTCAGAGCCAGCTACAAACACGCAAAGATAGGGCGATTTAGTCTGTTTAACAAAAAGGCGCTCATACCTCAAAATCTATTAAAGATAGGTATAAGGAATGCTGATATAGAGTGATAGGGAATGATATTTACTTCTTAATTCCAAATTAAAATACAGGGTGTTCTATTTAAAAAAAAAAGAATACTTAGTCTGTTTAACAAAAAGTCGCTTATATCTCAAAATCTATTAAAGGTAGGTATAGGGAATGCTCATCTAAAGAGATAGGGGATGATATTTACTTCCTAATTCCGAATTAAAATACAGGGTGTTCTATTTAAAAAAATGAGTTTTCTGCATTTGAAAATATGTCACTTTGTTCCTCAGTTTTGAACACCCTGTATGTTAGAATGTAAAGTGTGCTTACCGTTTCTTAGAGTTGTATCTACATTCATAACATAGCAAATTTGGAGTCTCTACTTGCAGTATTAACCAAGATATTAATTTCTCAATGATGCAATGATTATGACTAAAAAAAAGAAAAACTTAAATAACTCAAAAACGGCAACATGTAGCTATAGGAATAGCTAATGAAAACTGACGTATTTATAGTTGTAGAATCCAAAAAATGAATAAAAAATTATACCATTCTATTTAAAATAACAAAGTTGACATCCATTTCCGGTCAACCGGAAGTGATATTTTGGTTAAGGTATTTTGCATTTATAGTTCCAATCGAACAGATACTGGTGCCAAAAGTAAATAATAGAACATCATAAACTTTTAATGAACCAGTTACGTGGAATACCCTGTATATTGCCGAAATATCAATAAAATATTTAAAATTAAGCAGTTATGTCATTCAATCCGTCTGCTACCACCAAAAATTTTAAGATAATATATTAACCAAACGCACAAGAAAATTTACCAAATTATTTAAGCTTTTAAGTACCTATAGTCAGACGAAGTGAAATTGAAAGAATTGTTAGATTGCTGTGATCAAAGGCTTTCTAAGACAAATAAGTCTCTGATTTTTTTTTTAAATAATATAAACAGCGAATCCTTGTTTCAAGTCTTGTTTATTTTCGATATAATGGAGTGTGCTTTATGCGTAAGTACATATGTAATTTAGTTTTGCCAAAACAGTTACTGCAGTTACATATAGGTAATAGATACATTCGGTTCCCCGGAGTATTGGTACCTGTGCACAAAAAGTATCGAATACATTTGTCAGCCGGTAAGGCTACACAAGACGTTCAGATGAAACAACTAATGGTGCAGCTTTATGCACGATCGTGGTGATCAAAATACCGGGTGTATAAAATACAATCGGTATGATATTGAAATGCCTTTGAAATGTATAAAAAAATAATTAGAAAGCACTGGGTATTGTAGCACTTAAAAGTCACTTAATGAAAACAAGAGACCTTCGGCAATATCAGATATATAAAATAAGTTTGTGGGAGAAAGAAGTATTTGAACTAAACTGAATATTTAATTATTTATAATTTAGCAAAATATAAATTAAAATGTACCAAGAGTTACATTTAATACGCCTATAAAACAATTTTTTTTTGTAAATTTTCTATATATCTATTAAGTTTCAAAAACTTTCCTCTGCATTGCTGAATAGCAACTGGTATAATAAAATGTTTATTGCAACATTAGAATTACAAATGGACGTGCAACAAAGTTGTAATTATTCATTAATTACCTTCAGTGTATGTGATAATAGTTTCCCAAAAGATTAAATACTAACAAAATATTGTTAATATTTCCTCTTTATCATCACAGTGTATATATACACAGTATAAGTATATCTTGTATACATCCAATCCACTTAGATATTAATATTTTACATTAGATACATTTACTACAAACTACACAAAACTAAAACCCACTTTTTCTAAATTCTTTTCACAAAATTAGTGGTATATCGACAATGATCGTGGTTTAATCAATATATTAGTCGACCGGATAATAAACACCGCAATCATGAGCGATTGATGCACCGCGTAGTGCACATCCACGACTATCACGTATCAGATGCATACTGGTTCCTTCCTACCCTGTCAACTATATGGGGTAGGCAGGTGGGCCCGCATGTAACGTAATGCCTTTGGAAAGGTATTTTAAGTACGAGTATGATAAACAGAAACTGTTATACAAAAAAAAAAGGAACTCCCTACCGATCTCATGCGTAAGCCCTCAGGCTATACCATGTAATTTATTGCCTTAATTGTTAAATTATTTTTAACAGCAATAAATACCTCTGTTTTTTAGAAAACAGCGATATCTATATTTTTTATCTTATAACTCGTAACGCAGTTTTTGCACTTTAAATACCAAAAATTGTCGCTAACCTTCATGTAATATAATAATTCTACAAGCTTGTGTATTGTAAAGCCAAAACTACTTAATTTGTCAACTAAAGTAAAATAAATTACCAAAAAGTAGCGTTAAAAATACAGTGAGTCTGTAATCTGGAATAAATTCAATAAAGCGAAGACAGTATTTTTTCCGGAAATATGCTCGGACACGTCGATTAGTATTTTAAATTGCCCACTTTTTCATCTGAGAAAATTTTATACAGCGTGTCCAAAATTTGAAATATGACGTCATCGACAATTTTTTTAAATGCAGCCCTAATTTTTTTATAACTATTCTTAAAGGGTATATCAAATTGCACAAGCGTACTAAATTTCAAATTTTTATTCCTTGTCATTAAAAAGATATTTAACAATAACTAATTCGGAAAATGAAGAAATCTGATTCAAATTTATTTTTATGAAGTTTTAAAATGGCACGTCAAAGGGTTTTTGTTTTATCATTTTCTTTTATCAAACTAGGTTGACGTCTTATCACACTGTCAAAAAACAAGGTAATAAAAGTAAGTAACAAGTGAAGCTAGTATTCGACTCGTATTGAGCGAGGACACTTATTAGTTTGTCGTTTAGTGAGAAACACCGTTTGTTGAAAAATCGACCATAATGCCGTTTTTAACTGAAACCCACAAAATTAAAATTTTAATGATGATTGGCTACGGAAATAGGACAAGAACACAAAATGACGTTACTCATTTATTCAGAGAGAAGTATCCTGATTTACCACCCATATCTCAAAGTATCGTAAGCAAGATTGAAAAACAGTTTCGGGAAAACGGGCATTTAAGGAAAACAAATAATCATCGTCAGAGTGCGCTCAATGAAGAAGTAAAATTTAATGTATGTACCTCTTTCTGTTCAAGAAAATCCTTATATCTGCAGCAGGTTGATAGGTAGAGAACTCGAAATTAGCCAGTCTTCGGTGGCAAGAACTCTTAAAGCGCACAAATTTTATACCTATAAATTGACAATCCTCCAGGAACTTACCGAAGATGATCCGGATCGAAGACTTCAGTTTTATGAACAAATGATGGATCTACTAGACAGAAATGTTGTAAACATAGAAAATGTTCTATTTTCTGTCGGATCAATGTTTATGTTAAACGGTGAGGTAAATCGTCAAAACTGTCGTTATTGGGCAGACAACAACCCACGATGGATGAGGGAAGGCCACACTCAACATTCAGAAAAAGTCAATGTTTGCGCAGACATTGTTGGTGATCGAGTAATAGGACCGATTTTCTTCCAAGAAAATCTCAATAGAGCGAGATATTTAGAATTCTTGCGGGAAGAACTAATTCCGAATTTGGCTACTCTATTCCCCGATCCGGTTGAAGTTGATGTCCAGAATAGAAACATCTGGTTCCTACAAGACCGCGTGAAGAGGACCTTTTGAATGGCCACCCAGGTCTCCGGATTTAACGCCAATGGACTATTTCTTATGGGGGTACTTGAAAGGCAAAGTTTTTAAAACCAAACCGGAAAATATTGAGGTGTTGAAAGAACGAATAAGACAGGAGTGTAGGCTAATTTCCGCTAAAGTAATTAGAAATGTTCAAAATGAGTTTCGGTTCCGTTTAGGGTATTGTCAGGAAGTACATGGACATTTTCAACACAAGGTGAATCAGTAATGGTCGAGAATGAGTGACGACATCATCCACCAAGAATTGATTAACCTATGGAAGAGCGAAGATCAACCCAAAAACCAAGGCTATAGGAAGAGCACTCGCGGGTGACATAGTCTTTTTGATAATGTATTTGAAATGTAGCAATTGTCAATAAATGCTATTATTATTATTATTATTTCTTCATTTTTCGAATTAGTTATTATTAAATATCATTTTAATGACAAGGAATAAAAACTTTAAATTTGGTACACATATGTAATTTGATAAACCTTTTAAGAATAGTTATAAAAAAATTAGGGCTACCATTTAAAAAAATTGTCGATGACGTCATATCTCAAATTTGGGACACTCTGTAAAAATACTGTCTTCGCTTTACTGAATTTATTCCAGATTACAGACTCACACTGTATATGAGAGGCTTTGTATGTTGAGATGAAACGTGTGCTTACTGCTGAAAGTTAAAGCAATATAAACGACTCAATATTACTTAGTATGCACAACAGCATGAGTCCGGTCAAGACAATATTTTATCTTAATACATCCGTTAAATCTGACAGGATTGCTAAAAGTGCGCATTTCAATATCCTAGAAATAAATATGTAATACTCGTTAAAATTTACGAGTGGTAATTATAAAATAAATGTATGCCCACTTCATGCGCATGTTAACGTGTTTTTAACTTCTTCTTTTGTTTTGCGGTTTAGCTTATTTTATAAATAGTTATTAGGTATGTCTCTTCAGTTAAGTTGTGACTACACGCCCTAGGTATACTTATTTTTCCAAATGCAAGTTTACCTGTTTCTAGCCATTTTTAGTGGTTCTTATTAGTTTATTCTACTTACGCGTCTATTGCACTCTAGTTTTCCTTCAAATTCTACTTATTTATATCTTTAACATCACATTTTGTTTTGTATCTTATTGCTCATTATTTTCATTTATTACATGTCTTACATCTTTTCTTTTCTTGAGATTTTTGCATTACCGTTAGGTGCATCAATAATTTCTTGCATCAGCTTCTCATCTGTTCACTTACATATGAAAAAAAACTGCGTATTCTACCTTTTTTCATGTTAGAGAGCATAGAAAAAAAAGGGACAACAAAGTTTACATAATTTATTGTAGTCACAACGTCATTGCATGTAATATTTACCATTACTATAATTTTTACAGTGTATAATTCTGCCAATTGAATATATGTATATCTCTGATGCTAGAGAACCGGTGCCAACATAATAAAAGGTAAGTAAATTGCCAGTGTAATTACCAAATTTAGGGATATCAAATAAAATTTACGACCATTAATTACCTTCTTGGAAAGGGACACGAGTTCTGCAATTATTAACCTTTCTAACTGTGTGTCTTAAATTAGTTATTGAGGAAATAAATCACGATAGCACGATCGGATATTTGAGACGGTACCATCATGTACTTATGTAATTACCAACTATATTTTTTAAATTATACCTTGAAATAAAAGCTGTTGGACACGAGAAATGGGAAAATTCATAGCAGACTGTGTGGTATTGCAGTAATTGATCATAGTTTTTGGCTACGTTTTAATCGCTCCAGGTAGAAAAATGATCGCAATTTTCCTTTAATATGCAGTTCTTCCGAACTTTATAGTCATAGCATGTCATTGCCGTCTTCTGGGATGTATAAATCACGCGGGAACATAGTTCAGGAGTGTGTAAGCTAGCTAGCTGACCTGATTTTCAGATTATTACATATTGCCTTTGCTTCAGGGACTGGATATGAGATACGTTTTTCGTTTTTGAGATAACTAGATGCGGTTTTAAATAACTTATCACGTCAATTTTATCTATTAGTTTTAAAACACAAATTAGTAAGTTCGAAAACCGTTCAAAAAATTTTACAAATCTTATTGTTTATGTTAAATTCATAGGAGTCTTGTTCTTTGTTTTATGCTTTTTACTCCCTGCAAGTTTATTTTTTCTTTCTTTTTCTTTTTATTCTTCCCAACTTATATTTAGTCTTCTTTAATTATTCCTTTCTGTTTCATTATCGGTTCGTCCATCATTTTCGTTTTTTTTTCCTTCTCTACTTCGTAGGTTTGTATCTCGTCTCTTCCTCTTAATGAATACTAATTCTTAATACTTATCGATCAGGAATTTACATATAGGTAGATTAGATTAGCATTGCGATGGCCTATGGACCTGTTTCACCGCGACCTTTTCAGATCTGTTGTGATCCCTTTTTTCCTAGAGGACACTCTCGAATTTTGCCCTCTTAATCAGGCCTATCATCTTTGAGGGCGGCTTCTTTATGTAGCTACTAGCTGTGGGGTTCTTCTCCCCTATTACTAGAAACCTTGTCCTCGCCAGGCCTTCACATTGGCACAGCACATGAACTGGTGTTTCTTCCTCCGCGTGGCAGTATCTGCAAGTTGCATTATCTGCCAGGCCTATGTTGTACATATGCCTATTCAGTCTACAATGACCAGCCAGCAGACCTACAATCATTTTGAGAGTCTTCCTGTCTTTATTCAGTAGATCATCTCTCGTGAATTCAGACCTCTGCTCCTTTAGGAACCCTTTTGCCTTTTAAATTATACCTTTAGCATACTTAAAAGCATGGATTTCTTTTCCTCTAGAATCCTTCTAATTGATGTCAGCGGTACTCCTAACTCTTGTTCGACACAAAATATTGATGTTCTTCAAAGTATGCTAAATTGTTAGTGACGTTTTCTCAAAACTCTAGATGCTTTTAATGAGGATCCAAACTTACTAAAATTTCTTTGTAAGTTTGAAAATTTTTAATGTTCATTGACCGAAAGTTTGGAAAAGTTTCATATGATTTTCTGCGCGTTCTAGTGATGTATATTTTACTGTAATTGCTTTGAAATTTGCACTTTTACTCATTATAAGCAGCCAAGATATCCTTAAGGGACAGATTTTTGCAAAAATTGCTGAAATTAATTTTTATCTTGAAAACGCTCTAAGATAGGTATGGGAAGTATATGGAAACGTTATACAAAAATTGATGGGAAACCTAATAATGAAAAAAGATACAGGGTGTTTCATTTAAATAAAAAAAATGTTATCTGGATGGGTACAAGCGGCAACGTTGCATTTCTGAAAATATTTTAAAAATGTAGTCCGCTTTGAATACTTTATAGATACAAAATTTAAATTAATGGTATATACTGATGACTGGGACACCCAGTATACAATTCGTAGTTGTGAACAAACTCCATGATCCCATTCTAAACTTTAAATGATATAGAACTATTTAAAAATGCCTTTTTTTCCTAAAACTGATAATAAGAAAGTTATCCATGTAGTTAACCTAAGTAGAGAAACTATATATTTGAAGCAAATGTATAATTTTTAAAGATTTGAATCTAGCTGTAACAAATTGCAATAAAAAGAGAATTAGTGCTTTGTTAGTGCTTTGATGCTCTATTGGTCGTTGTTCTGTTAAATTCATTAACTATCTTTATTTACGAAGTACAACCATTAACTATAAAAAGGTTATGGTTAAAATTGAAATTCTTTAAAAAAACCCTTTTGATTCCACAAATTTATAGTTTGGCTCTCTTAATCGCGGTAGACCTTTAAAATTACTTCAAACAACATTTTTACTGATTGTATACACGATAAGTTAAATACATGTTTGAAGTACAAACATATACAGGAAATTAAATTAAAATGTAAAACCCATGATATGTCACATTCTTGTGCACTGTTTTCGATCAAGTAGTCCTGCTTTATAAGCTTAATTGGTAAATTTCTTCGTTTTCCATGTTTATTAATGTTATTTGTTTAACCAATGCGTTCGAAAGCTTTGGTGTTCCCTTCCTTGACATCTCTTATTTATTTTTGGATCTAATTATAATTGAAACTAGCCATATAAGTACGAATCAATTATGCATCTGAGATTGTTTGTGTATTCACCCATAAACATGTAAGTTGCTGCTGATGTATATGAGAGTATGCAGGTGTGATTGGAAATTCTTATAGGCACACTCAGTTTGTAATTAGAAGGTTTACGAATAATGTATTTGTATAGTTGTTTAATGTCACTGCATCAAGAAATGTCATTCAACTTATCTGTACATTACTAAGTTTATCTTATAAACGGTAAATCTTGAGAACAATAAACAACTTCAGCTTAAACGAAAGTGAAACCATAACATGAGATAGGAAAGGAATATTATATGCAATAAAGGATGTCATAGATTAGATTTTAACTCTTGCAATTTCCTTTTAATAGGGAACTGTTTCAAAACGCGGGGTTCTGAAGCATATGGGTCACGGACCCAACGCTTAATATTACCGGAAATAGCTTCCCTTCGGATGTAACATGTGCAAGAACAACATTAAGATGCAAGATTATTATTGTAGCAGTTTGTAAGGGATATTCTCAGAGATTTCGCGATTAAACTGATTTTATTTAGAAAAAGTACTATACGGAGAGAATTGAAATGCTTGATTTTTAGTAGGTTTCAAGGTTTTAAGAGTGAAGAATATCAGTTGATTGAGTCGACATCTCGACACCCACACATACACATACAGATAATTAAAAATTTAGCAATCACAAGGGAAATTGTAGATGGTACGAAAGGAGATTTACCTTATCATTCTTATTTTATCTATTACATTATTAAAAAACAAAATTTTAACAGAATGTAAGACTAATTAATCAAAGTTAAAATTATAGTAAAAAGAAGCTACAATGAAAATATTTTATTTCAATATTTATTAATATTATTACTTGTTTTTAAAGAAATATTTTACATTCACATTACTACAATAAATACTTTAATCATACTTTGTGAATATTTACAAGATTATTTTTAACAGACAGACAAATATCCTACAGCACTTCTATCCGTATTTACAAATAAAACGGCTGATTGTGAATTCAATTTAGGAAGCCCTAAATTCATCATGAATGTGGGCTGATGAGTGGGGCTTCGTCCTACCTACTGATTTTACAAGAGCCCACAAAACACGAGTATGTTTAATCATTGTATTATTCACTAATTATTTTGCCCATCGCTAGAGCGACGAACATTAGATAAAGTTAATTCTAGCTGGGACAGCATAAATAGTTTGAACATGTCTAGATGATAGAAGCGGCATTTTAAAGTTAAGTCCCGAGAGGAGATGATTGGCATCAACTTGTTTGTACAACAGTTTGTATGTTAAACCAACATTCCTGCGACGTAACTCAAGGGATTGAAACGTGAAAGCGCCGAGTTGCACATCCTATGGAAAGCCTCTAAATGTGTAATTGTGCGTTGCCTTCTAAACCAAAGCGATTTAAAAACTGTCTTTGAAGATTTTTGATTACAGAATTACAGAAATCATAATAAGGATTCTATATGATAGAAGCATATTCCAGCTTGTGCAACACAAAATATAGTTTCTAAAGAAATTTCAATTACGTAAAACCAAATCTAGCATTTTATTGGCCTTAGCCACAGTTATGCAGACGTGCTCGTCGGTCACGTGGCTATCAGAAAGTGCTCCCAAATCGCATATGCTATCACGTCTACCCAAATTACCAGCGCCCTACGTTGTAATCAAAAAAGCATTAAAAGATTTTCTCCTGGTGAAAGGAAGGACTACGTTTTTTACCCTCAGGCGAATCAATTGATGGTTAAAGCTTTACGTCATCTAAAAACATTAAAATGTCGCAACCGGTACTTAAATCGTTTACAAATCATGGGAATAACAATGGCCCCAGATGAGAACCCTGGGCCGCCCCGGAGGTTACAACAGTAACAAAAATTAATCAAATTCAAAAGTGGAACACAGAGATCGAAATCGTTGCAGTATGCAGCAAAATATTGTGATCGAAAGCCTTTGAAATTTTGTTGTAAATGGTCTATATATATAAGGCAATGAGGGATCGGCCGTTATAATAAAATGAACAAAAAAATTAATAAACAATCACTGACATGTAAGAAGGACAAAGTAATCACACAAAATTATTTATTAACAATATGAGACCACCTCGTTGTGCTTGGGTCTCCATTCGGAGTACGCCTGCCAAAGATTTGCGCATATCCTCGACCGTATCATGCCCAATGCCCCGAATAGTCAGTTCATATTTTAACTCGTCTTGATTCAAACAGTTAACTACAGTTTTTAAAGACATGTCAAACAATTTTCGTAAGCACAAAATAAAATAAATATTTAAACGTTCCCCTTACTACCAAAATCCAAATATAAACGATATGCTTCAATTATCTGTGAACCAATGTATGCATGTGCAACGACAAATTTGAGCCTCTACGTTGGACGCCAATTAATGTAACCCCCACTCTCGGAGGTCCATGCAAGCAGCCCGGCTAGGCTTCAGTGAAAATGGACTGGGTGATAAAAAGGTACTCTTGATGAAGTTAAAAAAATATATATATATTTATATATGTCAAAAAATCACGTGGTGCCCCGTGATTTTTAACAAAATTCAACAGGTAAGTAGCAAGGACCAATAGCAAACCACGAAATCCCGAGGTATTTAATGAAACAAATAAATAAGGGTTGCACATCGCACACAAAGGTAAATGAAAGTCAAGTTAAAAAACAAACATATAATTTATTATTACTAATTTAGATACTACAATAGCAGGTAAGTGACGATCACAATAATAAATTTTCAATTAACGAGGCAATTTAATGAGAAAAATACATTAACTCATTCAAAAGAAAATATGCAGGGTAATACTTTAGTGTTGCTCACGTTTGGTAGATATTGTATGCAAAGTAAATATATTTCATGAATGCTTTTTTTGTTTGATAATACAGATAGGTACATACAAGGCGGTTCAAAAATACAAGAACTACTTCACCAGATTAAAGTCGATGTTTCCGTAGGTTGGCGGCCTCGTAGACGGATATGGCGTCCCAAAATAGGAGGCTTCCCTCGTAAACGAGTCCTAAAGTCCAACGGAAGTGTGGTTGCAATCCCGTGTTGATCCCAGATACACGTGCTCTCGTTCCTCTACTTCCATATATCAGCGTCCTGACACCGACGTGTACTTCTCTTACGAAGAATATCTTTCTTCGGATGTTGTTATGATGAAAAACCCACGTGAGCGGAGTTAGCGTCCAAGAGGTGGCGGTGTGATTATAAATCTGCAATTATCCGTGCATTTGATCGACCAAAAACGACGATAAGCTACAGATCAACAGCTTTTGTGTACTAGATTACTAATCCCGATAAAATCGGTGAGTATATTTTACTTTCAAACGCAGTAACTTCTCAACACAATATCTACGTACACCAATCATTGATTCTACTTCTGTGCTAGTTGGAATACTTCTCTTTTCGTCCTCTCCCAACAACAACGTCGCCTCTTGCACACCAAAAAACCCAACCCGCAAAAAGGCAAACAGGTGAGTTTGCATATAACATGATACATGACCTTAAATCTAATACATTTTATATTTTCAGAAAATAACACAAGGACATACACTGATGCCTATTGAAATCTGTACGTTAATAACTGAAATAAATTAAATGAATTAGGTAATGTTTAAACATGTAAAATTATAATAAAGAAACAAATTTAAAAATACAATAATATATAGGGTTTTCCATTTAAAATAACGGAGTAAGTATGCGTTTTCCTACTTTTGGAACATCTTGTATAGTCAAAAATATTTTTAAAAAGATTTTTTCCTAAAATAAAAATAAAGCTGTAATCAAAGATCCAGTCTTCGGTGGGACACCCTGTACTCATGCTACATATATTGATGTTTTTAAGAAAAGTTACACTCATCTCAAAAATGGAGGTTCATTCGTTCATTCAAATCTGCTTGTTCTTTTGTTATTATTAAGTAAGATATATATATCTCACATAAAAATGAAAAAATCTACACAAATTGGTATTTTAAACCAACGCATTGTGGAAGGTATTTAAACTTTTTATCACAAACACCCACCAGATATAAAATAAGTACGATTAACAACTTAGTGGACAGGTGCATAGCTTTCTCAGAAAGAACCAATATCAAACAAAATATTAATAAAATAAAAGAAATGTTAATTAATAATAATTATCCAATTCATTTTATAGATAAATATATAAAAAAAAGATTAACACAAAATGAAAATAAAACAAAAACCAACCCACAAAATAAGGACCAAAATAAAGAAGAGAACAAAAAATATATTTCCATACCATACACAGAACAATTATCAGAGAATTTACAAAAATTCCTGAAACAATACAAAATCAACATTGCTCATAAACCAAATTACACAAATAAAAAGTGGTTCACAAAAACTAAAGAACCAATAGATTTTAATAAGCAAACACATACAATTTACAAAATTAACTGTAAAAACTGTGAAGGGGTGTATATTGGACAATCACAATACATAGAGAAGAGAATTTACTCTCACAAATATAGCATAAATACACAAAATGTAAATTCTACTGCTTTGGCAAAACATGCACTAAATAATAACCATAAATTTAATTTTAATAAAACGGAAATTTTAGATATTGAAAATAATTATTATAAAAGAAATGTGGCATATTAAAATAATAAAAATGCAATTAACGATAAAAATGATATAAATAACTTAAGTCACATTTATAATAATTTGATTATAGCAAATTCTAAAGAAAAAACGAATTGAGTCGTCATGCACCTTATCGTGGAAATGTAGAGGCGATTTTCGCGTAAATTTTTAAATAAAAAACGGCCTGTTTTCTGTTATTGAAAACAAAACTGAACGGCCTTGCGCTTTAGTATATGTTTGTTTGTTGATATTTGTTAATGTATTAACGTGTCGTTTACAATTTTAAAATGTAATTAAAAGAATTCTTTGACAACACCGTAAAGGTGAATAAATATGAAAACACCTAAATGTAAGTTGTTTTTTACTTTTTAACAATTTTGCCTTATAATTACTATTTTGAATTTTAAAATCGTAACTTGTTAAATTTTAAATTGTAATGTCTAATATTTTGAATTGTAGGATGGAAATGATGAAAAAGGAATAAACAAAATTCCGAAACGTAAAAACATTGTATAATTAATAAGAAAAAACCGGAATACCCAAAATAAAGGAAAAAAATAATAATAAGAAATCAACACGGGTTAAATAATTTTGAAGAAATTTGTAAGATATATAAGTTATTTCATTTTGTATATCGCACGTCTTGTCGCCTCTTTGCTACATTACATTGGCTTGAGAATCTGGGTAACTCCGATTTGGAAAATACACAGAAAAGCGATCACAGCCACATTTATTAATCTTAAGACAAACATGTCACGGTTCGAATACATTAAAACAAATTACCCACTAGCAATGGGGGTGGAGATTCGTGTAAATAAATATAAAGAGAAACGGTTGAATGCGTCCGCCACTTGCCTTAGGGTTCGCCTTAAATGCACCCTCTAGGTAAACAAATTTTCTATGTTCCGACTGTGACGGCATCGACAGCCAGCGCGGCCGGCAAACACTTCTGTTTCACTTTTCCGATTCGGGACCGAGTCGAATTCCATTCCAGCAGGACGGGAGAACTTACTCGTCGAGGAGAACCCGGAAGGAGAGAACGCAACTTCTACCATATTGATTTTCAATTTAGTTGCATTAATATTTTGCTCCAAGAGTTTACCGAAGTGTGTATTTAGAGGGAAGTCAGAATCATTATTATTGATGGGGTTTGCCGCCCGATTCGCCCCGCTCAATGCCCGGTCCCTTCACTCGCTCGTCGTTTCTTGTAACGGCACAGAATGCCGTTGCAGAAATCATTCTTTATTTATTCGTTTTAGGGTTTTATCGACTCGATTTTTTTTAGATAACGCGCCTGGAGAAAATGGTACAACGTCTGCGGTAATTCTCGAACAGATGATGGAGGTCATTTATCCCTATCACTGCAGCCGGAATCGGCAACATTTTTAAACGGCAAATGTGCTATGAGAGCCATGCGTGAAGTACGTTGTGCTGTGGTTTAGGCAACCCATTTCGCTGAGTGTATTTCAAGTTGCATATTTTTGTTTATTTATTGGTGGTTTACTTAAAACACCTGATTCAGTTTACCGAGAGTTTTTCACAAATTTTGATGTTTATTTTGTATAAGTTTAGTTAAAGAGTTTATTGTTTCATTTTAATTAATTAAGTGTTAAGTTTTTTTTTTTTTAAATTAATTCCATTCATTTATTTGTCTAGTGTTCGCTAGTGTTGTTTTAATGCGGATTCTATTCAATATTCTGGTTGAATTGTAATACGACTACTTTGTACGATTTTGAGAGAGGGATTTTCGTAAGAAAAACAATTGTAGAATTTTGTTCAGGACTTCCTTGTTCGACTATTGACGTGAGTAGACGTATTTTTGTATATCTTTGTTGCCATTTTGTATTTCATTTTGATTTTGTAAATTTCGCATTAATTGTCTTTTATATAGCCAATCAAGGAATTCTTATTGGGATAATTGTTGATATATTGAAGTGTGCACATTATAGATATAAGATCAATTATTATTTTTGTTTGGGAAGATACATTTTAGTTTATTTTTTCTCATTTTAATTTAAAGTGTTATTTTTTCCGTTATTCAATTTTCATTTTTAATTATCAATCACCTCGGTTGGGTGAGTAGAAACTTTGTTCTTGTATTTAGTTTTCCCTTTTTTGTAAATTTGTAGAAATTGTTCATGCTTAGTTTATTTTAATTTGATACCACGTGGATTGAAATTTGAAGATTTTGGATAATCTTGCTGAACAAACAAAACTTTTGCTTTGCATAGGAAATAGCATTGTCACATTTTAATTTAGAGTCAAGTGCAGTTTTTATTTTAGGCCAGAACCTTCAGTTCAAGGTTTTTCTTTTCTGCACAAGTTGTAATTTAGCCCATTTTGATTAATAAATTTGATTGTTGATTAACGTCGTTGGGTAAAAAAATCTGTTCTTTTATTTTTATTAAACCTTTTCAATTTTTCGGGTAATTAAGAGAGTCTGATTGCTTTCACTCACATTTTACTTTTCGTGGTTAGATTCAAGTTTTAATTCGCGAGGGTAACTCTGAGGTTAATAGTTCTTTTGTTCAATTAAAAATTTTATCCGTTGAGCTAGCTAATTTTAATTTTTTTTTTTTTTATTTGTATTTTGGAATCAATTTGACATTTTCAATGAATTCAATCAGTACACAGCAGTAGGTATTCTATTTTGGTGATTGTTTTATGGAGTATCAGAAAGCGAACATTAAAATAACAGTATTAATACTTGGGGTAACTTTTTACTACAGATTTTTTTTAACGCTTTCTTCATTACGGGATTTTATTTATTAAACATGATCTATATTTTGACCTCCTGCTGATTTTACTAAAGTTGAGAACGAAGCTTCCATTATCATTCATGGCAGATCGTCCGTTTTATTTAAGACTTCAAGCAGCCTATTTCATTCATTGCATGAATGAAGCGCTGGTGCATTAAAGTAGATCTTTTACATTGCCTTCATGAGAATAAACATGTTTGTATGTAAACAATTTACTATTTATCTTATCAATAAGTTATTTGTTTAAAAACTAAAAAATAATCTATTATAAAAGCCCATGTCGTGAAGCGAAACTGTATCCGTTCACTTCATGAAAGCAACTTTGAGCATTCGTTTCATTCGTTCTCTGATTTCGCACTGCAATACTCACTCATAACTACACAGACTAATGAAACTACCTTTATCCCAACACTATTTCCTACAACTAATTAAAAATTGCCTATCCAACAAATCATCATCGTTTTTTTATCATAACTTTTAGTCCACTGTTTTCATTTCAACATCTGATGTTCTATAAGGGACAAACCTAGGCCTTGACGATTTCAAAATTGAAAAATCCTAACACTTTCTTCTACAACTAATTGAAAATTGCCTATCCAACAAATCATCATCGTTTTTTATCATACATTTTAGTATAGGTACTGATTTCATTTCAACATCTGATGTTCCACAAGCGACAAACCTAGGCCTTGACGATTTGAAAATTGAAAAATCCTAATGTGGCCAGGAACTACATATGAGTTTTCCAAATTTTTTCCACACTGCAAAGCAATGGGTCTGTAGTTGTAAAGCAATTTTTTATTAGAACCATATTGCTGCAGCATAGTATCAAGTCAGTTGTGTACATATAAATGTACATCTTAATTTTTAAAAAAATTAATGGAATGGGGGGATACATGTTTATACTCTATCTTCAATTGTTGTTCATTGTGTTTTATTTACGATTTGAAGTTAAATTTTTAAAATAGTCGCATTGAAATATAAAGAAAAAGCGTACATGCATATACTTAAGATAAGTAACATACATTTAGTCATTCGACGAACAAACATAGAAAAGAAATAATATAATATTACCGTATGTTCTCTGAAAAGAAACCATTAACTCTATACAAGGTTGCACTCAGAGGCCGTTGTATATTTTCAAACACTGGCAAAAAACTGTTTTCTGTACTTACAATTAGTTAATTTCGTTTTAGGTGGTAGCAAATAGGCGTTGTTTAACTCCCTAGTACTTGTTTAAATGTTGTTGTTAATAATTTTATTTGTTTTCAAGCATTTTGGAAAGGTACCAGTGACAAAGGATAAATTGTTTAAGGGCTGAGGATCCTTAATTAATGTAAGTTAAATTAAACAAGAATGATTCTGAAAATGAATGTCTTAAGGAGTGACTATATTTAATTTATTTTCTATACAAAAATTCTCGTATCGTTTGAAGAAAAAAAAATTAACTTAAAGGATTATAAATTCAAGATGAATTTTTGAATAATCTGTATATGATTTGGGGCAAGAAAGAATACGTAGATCCTTTCACTTTCAACTATATTAGTAAAGCGTTTTTATGTCTGACACCGTATAATATATTTATTTTTATTTTAAAAAGCGTGTAGATCAAGCATTTAACTTAATTCCAAATATCCTAAAAACGGTTGAGTTTACGCATAGCAAAATAAAAACTGGCCGCAAATAATAGCCAAATTGTGCCATGCCCTTTACAAAGACAAAAAATAGTTTAATATTGCACATAGTTTAATAATAAGCAGTAACTATTTCTGTAGATTTTTTTTTCTAGATAGAATAGCAGTCGCAATAAAAGAGATGTTGTTAACAATGGATATTGGAAACGAACGAAGGATACAAGAACGATTTGATTTCAATGACAGCTAATTTGACCAATAACTCCTAAAGAAACTCTGTATGTCTGTAGATACTATTGAGTTCACATTTAACAACCAAATTCAATTTAATTTTAAACGGAAATATGAATAGCGGGAAAGTGGAAGCGATTAAAAAAAAGATGGCGATAATTTGTACGAAACCTGGTAGTAAATAACATTAACAATAATAACGTTAATGATTTTAATGGGTAATAATAATGCGACCTCCTCTGCACCCCTAGTCAAAACCCAGCTTTATCGACCGAACACCACCACCACCACTACGGCAGCTCTTTCTCGTCGCTTTAGTGCCGTCTCCGTCCTTATTTCGGTGCGTCTCGCTTGCACCTCACCCAAACCCCT
The DNA here is from genome assembly GCA_004143645.1 of Protaetia brevitarsis. NCBI lineage: Eukaryota > Metazoa > Arthropoda > Insecta > Coleoptera > Scarabaeidae > Protaetia > Protaetia brevitarsis. Next base: position 1,640,739 of record RXPK01000208.1, read on the forward strand.
AAAAATATCCCCCGCGATGGACTAACTTTGGTGGTTCGGCGGCTGCAGCGGCACCTCTGAGAAATCGCCGAACACCGGAGAAACTAGAAATATAAAACGCGCAGCGCCGTGTATCCTTCTCGTTAAAATTAAGAAAAGGATTTATTATTTTTAAGTATCTACGTAGATATTTCAATCTTTCCTACAAATATCACGTATCAATGTATAAATACACTTTGCAGGGAAAATTCGAAAAGATGAGATAGGCTTATGTTATTTTTTTGAGATAAGTATAGAGTATATAGTAAGACATGTTGTATATTGGTAAATTAAATAGTAACACCTCTTTCACTCAATTAACTAATTTGTACAAATCAAAGGTAATAACAAGAAAATATAGTTGAAAGACAGTTGTCGAAAGTGCAGATATTTGAATTTGTGGAACAATAACATGTGAAGACCGTGGACCACCGACTAACATACAAGAAACGATAATAATTTGATCCTTTAGACTGCATCTGCAGCATAGGAGACGTCCTGTAGTTACAATGTAAAAACAGTACAAAACACAGTAAAATAAATAATAGCGAATTTAAAATTTAGCATAAGTACAATAAAGTTAACTTAAGAAATTAGATCATTCATGTATTCATTTAATGCATAGTAACTCTTATCAAGCAGCATACTTTTTAGTCTGTTTTTAAATAAATGCAGTGGCAACTGTTTGAAGCTATTGGGTAATTTATTAAAGGCTTTGATTGCTAAGTAATAATACCGTCGTTGAGTAAAAGTTAACCTATATAGTGGGATCTCTATCACATTCGAATTTCTAGTATTATAAGAGTGATTCTGCGTCAATCTGGGAATACAATTATAATTTTCTTTTCCAAACAAAAGTAGATGCAGTATGTATATTCCGAGCAACGTTATAATTTGAAGATCTTTAAATAATTGTCGGCAGCTGGTTCTAGACGAAACGTCTGCCAGTACGCGAATTGCGCGCTTTTGTAACTTTAATACACGCTCAATATCACCCGAAGCGCTCCAAACTAGCAACCCATATGTAATCACAGACTGGAAATGAGCAAAATAGCACATACGTAAAACCTAGAGACCAACTTGGCCTCTTAGTTTCGTCAACAAGAAACAGACGCTGCCCAGCCTCTTACACAGCTCATCGATGTGGCCCCTCCAATCACAACGTGTATCTAACGTAATACCTAAGAATTTTACAGAGTCTACCTGTGCTATACTCTTTATGTCCACCTTAATATAATGAGAATACTCGCGGTCAAGAGCATTTAATTTAAATTCCATGAATACCGTTTTACTAGTATTTAAACGCAAGTCATTTTGTTTGAAATATTCACTAATTGTAGTTAAGGTGTCATTTAGGGTTGTTCTACTTTGACTCATATTGCTGCTGGATATAATAAAAGAAGTTTCATCCGCAAACATTACTGCATCCTTCAACAGAAAATCATTCACGTAAATAAGATAAAGCAATGGTCCGAGGACAGTGTCTTGTGGAACACCACAGCGAACTGCCAAATAATGAGACTCACTCCTGCTTATGTCGACATATTGCAACCTGCTTGTGAGATATTCACAGATCCAATCAAGGGCTTTGCCCCTAATTTCGTAGCACTCCAATTTCTGTAATAAAATTTTATGGTTCACTAGATCAAAAGCTTTATTTAAATACACATGATTGACGGTCTTCCATTCTATTATATAATATACTACAAAATTTAAGTATAGCCGATGTAGCATTTGTATTCTTCCTGAAGCCAAATTGATTAGAATTTAGTAAGTTATATTTGTTGAGATAGCTAATTAATCTGGCGGCCATCAATTTCTCTATAATTTTTGAAAAGGTACTTAATATCGATATTGGACGATAATTATCAATAGAGTGACGTGGACCTTTTTTATATATAGGAATTACTTTAGCAATTTTTAAACATTCAATAAACGTTCCATCATAAAAAGATTTATTAATTAAATTTGTTAAGGGTGGTTCTATTTCACCAGCGCAAGATTTAAGTAAAACGCTATTGATGTTATCATCACCAGCTGAATGCGTGCTTTTCAAATTTTTTATTAATTCAACTACTTCGCCCTGAGTTGTTGGACTCACAAAAAATGTATTCGTCTGTACTGGAATTGAAGTGGTATCAGTCTTAGCCGCTCCGTTGATTAATTTATTAGCTACACTATTAAAATGATTATTAAATGCATCGGCTACAGTTTTTATATATATTCGCGGGTCTAGTATTTCGGTAAGTAAAAGTAATGATGGCACAAAAGATGATGTTGATAGTGCAAGAAATCATAGGAGCGCTGAAACACAGCAGGTAATCCTGAATGTATATAATAATTTGAAGAGTAAGGGTCGATTCACACTGTGATCCCGTTCACAGTTCAATCGCGCTCCGGCCTCGGTCCGTACAAATATTGGAATTATGGGACTAAAACACAAACAATTGTTGGACATCAAAATTAATGGGAGTGTCTTACGGAACACTGCAAAAAATTGTTTAGAATTGCATATTTAAAAGAAAAACAAGGAATGACAAGAGATAATTGAAGAAAATTAGTACGTAATGTGATTTTGATATTGTGAGAAGGGAAACGAACCGGTTCTACAAAAGAAGTTCCGATATTGCGAAGTTTGTATATAATAGACTGCAGTCTTGAATCACTATGTTGTCGCGCGCAATGAAGAAAAATTTAAGGAAAGAATTTAAGGACCCTTACGGCCGTTTGCACCGTCTGTGATTAACATTTTAATTAACTAATCAAAGATGAAATTTAATTACGAATTAGATATGAATAGGATTGCACCGAACAAATTTAATTAATGATTAGTTAATTAAAAAGTTTGCGACAGAAATATAGGTTGGTAGTGCGTTAAGTTTAGTTTTTAGTCAAAAATTGTATTTATATTGGGAACACTGTTCCATCATAATGAAAATTGCCGCTATGCGAATGCGCGATTTTAAGCGGCATTTGAAAGTTATTGGAATTTAAGCTGAAGAAAATTGCTACAGAATTAGATATTGAAATAAAAAAAGTTGAGTAGTAGTTTGAAAATGGAAATTAATATGTGAATGCAGGTTTTTTTTTCATTATGCAATTCTTTTATTTATTTGTTCTGCAAATGCTACAATTTTTGATACTTTATTTGACCTCTGCTATTACCTGTTAGAATTATTTTATTATTACCATCATTTCCTTATTTTGTTCCTTTTATTTAATAAATAAATGGTTAATTGCATACACAATATTTCTTTAAAAAAAATAAAAGTTATAATGCATTTAGAGTAAATAAAATATATTTCGTTTATACAAAAGCCAAAGAAAACAATACAAAAAAAATGTTCAAAAGTTAATTTCTATATAGCAATGAATTACAAATTGTTGAAATAATCATTAATTAGTAATGCCTGTGTCGCAGCAGGTACATCATCAACAGCGTCATAATTCATCTCATGAAGTTGTCCATTTAAAATTTCTTGAATTAATTTTTCTTCCTTGATTTCCTCTTCACCCTTGTGCAATACTGAGGTACCAACTATTACTGCTATAAAGGTATCCAGCTTTAAGCGACAATCATATGCCAGTATTGGAAAACATTCTTCTTAGAAACATGCTTTCAATGACATTCCGTGTTGTTTCACAACTGTTTCAGAATTTAACACTGGGGTCAATAAATATGTTTTTGAGGCATATCCACTATCGCTTATGGAAAAGAATCGATCGTTAAAGTGTGTATTCCCTGGCCATCGTACTATGATATCTATTATTTTCAAATTAGCATCATAAAAAATTGTGAATTTATAGAAAGATGTCCTTTCCTATTACAAATACCTCCGGGTCAATCCCACGTAAAACAACGAGTAATCCTCAAATACCTTTATTGTTAGTTTTCATTTCGGGAATTAATTTTTGATTTACCTTGGATTTTCTAAAACCCTGCCAAATATACACTTCTTGCACGGCGCTATTCCTTGTCCTAATCTCCAAAGTGAACACTTTAATTAGCTAGCTATTTCAATTTACAGTCACAGATATTTGTATTATAACCAAAAATCGCATAACATAACCTATAATCGCCTATAAACACGATTGTAAACAAATAAACTACGCTTGCGCCAACTTTAATTATGAGTTAATTCGTACCTTGGGTACTGATTAAAGATAATCACGAATTAAGGATTTAATTATTACTTAACCAGTCGGTGCTAGGGAATTTAAACTTTAATTATGATTAAATTTTAATTATAACTTAATCACGAACGGTGCAAGCGGCCGTTATTAAAGTAGTAGATTAGGTGGAGTTAGGAGTAGTGACAATCTTTGTGAATACGTTCCTATGAACCACACGTGCTCGAAGAATTGAGTAAACATTTGTTTTCTGAAGTTCCAGTGCTAGTGAATAAGTTAAATCGTATCTATGGACAGTATCTATCATAATTAGAGTGGTCAACTTTCGTCTACGCACCAGGTCAGTACTGAGTTTCATGTATGTGACATTAACGTTTAACACAAGTGTATAGTACAGTGTAGGGAAAGAGAAATTATTCACAACGCAAGATTGCAAGAAAAGTCAATAAATACTGCAGCCTATTGCTTGTTTGATGGAAGAAATTATTCCCAGTGCCAGTATTGAGCGGTCATTTTGTGACAGAATAAGATAAACTCCACTAGGAATGATCGTCCTGTCGTTAATTTAGCGACTGAAAACTGCGCATTATTAAGCAGAGGCATTGCTTAATTTCGGAGCGTACATTCCTTCCTTAAACGTCTGTATGAAGACTAGTTAAGGTGCCATCCGCTGCAATGGGAAAAGTACATTTTCAATGAGCAAAATTTCACGCCAATTGTGCGGTTAGTGATTAGAGAAAAGTAAAAAGTATTTGGAATAATTTCAGATTTAATTCGAGCATTTTTTCTCAATTGCTCAAGGTTGTGTGCAGTGACAAAACAACAGTAAAGACAGTGGTTGAAAGGGCACGTTTTGTCAGAAGATGAGCATTCACTGAAATATCCTACCTTAGTTCGCTTTGGTTGTGTAAGTATATCATCAGTAGGCTCTCAAACTCTGTACTTTTGCGAAAAAGAAATGAACTACCATCAATTAAAACGCGCTTATATGATATTTTGGTGCTATATATAGACAACCTAGGCCTAAATTAAAGCCCTTATTTTTTTTTAAAATTAGCCAAAATGTGAAGGTGCCGGTGTTGTCATGGTCAGGAAATTCCTTCGATTTAACTGGAAGAGAGCATGTACAGTAACAATAATATTAAGATAATTAATTCTCAATATTGAAGATGCGTGGCGTAATAATTCCAAAAATTAAAGACACTACTGACGCTTATATCGACGAGTATTCCGACAAGGCTAAATGTCGGTGTAAGAGTATTGGATGGATTAGATTAGATTAGATTAGGATTGGGGTGGCCTATCGACCTGTTTCACCGCGACCTTTACAGATCTATTGTGATCCCCTTTTTTCCTAGAGGACGCTCTCTAATTTTGCCCTCTTAATTAGGCCTATCATCTTTGAGAGCGGCTTCTTTAGCTGTGGGATTCTCCTCCCTCATTACTAGAAACCTTGTCCTCGCCAGGCCTTCACATTGGCACAGCACATGAACTGGTGTTTCTTCCTCCTCTTGGCAGTATCTGCAGGTTGCATCATCTGCCAGGCCTGTGTTGTACATGTGCCTATTCAGTCTACAGTGACCAGTCAGCAGACCTACAATCATTTTGACAGTTTTCCTGTCTTTATTCAGTAGATCTCTCGTGAGTTCAGGCTTATTGGATGGAAGAAGCGGTACTAATGATATTTATAAAACCCTTGTTTGAGCCCTTTCTGCACTGAGAAAAATAGATAATCAAAATAGTGATAGCAAACTTTATAATTAGTTATATTTTAATTATAATATTAATTTTTCTAATAAACAGTAATATATGAACGCATACTATTTATTATATAATGTTCTATTATCCCCGAGTTAATACCTCTGATTACATTTATAATACGTTGTAATATCAATTTTTCTCCGTCGTGTATAATTTTTTATAATTATATAATAACAATGATTGATTTGTTTCATTATACTACTAAAATCGTGGGTGGATCTACTATTGTGGGCAGGGGCTGTGTAATTTAGAAGGAAAAATGATAAAAAATTGCAACGTATATGCTGTGTACTGATGGTACCAGCATAAATGCAAAATGAAAAGTAAAAAAAAAAAATTAAAATTAAATTTACTAGCTCAGTGGATAAAAATAAAGGGCGCAAAAGAATACTTAACCTCAGGGTTATTCTCACAATTGAACTAATCATGAAAAATAAAATGTGGGCACTTTACTTAAAATCCCCAAAGATTGAAATGGTTGAACCAAAAATAAAAGAACAGAAACTTTGAATGACGTTAATAATCATAAATTTTATTTTTTTTAAAAAAAAGAAAAAAAATCATTTAATTACAATTATGTAGAAACAAAACCATGAATTTAAGATTCTGGCCGAAAACAAAAACTGCATGAATTTACAATTAAAAAGGATAATGCAAATCCTTTAACAAACAAAAGACAAATTTGTTCTAGAAGAAAATCCTTTTTTTACAAAAATCCACGTGGTCTCAAAATTTAAAATAAAGTAAATTAATTTAAACGTGGACAAATCAAATATATTTATAAAATTGAAATTTAATTACAAGCACAATGCTTCTTTTCACCTAAACCGAGATGATTAACTAAGAAAACTAAATTGAAAACTAAAAAACGGAAAAATAAACTCTTTAAACTAAAAAAACTTTCTAGAACAAATATAATAACAGATCTTATACCTAATTTGTGTACACAATAATATAATAACGATTATTATAAACGAGTTCCTTGAAGGATGAGAAGATTTCAAATTAAACGAACAACATTTTTAAAATCAATTGAATTTACAAAAAGGCAACAAAGAAAATAAAATTTAACTGTACTTACACGACATCGTTCAAGTAACTGAGCTGCAAGGTTAAACACGGTCGCATATATATATAAAATTTACAATTGCGTGCGCTCGCAACGCAGAATTCGTCTAAGAAAATTCTAGAATATAAACTACAAAATATACAATACTGATGAACGCAATATGTACAATTGAATAAATAAATAATCAACAACTGAACAATTAAAATAAATTCAATAATCAAATCAATTAACAAAATCTTATCCAAAAATAAAACATTAATTTCTGAGAGAATTTGCCCAACGCATTGATAAAGATTAATCTCCATAAATAAAATAACACATGAATTTACAAACCCCGGGGTGCCAAACCACAGCACTATATAAAGAACTACGTATAAAAGTTAAAAAAACTAACTGTTAATATTCTCTTTATCGTTCCGTATGACGTAATATTTAAAATGTCTGTTTGCTTGCCAGCGTGTCTTAAGCATCAATTGCACATATTCATTCTCTTCTGCCTAGTGTTCGCGCCTGTACACCTATTTTTTTTAAATTATGAATTTTTAAATGTCTTAAAAACTGTAAGATAAATTTAAATTTTGATTTCATCGATGCTTCCACCTCGAAAAGTAGCACTGAGCTACCGATCTCAATTATCTCAGTTGCAAAGTGTATTTGCCCATTATGCATACTGAATTTGAAGCATCCTCTACACTATCAATTAATGCGGAAGGAAGGAATTAGAATCATATGTACATGTGTCAACAGCTTTTGTAAAACTGCAGACGACGTCTTCTGACACTCCTCTGTTTGCGTTATCTACACACATTCCAGTCAACACTCAGTCAACCAGACGCCGTCTTTATTCATGTAGTTCCGGACCCCTTTAGTCACGGCTAATCTTTAATCTCTCGCCGAGACAATAATTTTATTCACTCAACGTTTCAGATGTAAATGATAATTATTCCGATAAGACTTATGCCTGACGGAATAACTCTCGGAAGGAACGTGCCCGAACTACGAGTCGCTGTACCTTCCCGCTATCCAAGCGATCTTTTCCATCCTCGGGTATCCTCCGGTGGGCCCTGCGGTGTCCTTATCTTGTTTCATTTTTGAGGAAGCTGCGTAAGGAGAAAGGAGGGTCCGAGAAGTGAAAAGCGTATAGACAGCACATTTACTTAAATTTTCCGTAATTATGGAGGCAGAACAAGAGATCTAAATCTTCCGGTCTTGTCATATTTATTAATAAAAGGGTGCCCTTCTCTGCGGGGAAATAAAGAAAACTTATAAAAATGTTACAAACCGTAAAGTTTTATCGCCTTCACGGTTACCGCAAATTTTTCTCCGCTGCTTGAAGATGATTTACGTTGCAATTAAGAAACGTTTGTCTTGTTATACACTTTAATCCGAGTTGCGTTTAAATTATTGAAACATTTCCTGGTTTTTATTTTTAATCTCTCAGCATCGTTGATGGATATAAATTGTGTCGATAATGTACCATACAATAATATTTATAACTTTATTATTAATTAAAATTTTAATAGATGGATCACTTCGCCGGCTGCAACCCTTATGTCTGTACGTATCGATTCCAGTTTTCATTTTATTATATTTCGCAATGACTTATTAGAATTCTCTACTTTTCACTGGAATGCGTGACATCATAAACAGATAAAAATATTAAAATTTTAGATTGTTAATTCAGTTATAAGACTCGTATCGTATAGTGTTATTGAAAGAAGAGAAAATACAGGGTGTATCAGATATAGAGGTAAATATAATAATATATAGCAGCTGTAATCATATACGATCAAAAAGTCTTAATGCACAGGGGGCCTATCTGTAAGCATTAACGAGAAAAAAATATTTTGTAAATGCCCTGGGCTAGAGCCTCACCTGTGCCCAACCTAAATGCTGTCCCGAGTATACCCCCAGATACCACTATCATTCAGCCATTACCGCTGTTAGTTTTGTGTGGATCGCCGCTTGGAGTGCAAGCCACTTCGTACATTTTATTTAAATTCTTCCCGTCTCGAAAAAACGATCCTTTTCAGGACCATCATAATTTCATATAAAGAAAATCGAAGCTTTATGTATCGGCAAAAGCGCGGGAATGTATAGATTCATTTTCGCGCGACATCATAGTAAAAAGGCGTGTTTGTAAATTTTCTGTATCTACATTTATTTCTGTGTAATTCGATTCAATTGATTTTGCGTTATATGATTAAATAAATCCAAAAGAAATAACTCAGATTCATGTGGTATCGTTTATTATTAACAACTAACCCTCGATTCGACAAAGCAAAAGAAAAATATTTACGTTTTTTGTACTACTGAAGTGGTATATCCGGTGAAACTCGAACGTCTTATCAGGATATTAAAAATAATACTCTGTAGACTTACGTAGAATGCTCTTAACACATAAGGAATGTTTATTTTATAAAAAGAAGAAATTTAAAATGCCTCAGTTTTACTATTTTTACAAGGGCCTTTATTTATTCAGAATGACGTTAAATGAACTTACGGTATACCATTAAGAATAATACTAAATGAGTGCAATGTATTTATACATAATACCACGTTTAGCGGGTGCTTAGCATGACGTTTCCTTGCATCAGGCCCGGACTAAAGAATTTTTGGCTCCAAATTTTACTTTTTTTTTAATGATGAAATCCGGTTTCGGCGGGTTTGTGCTTTATATGTCGTATCGTTAACACCCAAGCAAAATTTACTTTTTTATTTGATACACCCTGTAGAGGTAAAAATATTTATATAGAAAATTATAACAGGTACTTACTTAAATGTTAATACTTTACGCATTTGATCAACATTCATTTTGTATATATACGCACATTTAACACAATTACCTTGTTTTACTACGCAATAACTTTGGTATTAAAAAGTACAGCATTACTTCAAGAACTACTGAGATCAAAACGTTATCAATCAATCGGAAAATTATCATGCCCTTTTTTGTTATAAATTCGAGGGTACTGCATTCCGACGAAAAGTCGCAGTTTTAGTAAACCACAGTGTGAAGTGTAACAGTAGTAACTTTTCTTTTACCGTGTATAAGCTAAAGGATATTTTTTGTGACAGGGAAACATCGCCAGCTGTCAAATTTAACGACCCCCTCCAACCTCTACACGACTCTTCAATTTAAAAAAAAAAAAACATGAGCTGCTGAACGTCTACGTGCCATATTCGAAGTTTCATGTTTAATTACACATCTAGTAAATCCTGATATAGATTAGATTACGTATCTGTTTCTACAAAATGCTATTCTTTAAAATATTTTGTTATAATATACATATTCAATCGAGTCGTGTTTAAATTATTGAAACATATTCGGGTTTTTATTTTTTATCTCTCAGGATCGCTGATGAATATAAATTGTGTCGATAAGGTACCTGGAAGATATGGTCAAAATACAATACCGCCAGGCAATGTGGCAATTTAAATTTCGTTTAAAAACATTTCCTAAATATCATGCCTTCTATAACATTGAAAATATTCTGATTTATGTGGGGCTCTGCACGTTGAGGAAACAACCATTTTAACTATTTTAACTTTTACATATAATAAGCTGTATGATGTATGTATGTGTATAATATTCGACAGCACTGATCCAATAATAAATAAATAAATAAATACCATACAATAATATAATGTCATTGATTTTTTGCAAAATGCTAAAATACGCCGATTTTTTTCGTAAAATGCACTAAATCGTTTTTTCTTTTATTCATCGTATTCTGGTTAATACAGTATCACTTTACCGTGTCTACAAGATACATGTTTTATGAGAAAGAAACCCCGCTAGCTGTCTGTCAAACTACGATTTCCGTAGCACCATGCACTTCTTTTATCAAAACGACGGATTGAAGGGTACAGCCCCTTCCAACACTTGCGTGGCTATTAAATTTAATAAAATTTAAGCTGTAGAGCATTGAAAAAGGGGTAAATCCAAACATCTACGTGTCTTTTCGAAGGTTCATGTTTAATTACACATCTAATAAATCCGGATTACGTATCCCTTTACTCTATAAATGTGCATTCTAAAGTAATTGATGGTCTACTTGCAGAAAGTTATAAAGTTATAGAGTGTCAATTATAAATATATATACACTGCACGTTAGATAAATAAATAAATCTGTTTCTTCTTGTGAAACCAATTTGTTTATAATTTCTGGGGGCATAGTAGTGTAAAAAAGTGAATAACGTTTTATTGAAAAATTTAAATGAACTCGGTCTGTTGTTCCTTCTAGTAAAGATAAAATACTGAGTTTTGCTTTCACATATAGTCACCTAATGAGCAGCACCAATCCCCGATTTTTTTCAATGTTTCCACTTATTTGTCATTGGATATTGTCGCAATACAATGTTCTTGTATCATCGGCATATGCATACAATTTTCCCTTGAGATTTAATTCTAGAAATTTGTTTGCATATACAATGTATAAGATTGGGGTTAGGATGAGGTCTGCTTGAGACATCTAGATCAAATTATGCCTGAAGAATTTTTCTTTGCTTATTTTCGTGGTTGTCTGTCGTTTATGTAGGTTATAAGCCGTTTTTTTTTTATGTCTAAGGCGTTACGGTTACAACTATATTCCAATCTAAGATATCTAAACATTTTACATTGTGAATGATTTATTTACATATAGCTTTCTATAAACTCTTTCTTTAAATATATCATTTCCACTATTTTAATAGTTCATCAGATATAACACATCATTTTATTAAACTTTTGGTATTAACAGTTAATTAAATTTAATCAACAACGATCATAGAATTTCTCTAAACGTATACTAGCATTGATCCTCAGATTTTTTGCGGCTTCTCCAGCAGATAGAAACGTGGACAACGAAAACAAGGAAAGCTAATACACTGCCAAACGGAAACTCCAGTGAAAATGTATTTTGAGCAATGAAACTTTGTGTTGTTTTAAAGGACTCTAAGAAGGATTTGGAGTTTGTTAGGGCACAACTTTCTGAATACCAACTAAAATGACCCCGTGGGATTAACGAAGCATTAAAGTAGTCTACCGGGCGAGGATTGATGGCGACCTAGCTGCACCTTTACGTAGAAACATTACTCTCTTAAACGAGTTCGCTATTTCAGGCACGGCGAACGCCATATAGAAATTCTCGTTTTTATTGAAGGCGATGTGTTGCTTAAATTAATCAACTGAAAACCAAAAATTGGTTACTTAATTGCCCTCGTTCTTATGCTAGTATTTAACACTACTTACTATAAAAAAAATAAGTGTATTTTGACTATTTGCATACTAAATATCCACCAAATCACAGCACAACTAGCAAAGATTGCCTAATGTACCGTAATTAGAGCGGACAATTTGTTTGTTTATGCAGCAGTATAGATTTGTCGTTATGACAAAAAACTACTTTATTGGTTTAAATAAATCAATTTATTGCATAAGAATGTAATGATTTGTTAAATATGATTTCAGTAGTTCTTACTGTCAGTGTTTGGGTTGCCTGTATTGTGGTTGATTCAAAAGCGCAACGTGTTGCAATTGCCGTTCTGATGATCGCAGTTCTTATAAGATATATAGTTGATTTTAGTAATACAATATATCGTTGTGATTCATTCATATTTGCTTGAATGTTTTTAATTTGTTTTATTTCGTGTTGATGTTTCATTTCTTTTTTTATCTATTAATTATATTGATAAGAGTTTGAATTATATTTTTAAAAAAGAAAGTTTCAGATATATCAAATTATGTTCAAATATATATATCTATACAAACTAACGCAAACAAACTACAAAACCAAATCTATTCAAAATTAAAATCAAAAATTGAAAAAAGTAAAACATCACACATAGTTTATAAAATAGACTGTCAAAATTGTAATGGTGTATATATAGGTGAAACCATGCAATATTTGGAAATAGAATAGAAAGGACCAAATACAACAAAAATCTTTACAAGCATTAAAAAACATGAAATAACTCAAAATCACACCTTTGATTTCAACAAACGTAACAATTTTAAACAAAAAAACAAAATTTAAAACACGTAATATACTTGAAATAATTCAAATTTATAAACATAAAAATGCAGTCAATGATAAAACCGATATACAATATTTCACAAAATTATATAATTTAATTTTATAACTAAATAAAATATTTGTAAAGAACTATTTAATTACAAATTTTAAAAACAAATAATCAAAACAGCCTATTTTAAAATGCAATCTTTAAATAAAACATAATAATATATTCAAAATCATAGTAAACACAACAATTTTGTCATTTATTAAACAAAAACTTTTATTTTACAATTTACAATTTCTACTTTTATTTATATATCTACTTGAAAAAGCTTTTTAATAAAGCGAAACGTCGTCGTCGTATTCATTCATGTTTTAATATTAAAGACCTAAAAACCAAGAAAAAGGAAATCAAATATTATATATCTATGGAGCATGAATCTTGTTTTAAAATACTAAATATTTGAAATAGTCAACAGTGGTAAAGAAGAGATAAAAAAAGATTATTTGATTTTTTGGTTTATGACAGCGTGATTTTTTTTAAAAAAAATAGAGATTAACTCGATATAAAATTCAAAATTCTGTTATATTTTTATGAATACTTGGAGCATATAAACGAATTTAGTATTCGAACAACAGTGAAGTATCTGCTGTGGTATCACATTATAATTTGGGTGAAACTTTAGGAATTTACATTATTGCGATGAAGATGTGTAAAACACAGGAGGACTGAATCATCGGACTGTGGAGTAAAACAGAGGAGGACTGAAACATCAGAGGAGTTAGTGAGGAGGGCTTTTAAATTACAAAGCAGTACCCAGGTAGATGTTTTTTTTATCTATAATTTGGTTTAAACACTAATTTTTTAAAAAAAATCATATTAAACATGTATACCTATCGATAGGGTTTGTGTTAGAGCATTTGTAAAAAGAAAGATTTTGTAAATAATTTGATTTTTACATTAATAAAAAAAATACACCTCAAACTAGTTTTTCGAAGAATTATTAGGTAGAATCTCAGAGTCTTCATTTTATAATTTTATATATGCAACATATTTTATATTACTTACATAGGGAGAAAACTTTGCTGTATAATATATAATGATATTTTTGTCAGAGTATGCGTTTGGAAAGTGGAGAGGTTAGATGTAGGAAAAGGTTGAGCTATACTTTCCATAGATTTTAGCAAGGCGTTTGATGCTCTACCCAGAGACAAACTAGTGTTGGCATTAAAGGAACTAGTATAGATTACAAGTTGAGAAAATTAGTGGTCATGGCAATAAAGCAAACGAAAGTCAGCATAAAAGCCCAAAAAGGGGAAACAGAGAGTTTGATGACTAATAAAGGGGCAAAGTAAGAAGTGTGTCTTAAGGAAAATAAACACTAGAAATTTTAGGACGGAAGGAGGACAATTAGTAGCATATGCCGACGATCTGGTCATAATAGCAAAACAAACGAGTATACTAGAAGACATATTAAAGAAAGTGAAGCGAGAGGGAGAGAAGATGGGCTTGGCAATAAATGTAAACAAATAATAAAGATAGGAAACCCGAAATAACTGAAAAAAATATTAACCATTAGAGTATTTAATGCAAATAGAAAGCAAATTGTTCACAAGAAAATCAAAACTAAGTATCTATACCTCAATTATAAGAGCAACGATGGTGTATGCAGCAAATACGATGATCCTTACAAAGAGAGACGAAGAGGACCTGAGAATTGAGGAAATAAGAATAATGAGGACAATCATGGAGCCGGTAAAAGTAGCAAGAAACGAATATAGGCAAAGAATGAATCACAAAATATCGCAGGAACTATAGGAAGAAGATACAGTAAAGAAAATAAAAGTACAGAGGATAAAATGGCTGAAGTCAGGCATGTAGAGTTGGTGAGATGTCTACGACGTATTTAGTGAGGTCCAAGGTGTGAAAGAGGACCAAGAAGACCTAGAACGAAGTGGTTAGAGGAGGTTGAGGGAGATTTGAGGAAGATAGGAGTGAGCAACTGGCAGTAAAAAACTAAAAGTAGGAAACTATGGACGGAGATTAGTAAGAAGATTTGAAAGGGAAACTTAAGGGGGTCACTACATATCTTTATCCATATGGGAAAACCCCCATTACGTATGTCCCTTTTCTCAGAAACGTCGTGTATGATCTCATTGATTTACACACGTTATCTAGTATTGTCCCAACAGTTTAAGTGACGGATTTCATAAAATTTCTAAAGACGTTTTTTTTCATGAGTTTTCAAAATCGATATTTTCTTCGCTTACCTTTTTAAATTTTTGAATTTTTTTGTTTAATGAGCAGAAGTTTATTTTAAAAAACGCTTCATTCAGTACATTCTCTACCTAATTCTACATTTAGAGAAAAAAAATATATCGCGATACTTTGAACAGGTTGCGAGAAAACGGGACAAGTATGTGAAAAAGGACAAGCGAAGAAAATATCGATTCTGTAAAATTCAAAAAAAAGTCTAGAAATTTTATGAAATCTTTCACTTAAACTGTTGGGACAATACTAGATAACGTATTGCTGTGGCCTGGCATCCCGGTTTTCGTAACTCAGTGTTATCTTATTTTATCCGATCTGTCTTTATCAATGTTTCGAGAAAATTTTCTCAGAAATTAATGTTAAATTTTGTATAAGATTTAGTTATTGAGTTAATTGTTTAATTTATTTATTTAAATGTTCAGTTGTTTAAATTAATTTCACTCTTTATTATATTTTTATTTGCTCATGTTGTTCAATGTCCTTCTTTGTAGAGTTCTTCGATGATCTTTGTGCGTTGAGCGCACGCAGCTGTAGAATTTTATATGTATGCGATGTGTTTAGCTTTAAGACTCAGTTTCTCGATTGACGTTAAAGAGTAAGTAGATATAAATTTGTATTCATTGCTGCCATTTTGTTTATACTTAAACTTGATTTAAAGATTTGAATTCGCGTATTTTAATTTATTTCGTCCATCTAGGAACTCGTTTAATAATAATTGTTGTTGTATTGTTGTGTACTAAATTGTGTACACAATTTATAAGATCAGTTATTATTTTTGTTCGGGTAGTTTAAAATGTTAGTTTAAAGAATTAATTTCTCGTTTTTTTTATTTTGCTGTTTTGTAATTATTTATTAATCACCTCGGGTAGGGTGAATAGAAGCTTTGTGCTTGCTTTTAGTTTTCATTTATATATATTCACTTGATTTGTCCACGTTTAATTTAGTTTGTTTTAATTTTGAAACCACGTGGATTGATTGATTGATATAAATAGGACTATCTTCCTGAACTATTTTACCTTTTTGCTTTGTTAAAGGATTTAGCATTGTCCTTTTGTAAATTAGAGTCTAATGCAGTTTTTGATTTCGGCCAGAGGCCTAAGCTCATGGTTTTTTTTTCTGCAATTTGTAACTAAATGTTTTTTTTTTCTTTTTTTATATAAATAAATTCTTGTTAGTTAATTAACGTCATTCAAAATTTCTGTTCTTTTATTTTAAATTTAAACCTTTTCAATTTTTGGGGTAATTAGAGAAAGTCAGATTTCTTTCACCCACAATTTACTTTTCGTGATTAGTTTTAATTAGCGAGGGTAACCCTGAGTTTAATTGTTCTTTTGCGCCCTTTTTGATTTATCCGTTGAGCTAGCTAATTTAATTTTCCATTTTGCTTTTTCTTTGGCACATTCAGTACACAGCAGTACGTAAAAAATTCAATGAGATCAGACACGACGTTTCTGAGAAAAAGGGACATACGTAATGGCGGTTTTCCCATATGGATAAAGATATGTAGTGACCCCCCTAAGAAGAGCGACGAGGATTGATCCACCACAAATTAGGAATCTAGAAAGCATTTCTGAAACAGTACGGGTTTGGAAAAGTGGAAAAGGTTCGATTTGGGTAAAGGTTGGTTTTAATATTATAATTGCATTAAGTTAATGGCGGTTTTGGTTAACTTAAATATTATTTTTTAATAACGCTCACTTTGTTAATTGAGCAATATTTATTGTTTAAGCTTAAATTGTTGCTTTTCGTAAATTAATAAAAAAGAAGTAATAAAATAATATGATTGCCTTTCTTGTTAGCTTGGCTATGACTTTGGTCGGTAATATTTTTGTTGTTGTGTTAATTTAACATCTGGCCTTCCTCAGATATACATCAAAAGAAGTAAATATAATTCACTAATAAATAAGTGCAGTTTTGTTTAACCTTACAACAATTTATATGTGCAAACCTAACGTTGTAACTCTATCAACCGTGTTCAAAGTCAGAACTGGGTTTATAGAAAATGGGGATATAAGATTGAACCTAATACTCACCCAGTTTTGAAATGTTTCGTAAAAAATTGTAAAATCACTCTGTATTTTCGAACATCTACTGATGTAATTACGCTATTTGTTAGACCAATCAATATTATCTATTACTCCATTCTGTTCGCAATACACACCGAATCAAATTACACCTAATTTTGCGCACTTTATTTATCCATAAAGTACCTCCACCATTTCAAAGCCTCAATATCCGAATTCTTAAACGTCGATTTAAAAATTCCGTAATTAATGACTATATTTTCCCTGATTTCGACCCAATAAACCGAGCGACGACGTGACGGTTTGATGACAGAATCCTCGGGCTTGTGAGAATTGGGGTAAACTTTTTTAATTAAACCCATTTGAAAGGAAGGCGGACAGCGTTCTAGAACTCCAGGATCGGTTCGAATTTCCTCTTCATTCCGTAAATGACCCATCCGTAACATATTCGACTAAACCTGGATTTTCCCTCCGTTAATTCAGGAGCACTGACACTTCGAAAAATAACTGATACTAGTCGAGATTGGCCTGAATTGATGTTGATAGCTTAAACATGGAATCGCCATTACGTACATAAAGAAATTGCCTCTTTTCGAAATTGAATTTGTCGCGAATCTTACATATAATAATCTTTGCATTATTACTGTTAAATCTAGCGATTCCTTCGTGTCTGCATGACAGCCTAATTGCATTATTACGATCGTATATTATGTTGAGTATTGAGCCACTTACGGAGTGGTTGATTTGGTCAAATTCAAAGCAACTTTGTGAAATACATACACATTTGTATTATGCAGCATGTAGGTACACTGTAAAAAATTACAGTAATTTTGTCATGGTAAATTAGGAATATTACATGTAATGACGTTGTGAATTTACCACAATAAATCATGTAAATTTTGTTTTACATGTTTTTTCTAGAATATTTAACATGGAAAAAAAGATTTCGGTAAAATTTATAGCTGTCTCGTGTAAGTTTAAGATGTAATAAAAATTCGAAAGGAAATTACAGGAAAAAACGTACAATTTTATGTTTACTATCAAAATTTACTTAAAAGTGTAAAATTGACAATTTTTTTGGGTATTTAAATTTGGGTAAAAATTTGAGGAGCTTTTATATTTATTTTTACCTGAATACGCCGCAATGTGATTGGTTATTAGGTTATTTAACTGTACGCGTTCGGCAAATATACAGTTCATATAAATATTACATACGAATTTTACAGTACAATCTTTGAAAAATACATCAGCATGTGAAATTTTCTAGATGGCAGAAATTTTACCTTATGAAGCAAATTTACCGGTAAAATTGTAGCCAACTTTTTTTACAGTGTAGTTTGTATTGACCTGAAGCTCTATTGTTTTCGAAACTTGAAGGTTACGGTCAGATTAAAACAACATAATTTTTTTTTATGAAATAGCTACTATGTAATTCTAGCCCAATGCCCGATTTAAATTAAAAGAAAGCCAATTATCTGGCCATTTATTTATATAAATAACATTATTCTCACATGTTACAAAATTATATCTTGAATCACCTTGGGTATTATATCTTAAGACTGAACCGAGGTACAATTAATTTAACTGTTAAATTTATGTTCGGAAGCTCAAGGACGAAAATTTTGAACATTTATTACATTAATTACTGCGTACTTCAACATTGCTCACTTATTTTTTTACTGTATCACACTAACCCCCAAAGTGACACCTACCAAAAAAACTATATCTTATTTGTACAGCTTTGTTAGCTACTACATGTTAAAATTGCAAAAGGGTCAAATTGGTGGAACATATAATTAAAAAAATAAAAACCAATTATGGATATGTGCATATGTATCAATTATTTACCAAAAACTATTAAAACCTGTAAACTATCTCTATACCTATCGTCATAAATATGTTCTTATAACAAAATATACACCTACAAATAAACTATAAACAATCAATATTTCGTAACTCATCGTATACGATGACGACTACTCAGTACTGTACTCGATGAAATATTGAAATTGGACCCGTCGAATATGCGATTTTACAGTATTCGACTGCAGGAGTTTCGAACTTATGATCTGTGATGTAGACTCGATACAATGTTATCCTATATGGCAGACCACGTAAACTTAGATTTATGCAAAAGAAAAATGTGTTAATGAAAGTTAAATCGTTTTACTGATTAAATATTGCTGGAGTTTCGAATATGTTAAGTGCGATCCTGTTTTTTCATTGTAACATATGCGATAGGAAATAATGGAGAAAACAATTGAACGTCATAGAAATAATAAATGGGTTAATTGTAAAATAAATGTAGGAAAACAATGGAAAGCTAAAGCGTATCATTATAAATGAAGATTTAAATAGATATCAACCTTATTGTAGAAATACTGTATACATTGGATTTGTTTTTTGTCATAAATGTAGGCCGATAATATCTACTAGCTGTGGTGATAGTGTTGAAAATGACAGTTACGACAGAGATTTGTGGGAATGCAATAGTTCCGCTTCAAGAAGAATATGCGCATTATGTGAATCTAAAAAAAATTACTACTGTGCCTTGAGAGGTTTACCTTCAAGCATTTATTAAACAAAGAATTTTTATTCCAAAATGAAACAGAGGTTGCCCAAGATTTGATAACAGATCATCAAAAGCACAGTAGTTAAGATTTTTTAGATTTCCACATTCGTAAAATGTGTTGTTCTTACATCTCTATTGAATTTGTAACTCTGCATATTCTTCTTCTTGAAGTCAACTATTGCGGCAAAACACCACACAAAGTCAGGATCATCCAAATCACTGACGTAACTGTCATTTTCAACACTATCACCACAGCTAGCAGACACGATCGGTTCCGTATCTCTATATATATTATCAGCCAACATTTATGATAAAAAAAATAGATATTCAAAACCCCCGCAAAATACTCAATAAAACAATTTAACTTTCATTAACACAATTTTCTTTTAAGGTAAAGTCAGGTAAGTGTGTAGTAAAAATTGCATAGTGTGAAGAAAATGTAACACTGTTCATATAATAGACATTTTGATAATTTTTAGACATAGGAAATAGTACGTAATATATGCCCAGTTGTAAGCCTTCATAGATACAACTTTTATAATTATCACGGTTTACTAGAAAAAAAAAGAAATTTTATAACAGTGTCAATACTACACACTTACCCAGCAAAATGGGGCAAGTGGTGTAATCGTTTCCGCATTTTATATATTAATAGGGCATTATCCTTTTAGTTTGGTCAAGTGTGTAATACTATACTGATGCCTTTTTAATAAGGTATGATAAATTTACAAGATATATAAGTTATTACACGTTAGCAGATGTGAATTTTTATTTGTAAAATTAGTATGAAGTTTAGTACATTAGTAACATAGCAGAGGACATCCTTATTTTAATTTTAAAAATAAATATAGCCAATCTACACACTTGCCCCGGTTACACACTTACCTGACTTTACCTTACCTAAATCTAAGTATACGTGGCCTGCCAACTACGTTTCGATTCGCAGTTTTCTCCCTATATAATACAGTAAACACGCCAAACACTTACATATATTACAGAAATTGTCCCATAGATGGCGCTTCTCGTATTTCATTTCAGTAACAAAACATATTTAGCAGAAATAGCAAGATAAATACGATTATAAATTATTAATCTAGAAATCTAGTATATTTACCAGAAAAATATCTTAGCAGGAGCCGTTGAAAACGCGACTTCCTTGCGATCAACTCCGAATATGCGGGACTTTGAATAAACTAAAATTTGGTTGACGCAATCAAATCGTTTCTTCTTTTCTCGGGTACAGAAGGAGTTGTGTTAACAAAATTTTTCGTGTGATACCTTTGAAAGGCTTCGATTGATCCCTTGCTAGACTTACCATAACAATATAAATTTGTTGTATTAATAACAAATACATAATAATTTTTTTTCGTTGCTGCAACAAAAAGTTTTGGTTCGCCATATACAACCAAAGAGTATTGTTAAATTAACTAAATTTTGGTTAGCTCAATGCAGATACTTTTCTGAGTGTATATACTTAAATTTTCAGATTTTTCTCTTGAACAGCTTTCCATATAATGTATTTCTGACATTCGTTGTGCGATACTCTGTGTAAATTGTAATAATAACACGTAGTAAGTAATTTTAACAAATTTTGTTGTCTATACATCCACAACCGAATTTTGTAAATTCACAAGGAATAGGTGTTAATAAGGCAAATTTCGTAAAATATTTTGAAAAATTCACCTTAATTTTTGTTAATTTAATAGTTAGGTTTTCAAACATAAATTGATCTGACCAGCTGATTGTAAGCCACGTAGGCTTCTATAAATTATTAATAACATCGTGGCTTTCCCCATGTATACAACGCATTGATATATATTCATTCCAAACACATCATCAAAAAATAATTAATATATAATTTCTATATCCAAACATGTGATGTGATGACTAAAGGAAGTGGCTGTTGTGTGGAAAGTTTAACAAAAATACTTTTTAAAAACAAATTGGTAATCTCTATTACACGTGGATAGGAGTTAAAAGATACACCAGACACATACATATGTATATATATATACATTATTCCCAAAGCTATGCAATCTAAATTTTTCCAATTTCGTTCTGAAATCGGATTTAATTTTGCCAGCCAGTTTCCGGTGCGATGTTCTTTTATTGCTTAACTGGACCCTTGTGTACAGTATTCGGAATCAGCTAACTTCCTAGCAATACGAATGCGATAAATGAAAACAATAAAGCTAGCGCAAAAATAATACCGCTTATCAAGTTTTAGTTATGTCAATCCTTATCCCACGCGCGCATACGTAGATCGTTACAAATATAAATTCAATTTTGTCTATTTTTCGAAATACCTGTATCCTGTATTACAAATTCTATTATAGGTATTCTGAATAGCTCTCGTCATAGGTAAGCAAGGTAAGCACCTATAAAAACAGTGATGATAACAATATGTTACTTACTTATTTACTAAAGCCTATTAGCATGACCTTTGCCATACAAATAAATAAATATTCTCACGTAGATCAGAGAAATAATACTAAATATATTCCTTTCAAAAATAAAACACTTCTAATCAGTGGCGGCTCGTGAAAATATTGAGTGGTTTTTTTTTTGTTTGTTTACCTAAGCAAATGGCTTGTTTCTTTTTTTTTACTTAAAACCCTTGTTATATATTTATTATTTCATTTTCATAATTTTTACCCTAAGAAAGATATGAATCGTAGTTCATTTTGATTTGAAATATTATATTTATTAATTTGCAATGTCATCCTAGAATAATACTACATTTTATGACTATAATTAATAAATATTAAATGAATCGGTGTATCGGTTGTTAAACTGATTATTGCCACGATTTTATCACGCGGTGATAGATATTGTGGGGAATAGAAAACAATCGCAAGTTTGTAAGTTTGGCGTGTCGATTCTTATTTAGAAGTGTTAATACCTATTAAGTACTATTAAATACATTTAATAAACACTTTTGACAACTATCTATGCGTTATATAAGCCCTCCAAAGCCGTTTTCGGTCTGCACGATATATATATAATTAGCTAATTTTCTACATTACTTGCAAAAAATCATTGCACCTCGAACATTACAGACAATGCAACAAAATTCAAAAAGAAATAACATTACAAAGTATTCTATTATGGCAAAGTTAATTTATTCAATATACTTAATCTGCATATTTACGAGGAAATATATTACAATATCTCATCAATCTATTACAATTTAGCTTTCTTCAGGGCCTCCTTTTAAGCGCAACAAAGAGGCTACAGTTGTGCCGAATAGCTAGACTTATTCATGTTTCTAAATTTATATAATGTAGTAGTGCCTTTGTTTCGTGTCACAATTTCTGTAATACCTTGCTTGGCAACGACGCAGTTTTAATCAATAAAGTGCCTCGTTTCATAAATATAAGAACATGCATCCAAACTCTGAAAGGTTATTGCTTAATTTTCATTAAAATCTTAATATATTGTCGACTTTATATCAATACATGACTGGAAAGTACCGATGATTATGGAAATTCAAGGGTATGTGGAATCATCAATTTTTAATCGATTATTGCTCACTATAGTTATTGCTCAAATATGCTGTTTCTTTGCTATATCGGTGGTTGGCACGAATTTTCCGGTTCTTTTGTCTATTTTTTAACTATTTAGAGCTTAATAATTAGTCATCCATTGATTTCCGCTTCAAAAAAAATTAAATTGAAATTTTTCCCTCCTCCGAAAAAATCGCTAACAGCGTAAAGGGGTCGTATTAAAAGCTATGATTTTACCTTCCTGCGAAAATTGACATAGGGTATTGATCTAAGCTGGATTGGGAGATTGGTTGTATAGTTTGATTACTAGGTCACATTAAAAACGTGTGTAACACTCGGTTGATATTAGCATACATATGTTTCACCTTACCAAGGGTCATCAGTGCTTCTGGTCAACCTAATGTATTATACGAGGAAAGTCGTATACATATGCTTAATAAGTGGAAGAATAATTGAATGAGAATTGACGCAAGTATAGTAGCTTAAAGCCGTCCTACAATTATCGTTATCCTTTATAGATACATATTGTAGTTTCAGATCGACAATTTAGCAAATATCTTCACGTTAATAATGAGATTTCCATCTTCAATGCAGCAAGCTGTGGGGTGGAAAGATTTTTCTTCAAATTAAAGTAAATTTCCACAGGACAAAGAACGTAATTTACGACCAATAATTCAGAAAACATTTCATAATGCATATTACTCTAATATTAATAGCGACCATGACGCTAAAAAGTAATATAAAATGTGATAAAAGAATAAATAACTGAGTGAAACGTAAATAACCCGACGTAAAACGTATTTTAAATCTCCCTTGCTGCCCTGTTATTAATAAAATATTTATATCTATACCTTTTCTACCACAAAATATGATAAATAAATGTATTAAGTGCGATAATTAATAAATAAGTATTTATTACGTTAAATTCATCAGATTGCGCACTGCACTGGATGTGCGCTAAACATGTTGTCTCTTCGCTTGGCCGACTTACCAGGCATCCAAAAGTTATGTTTTGGTTTACTCTCCGGTTATGTCACCTGGATCATATACTTTAGAAAGCGAAATGAATGCTTATTTTTTTTTGTTTATTATAAGGATATAAATATTATTGATTGAAAAGCAATTCTACATTTGAGTTAACATAATTTTGCTATAAGACAAGAAAAATAGCTGAAAAATAAAATAAAAATAAAATAACACATATTCCCCCCTACCGGCTAAGTAACATAACATGAATGTCATCCGTTATATAACAAAATATGACATATGTCATGTTATCGATGAAATTTCGTAACCGTCTAAAACTTGAACAAGTTTTCGCGCCTGTTACGCTAATCCTGTATTCGATTCGTAACATGTAAACAAAATGTCATGTAAAATGTCATATGATGCAATGCGTCCCTCTGTTTCTGTCTATCCTTTGGACTTCTGAAAGAGTTTATCTTTTTCTATAGCTTTCTGAAACTATATTCATTGCAGTCAGGTTCAGACAAAATAAATTCGCATGTAACAATTTAACATGCTATTTAGCCGGTATCACTTACAACAAATATGTATACGAAACATGTCAATTGTAAATGTTATGTTATGAGTTAACAAACCATGTTATATAACATAACATGTACACTTAACATACTTCGTATACATATTTGTTGTAAGCGATACCGGTTGAATAGCATGTTAAATTGTTACGCGCGAATTTATTTTGTCAAAACCTGACTGCAATGAATATAGTTTCAGAAAGCTATAGAAAAAGATAAACTCTATCGAAGTCCAAGCATAACAAACAGAGACCATTGCATCATATGACTTTTTCTTTTTTGTGTCAAGTGTCAGTATTTTTGACATAATCTGCATAGAAACGTCCATCGTGTTGATGTGTGTATTAATAAGAAAAAATAATGGAAAGTTAAGAGGCAACAATAACAACTCGAGGAGTTATTGATTTAGAAGAAAAGATGGTTTCGAGATATCGTCAAAAAAAGTAATTTATCAAAAATTTTCTGCGAAAAATCACCCAACTTTGAAATACCCCCAACTGTTTAACATCAAATAAGCGTCTTTCAGAGGATCGAACGGCGTCGTCGCTCTCTAGCTCGTACGTTCTACGGCGAACAAAACCAATAAATAGTAAGGTAAGAATCTGTGGGCAGAGTTTTCAGAAAAAATGACAGTTCTGGGAATAAGGTTGCAAACACTTTTTTCTGTGTATCTTGTGCTTCGATTCTTCTTTGGAGTGATCTTCCATTGTTCTATCAGTGCTCTTACAGTATTTTTATTCAGTCAGACATGCTTTAAACACGGCATCAGGCCAAATTAAATGATTTGATCCGTCTCATAATTTTGCTTGCCTTTCAAGTTAAGATTATACCTAGAACAACAAGTAATAGAAAAAAAACAACTCTATTTACGTGTAAATAAGAAAGACAATTTAATTTACTTTTCAATCTTCCTTTGATATGCCTTTCATGACCTCTTCTTTGTCTACTTCATAATTTCTGCTATGTTTTTCTGTTTAGATCATACACTAACAATAAACTGTTTATATTACCGACAGCCCTGCAACCTACCACTTTATTTTACCATGTTACGAAATCGAATTACAGATTAGCGAACAGTGCGCGAAACTTGTTAAGTTTTAGACGGTACGAAATTCTCAATAAATGACATTGTCCATATTTTGTTATATAACGGATAACATTCACGTTATGTTACTTAGCACGGTAGGGGGAATATTACAGTGATGTCCCAAAAAGTTATACAAATGGAGAAAAAGTTACCTTAACATCTTACAAAAAAAATTATTTTAATAAAAAGCTCTACATGACATGTAGACATAATAATACAAAATTTTTAAAACATGGCTGGAATACAGAAAAATCAAATCATGATTTGGAGTGAGAGTAATATACTTTCAAACTAAGTAGTGGAGAGCAACAATGTTCATTGAAATGTTATAAGTGCAAAAAATTATCCCTTGCAATTAAAATTAAAGATATCAGCAATTGTTTAGATTAAAAGCGCAGTATAAACAGCGTAGGATCCCGGTACATATAAGCGCCTGCTTGTGTTTTTACACACGTTCTTATAGAGGCATTAAAATCTAATAACTGTCAACAAATGTAATATACATCAGTGTGTGTTTGCAATAATTAGAGAGATGCCATAAATTGAAAATTGTTCCGCAAAAATGTGTCGATGGTGGAGCGATGTTAATCCCAATTTCCATATCCAAACAGAGATCAATATTCTTTTAAACTAATGTATGGTGTTGCTTTACAAAGACGAATTGTTGGACCTCTTTTTTCAAATAATATGAATGGAGAAGATCTGCAATTTATCAGTTGTCTGACTTTTTGGTGACTACACTAATGAACGAGGAAAATATGGTACCAAGGATGGAGCACCATGCATGTAACAGAACTATGGATTTTCTCCTACACTTTCAACGGTAAAGTGATCGGGAGTAATGGGTTTTCTGGCCCAAGGTCGCCGACATTACTCCTCTAGGCTTTTTTTTGTGAGGCTCTTAAAGGAAAGGTTTCCTTCAGAGGCTTTCAGATGTTGATCATCTTGAAAGACTCTTAGAGAAACATGTAAGCTACAACCGAGTTGTGATTAGAATTTCATACACCAATTTACGAACAATCCTTGTTTAGAAAGGACGATGGATACGTTGAAGTTCCGTAGTATTTTCGTTATTTTCATGTTTCCCAATAAATTTATTAGTTGCGTTTTTTATTGTTGATAAAGTGATAAGAGGTTATCATTTATTGTTTGTTAATAATATCTAATTAATTTGTGATTTTTATCTGGAAAATCACAAACTACAAGTGGGCATAATTTTTTGCTACTAATAACAATTTAATGAACATTTGCCTCGTCCCTACAGTTTGAAATATTTTACTCTCACTCCAAATCATGATTTTGTTTCGTGTATTCCAGCCAATGTTTAAAATTTTGCACTAATTATGAATCTACATGTCATCAGAGCTTTTATCAAGAATATTTTTTTGTGAAATGTAAAAAACTTTTTCTCCATTGTATAAACTTTTTAGACAACTGTCTATTTGTGTTTTAACTTAAGGTAAGTATGACTCGCTCTGATTTGATTCAACAATGAATAAAAACGGCTTCTTTGAGCAAATTGTATTATCATTTTTACATCCTTTTACTTAAGTACGTTTCACAACCAGTGCTTTTTTCACGCTCAATGATACTTATAGTATTCAAATATAATAAATAAAGAAGTCGTTTAAGTACTTTAAGTTGAACTTAAAGTGTTTGAAAAAGGTTTCTTTATTGTCAATAAATATGCATTAATTTTCATTTAATTTAATAGCAAAATAGGTTGAAAAGCCGAATTCTCACAAAATTGAAGAACAAATAAAATATTCTCAGTTGTATGGGCTTTTCATAGAAATAAATCCACGATAAAAACGTATTATTAAAACGTAAAACACATAAAGATAGTGAAGGATAATAGAGTATTTCTAAATTGTTCGGCATGTTTTCCCACCGGCCGACAACTCCAACTGTCATGAATTCAACACGTTTTCTTCCTTTCGGAGAACTCACACTCCGCTTAAATTCAAATCACGAAAGATTTATTAAATTTTGCGAGGACATTTGGAAGAAATTTGCCCAGTTAAGCATCTCCCGTTCGCTCCTTTTTTCTTGGCCGAGATCCGTTCCAACAACCTTTATATTTAATATGGCTGAGCGGTCTCCAGAGGATTGTTCTAAGATATTAAATATGATAGATCGTCGGAGACAGGACTTCGGGGACTGGAACCAATTTCGAAAAACATTATCTCGTAGGTACATTGGACACTTTGTTTCTGGGCCAAAGTGTTCATTCCATGCGATTTAATTATAATTGCAATATATATAGGAAATGTTAATGTATTAGTTAATTTCGGAATATAATGTAATAAATTATAACACGTAGAAATTATATTTATTTGTTATTATTAACAAGTACCCACTTATACCACTCTGAAACGTTAGTGCTAGGGTACGAGTGGATTGTGAGTTGATTTCCACTGAACAACGAAAAGCTTTTATAATGCATTTGTTTGTAACAATACGTCTTACAATACGGTTTTAATTACAAAATTATGAATTCTATGTACTATAAAATATTTTAATAAATAATAATTATTAAAAGGATTTATAATTATTGTGCCACCATAGTTCGCTTTTCGCAAACGAAGCTGGGCATTACTTATACATAACAGATAAATGATTGTTACTAGTATTTCTTCGTAATTGAGTGATAGATAAATTGAAGTGTGTAGCTTTCACTATCTCATTCCCTTTTGTTTTTGAGTTTTTGACATTTATTAAATTATTAATTATTTTAAATGTTGATTTCACTTTTATTGTTATAATTCTCATCATTGAATGTGTCTTTAGCTTTCCTGAGTATGTCTGTATAGGGACGAAAGCGGTAGCTTTCATGAAAGAATTTTGTGAGAAAATAGATCAGCTTTTCTGTTTTTTATCTTCCTAGTTAAATATATAAAGTTTAAAGTATAGTTTATACATGATAACAAAGAGTTTACATTGTTAAATAAATAACACAGCCATATACAGGGTGAGTCAGTAGTTCGATATCAGGTGATATGACTTTACATCTTCGATAAAAAACATTTGGATCATTCATACTGAAAGAAGTGACTTCAAAAATATTTTACGTCACGGGTTATCAGTTTTCCGGACCGTACTTATGTTAATTTTCAAATGAACCATATCCATTTTTAGCATGCTGATTGTTGTAGTGGTTTCAAATAGATATGTTATTTAATTTCGCATGCAGGTTGCCAATTATTTAACTTTTACATAACTTTTCAATGCCATGTGTTCATTAACATTTTTTTTTTCCGGCATTCTCATTACAGGAACTCTTAATTTGCTGTGTAGATTAGGTAAGTAGTTTTTTATGAATTGACGTTATTTGATTAAATTTACAGGGTGGTCCCAGAACCATCATTTCTGTAAATTTTAAACGTTTTTCTTTTTATTTAATGGCACCCTATATTTTTCTTTTCCAGCATTGCACTTTTATATCCGCATTTTGTTAGGAGTTGGATGTTTAAAACTTATACTTCTTGAAGATTCTGACATTGTAGAAATCTCACACAATAAGATGTTTTTTATAAAAGTAGGCTGTGTATGATTTATAAATTATTAAAAATAATATTAGTGTATACAAAAATTGTATAGACTTTACCTGTCAAAAACAATTATAGTTATTTAATAAAATTGGATAACATGTAACAGAAACAAAATTACATTAAATGTTCGATGTACCCCTTTTATCAACACTATAATGCTGTTAAAAATGATTATTAACATGATGCCATTATTGTGGAATGCGTCGCGAATACGATCCATCATATTTGTTTTTGTGTGTGTTTTGGTAAACCTAAATTTTTCACATATCCCCATAGAAGAAATCTAATTTTGTTAATTCTAGAAACGCGTGGCACTTCATTGGCCTTCTCGGCCTATCCACCTACCAAAATTTCTTCTAAATATCCCCTACTACTCTGCTATATCGGCTGGGGCACCAATCGTGTTGAAACCACATTCTTCTCTCTTGAGTAGACATCTTCTATAAAATCGGATTTGATTTTCCAAAGATTCACTAAGCTTCCCGTCAACATTTTCTTAACAAAATATGGCCCAATCAAGTGAGATCCGCTATACTGCCCAAACATTTACAGACCATCGAGTGGTGATCTAATGGTTTTATGAAAGGGGATTTGCTGTGTTAGAATTGAAAATTAGGGGTTTCGTAGGCATTTTGTGAAAGGTTGCCTCATCAAGGTTAACAAGAGATAATTAAAAAAAGTATTTTCTTGACATTTGCTAAGCCCATTCCGCATATGAAATGGATGAAATTTATTTCGTAAAGTTCTCGATACTGAAGTTTGGTGATGCCAGATATTACTTATTGTATGTGTTGTTGCATGAGGATTGTGCCCACGCTATAGTATATAGCAAGTCATTTTCTTGACGTAAGCGCTTTCGCTTCTTTTTATTTCGTATTTATTTCTCCTGTTTCCGTAAAACCTTTCTCGAAATCTTTCGAAACGCTAAGAGCGGTGGGATGTCTGCGATTTGAAAATCGTTGAACCGTAAATTCGGGAGGCAAGCATAGAATTTCGTTCTGTTTCACTCAAAGCATACAGCATTCAACACGTTCCTCGTGATTGAAATTCTTTTTATTAACACTAAATAAGAAATTCTACAACACAGGTGTTTGACAGTAATTCATAAAACATGTCACCCTATTTTTTGAATAAATGTTTGTATGACAATTTTTAAAAATGTCATATTATCTCGGAAAGTATAAGTTTTAGATATACCCTACTCCTAATGTAAGTAATAGAAATGAGAAATCATAAAAAATGCATATGATGAAATAAAAAAAATATAGGGTATTCAATTTAAATACAAATGATAGCCGTTTCAATATCGCACAAATTATTCTTCTGGAACACCTGTATAATTTTACCAAATAACATTTGATTCATAAGAAAGACCTACGCTTTGCTTAGCTACTTATCAAATTTTAGAATATTATTGTTAATGATAATGCCGGAAAAAAATTAAATGAACACGTGCATTTTGAAAATTTTATGTAAAAACTTAAATAACTCGACAACCTTGCATTTGAAACGAACATATGTATTTATAGCATTCATAATAATAAATAAGTATGGCTAAAAATTCGTATGGTTTCATTTGAAAAATAAGTTGGGTCCGGTTTGGAACTGATACACCGTGATCGTGGAAAATTTTTTAGACCGTGCACTTTTCCGTCATGTATGATGCCATATTGAAAAATCTTTTATGAGAGATGTTAAAGTCAATATCGGCTGATGTCTGACTATTGACTCACTCGGTATATCCATTTCTTAGAACGTCTCCTTTATATATCAAAAGAAAGGAAAGATTCACAAAGAACTAGATTTTCACGTTCGTTATAATCATAACGTTTCACAAGGCAAACAGTATTTCCACTTCTCCACTAACTGAAACCGTTTCAACGAGTCTTATAATTAGATTGAATGCTCGCACAATTTATATCACACCAAATAGTTAAGGAGAAAAAGTTTCTTTTTATATCACTTCTGAAGAGAAAAGGGAAAGTTATTAATGAAGTCGCAAGATCATTATGCCGTGGGGTTGACACCGTCGCGCAGATGGAAACGGTCATTGATCTCTTTTTCTTTTATCCTATCAAAACTGTCTAACACGATTCTTTACTGGTATTATCGTACTGATTTCGCGTTAAAAATGAGCTTCATTAAACTTTTTAACTCGGTTTTACTTTCTGCTGTAATTTTCCAAAGATCCTTCCGTTTTCCTCAGATTATTTTCGGTTAGTGGGTCCATTATAATGACGATGATTAATCGTAATGGTAAAAAGGGAATTCAA